>CM053613.1:62592888-62606317 GCA_028646535.1 Procyon lotor
TTTTCAACTTTTTGAGGAACCTCCATACTGTTCTCCAGAGTGGCTGTACCAGCTTGCATTCCCACCAACAGTGTAGGAGGGTTCCCCTTTCTCCGCATCCTCGCCAACATCTGTCGTTTCCTGTCTTGTTAATTTTAGCCATTCTGACTGGTGTGAGGTGGTATCTCACTGTGGTTTTGATCTGTATTTCTCTGATGCCAAGTGATGCGGAGCACTTTTTCATGTGTCTGTTGGCCATTTGGATGTCCTCTTTGCAGAAAGAGAGAGAGAGCATAAGCAGGGGAGGGGTAGAGGGAGAGGGAGAAGTAGACTCCCCACTGAGCAGGGAACCGGATGGGGGTGCTTGATCCCAGGAACCTGGGATCATGACCTTAGCTGAAGGTAGATGTTTAGCAGACTGAGCCACTCAGATGCCCCTTATTGAGAATTTTTAAAATATTCATTTAATTACTTGAGAGAGCAATCGAGAGAGAGAACATAAGTGACTGAGAGGCAGAGAGAGAGGGAGAGGGAGAGGAAGAAGCTCAAGCAGACTCCCTGCTGAGCACAAAACCTGAGATCATGGCATGAGCTAAAACCGAGTGAACCAACTGAACCACCCAAGTGGCTTTATTTTTTTTTCCCCAAAAAATGTTTATTTTACTTTTTCAGTGTTACAAGATTTATTGTTCATGCACCACACCCAGTGCTCCATGCAATACATGCCCTCTTCAATACCCACCACCAGGCTCACCCAGCCCTCTACCCCGACCCCTCCTAAACCCTCAGTTTGTTGCTCAGAGTCCACAGTCTCTCATGGTTCATCTCCCCCTCTGGTTTCCCCCCATTCACCTTTCCCTTCCTTCTCACAATGTCCTCCATGTTTTTCTTTATCCTCAACATGTAAGTGAGACCATAAGGTAGTTGGCCAAGTGGCTCTATTAAGAATTTTCGAATCCATGTTCTTCAGGGCTTTTAGGGGAGTACTTATCTGGTTTTGGTAACAGAGTAATGCCAGCCTCATAGAATGATTTTGGAAGTTTCCCTTCCTTTTCTACTTTATTGTTTAGTTTTGAGGGGGATATTTTGAGAAGCGTAGCTATTAACTCTTCTTTAAATGTTTGGATGAATTCACCTATGAAGTCATCTGGCCCTGGGCTTTTGTTTATTGGGAGTTTTTTTTTTTTTATTATTTTTTTTTTATTGGGAGTTTTTTGATAACTGATTAAATCTTTGCTAGTTATTGGTCTGCTCAAGTTTTCTATTTCTTCCTGTTTCAGTTTTCATAGATTATATGTGTCTAAGAATTTATACATTTCTTCTAGGGTATTCGATTTGTTGACATATAATTTTTCATAATATTCTCTTATGATCATTTATATTTTTGTCGTATTGGTTGTTATTTCTCTTCTCTCATTTGTGATTTTATTTATTTTAGTTCTTTCTCTTTATCTTTTGATAATTCTGGCTAGAGGTTCATCAATTTTATCAAATTTTTCAACAAACCAGCTCCTGGTTTCATTGATTTGTTCTAGTGTTTCTTTAGTGTATTTTAAAGGAATTTAATTGTACTGGCTTCCATTCCCACTTAGTTGATGAGTTTAGAAAAATATACTTTTCTTTTTTTTTTCATCCCATGCCCGATCTTTTCTTGCTGCTTCTGAATCTAATTAGCTGTGAATTAGTTCTTTCACTTCACAACAGTGAAAGTTGCATTGGCATAGAGTGTTTCATATTTTGATACAAACTTTACATATTTTCTAGACTGTATACCAAACAATTTGTCCTAACTAGCTTCCTGCAATTTCTGGGTGTTTAATATGACATTTGCCTTAAGGTTACCTCTAAACTCTAAACTTCTTCTTGAATGATCTGAATGTCATACAGTGTCCAAGTTGGTTAGATTACATTTTGTCTCTTTTCACATTGTATACCCAAAGAAAAGGTAATCCTTTTCACATAGGAAATATAAGATGTTCAATGTAAACCCTAACCAAACATATCTTTTCACAGAATTTCTTAATATAAAAGCTACAAAATGGAATAGGTGCCAGATTGGTCATTCACACAGCAAACTAATTTTTAGAAGAAAAAAAAAAAAAACAGAGAATTGATTCAACACAAATAGAAAGAAAACGAAACAATCCATTACTGCCTATTATGATAATATATTTCTGCAGTAGGGATTCAGAAGCTGTTATAGTTGAGCTAACATCTTACGCACTAGCTAGGTGTCAATATTGATACCTAATTATACTTCATATTCCTTGAACACTTACTACTTGTCAGACACTGTGCTTAGTGCCTTAAACAGTTTTAGTGTCCTTTCAATCTCCACAACAACCTTCTGAGGTAAGCTTTATTATTATTATCATAATCATCATCACCATTTTGCACACCATAATACTGAATTTTACAGAGCTCAAATAATTTACCCAGGGTCCGCAAGATGGCTGAATAGAGAGCTTTCAACTCTCCTCACACAGATCAATTCCCTTTATGACAAATTCAGAAACTAACTGAGAGGCTACTGCATGCATAGGAAGTGTGAAGTCAGCCACATTGAAACAAGATGAACACGTGAAAAATACTTTCTTACCAAAATCTCCACATCTCGTACAGTATCATGTGACCAGGAGAGAACCCTCAGTTCACTAATTTTCCCTAATAGTTAAAGAGTTGGGTTCACATCTAACATTTCAAATTTTCTAGGTGTTACCAGAGGGGTTGGTTTCTACTCAATCTGTTTCAGAGAGCTGACCAACACTTGCATACCAAGTACCCCAGAGACTACAAAGGAGAAAGCATGCAAGCACTCACCACAGCTTCCACACCATTCCTGGCCCACCCTCCCCCCCTCCCCCCACAGTTCCTGCAGAATGAGCTGGATTTTTGTTATTACATGAGAATAACCAGCACAACTGATAACAAAATCTAATAGATTAAAATTGTCCTGTGACAACTCGAGCACTTACAATAGGTAGAAATAGTTTAACATTTTATTATTTATTTGGCTTCTCTGAGAAAATTTAACAAGCCTTCTGCTATTTTGTATAATCAATTAAAAGAAAATGTGAGGTCCTTAAATGCAAATTTATGACTCTACAGACATATTACTGCCAATTCTTATCTAATTTTATTTGTTCATCAGAAATACTGAGGCATAATTCTGAGAAAGCCCATGTATCTAAATTGCTAACTGCCTGCTTGTGTCATTAGAAAGAAGTTATTTTTTATACTTTTAACCTTGTAATTAAATCTTCATTAATTATCTCCTTTGGAAAACAAATAGTGGTGATAATTAATGAGTAGATATTTATGGTTTTTTCATATGTTATTTGGATTATACCAAGAATGGCATGTCTAGGTAAATTAGAATATTAGAATATCATAATAAAATATTTTTTAAAAAAGGGCACCTAGGTGGGTCAGTCAGTTAAGTGTCTGCCTTTGCCTCAGGTCATGGTCCCACAGTCCTGGGATCGAGCCCTGCATTGGGTTTCCTGCTCAAACAGGAGTCTGCTTCTCTCTCTGCCCCTCTTCCCTGCTCATGCTATCTCTCTCTCTCTCTCTCTCTCTCTGAAATAAATAAATAAATAGATTTATTTATTTAATTCATTTTTAAAGATTTTATTTATTTATTTGACAGAGAGGTCACAAGTAGGCATAAAGACAGGCAGAGAGAGAGGGGGAAGCAGGCTCCTCGCTGAGCAGAGAGCCTTATGTGGGGCTCAATCCCAGGACCCTGAGATCATGACCTGAGCTGAAGGCAGAGGCTTTAACCCACTGAGCCACCCTGAAATAAATATTAAAAAAAGAATATCATAATACACAATGTGAATATATAATATGCACATTATACATGCAACCAGACATAATTTGGAAGTTACATTGTCTCTCAGAGATCAAAGTATAATTCTACAATCAGTTAAAGACCTAAATAATCCCCCATCACTTGTGCTAATTAATGCTGGCTTATTTTCTGCTTTTTTTTTTCTTCTAAAGTTACAGTTTTCCAGCTTTCTGTTTTATTTCTTAATATGTTAACCCAAGATGAAAGTATGCCACACCTCTGGTTTTCCAGTAAAAACATAAACACTCATCAAGAATTTCAAAGGTCTATTAGACTTAACTATTTGGAGACCATGAAGGAGGGAACATGATATAACCACACCACTTCCCATTATGTACTGATTTTAACTCCTCTTTCTCCCTCAATCATCTCCTTCAATTTACTCTGTTCTTCTAAAGTTGTCCTGAAGAGTTCCAAATATTATGTTTCATAATTGCATAACAATACTTATTAGGTGTAAGAGAATACTCAGTTAAACTTCTCCTGGGGAAATATACATATCTCTGACATTATAAATATATATTGAAAGGAAGCCGTTAATGCTTTTATTTCCAAAATAAATTAAATATAGTTCTAGGATGCTTATATTCCTAAATATAGAGGAGTCACACACGTATACTTACCTTGAAAAGCAGTGTGTCTCACAGGTCTGAATTTGGGAGTGAAAGAAAGGTCGATGTCTCAGGTGACCCAGAGAACGGGATTATTCTTTTGTTAGTTTAATTTTATTTTTTCAGTATTCTAAGATTCATTATTCATGCACTACATTCTTGATAAGAAAATGTCAAATTGTCTAGTCAGCACACACTGAGACATGAATGTTAAATAGTGCTACCTTCTTGCAGATAGTTTAAGAACTAGGTAAGTCAGTCACATAAGGAGACTCTGTAGTTAGTTATGCACACCTTTCCAGGAAAGATGCAACCCAGCTATTAAGGATCTATAACACAATCATTTTGAGAGAGTAGAGAAAGGCATTTGAAATCTCAGGCCAAGCCTAAAAGGTGTGAACGGAATGCCCTGATTCTTTGTACTGCTTGTTGATCTATTTTACTGTTGTTCTCACTGATATTTTATTTTATTTTATTTTATTTTATTTTATTTTATTTTATTTTATTTTATTTTTTATATTTTATTTTAGGTTTTATTTATTTATTTGACAGAGAGAAAGAGATCACAAGTAGGAAGAGAGGCAGGCAGAGAGAGGGGGAAGCAGGCTCCCCACTAAGCAGAGAGCCCTGATGCGGGGGCTGGATTGTAGGACACTGAGATCATGACCTGAGCCGAAGGCAGAGGCTTTAACCCACTGAGTCACCCAGGCGCCCCTCTCACAGATCTTTTAATAAAATCTTTTGAATGTTTAAAAAATAATGTAACAATATGATTGTCAGTGAAAAGAAGCACCCCTCTGACAGGACTCTATGTTGAATTTTATGGATGTCTGAGAGTTTGGGGGAAAAAAAGTTTTGAAGAACTTGGGCCTTGTTTTTAATGTGTAACAGAAGAAAATAAGGTTAAAAAGAAATGATATGTTTTAACCGTGGAGAAGATGAAATGATTCTGAAAATAAAATTTAAAAAAAAGGAAGAAAAATGGTGAGATAATTCTGCACATAGTTTACAAAACTAAAAAGATAAACATTGCAGAATAATATTATCAAATGAAGGTTTGCAAAAATTACCATTAGGGTAAGTAGAATATGTATTTGCTGGATTAGTATTTTGGAATATTATATGTGTGTGGCTCCAGCAAATGGAAGTAAAAAAAGTCAAAATCTGATAAATTTGTTTGAAATAACAAGGACACAATCAAGAGGGACAACTAACATAAGGAGAAGAGATTGTGATATCATTTTTGTAATTCAATATATTTGTATATATGATGGGGTCATTTTGGGATATGTATGGAGGTTATATTTCAATATTAGTATTTTGTTAGAACTCAGAAAAAATTGTAAAACACCCTTTAAGTTCTACCTTCCTATGACAAAAATAGATAGAAAGTACTCTGATAATTATTTTTGCAAAAGAAAAATTGAAAATAGGCTAAAAAATACATTCTTCCATTAATGAGAATCAGTATAACAAAGACATTAGTCGCATGGAATCTGGAAGCATCTGCTTGAATTCAAACCCAACTTCACTGTTTCATTTCACTTACTATCAGGGTGATTTTGGATAACATGTATAATTGCTCATATTTTTCTCACTTAATAAAGTTGGGGCTGGTTACACTATCTATTTTTATAGGCATACTGTAGGTTTAAAATAAATAAAAATGTGTGAAGCACTTAAAACAGTGACTGGTTCATAAGATTTATTGTACAAGTGTTTTATTTCAGCATTTTCAATTATCAATTAAGAAAAATATTAAGTCACTTACTATAGTAACTGGTATATTGAAGTAAAGGGCAGAGAGGACTATAAATTTGGTGATTTGGAAGGAAAAGCAGAAAAGAATAGATTAAAAAAAGATCCAATAGTATGCAAAGTGTTTCAGAACAAGAAAACTGAATAGGTCATTCAGAAGCTAAAGATTTTTTAAAAGAAACCAGACTCTCACAGAGCAAACACATGGAGAAAAACAGTAGAATATTCAGAAGTATGAGAGAAAAATATGGTTGGAGAAAGCTATTGAAAAGAAAGCAGGGATAGGAGGGTAAGGAGATTAGTTCACTGATAGTGATGAATATGAAATAGAAAAGTACATTGGAGATCATTTGGCCAAAATGATGTTTAAAAAAACTGAAAAATACATCTTTAAGCAGAAGGAAAACTACAAAAAAATTCATGATGTGACAGGAAAGCCAATGTTTTGGAGAGCAGAAATACAGTTTATCATTGTAAGAAAGAGTTAAAATGGCATAATAATGCCTTAGAATTTAGTAGCCCTTATCTTCAAATCAAATCAAACTAAACATGTATCCTGTTTGTCAACTTAAGAACATTATTTCAACTATAATAAGCCTCAATTTCATCATTTATAAAATGAGGATATGATATCCTCTTCAGAATAGTATCATAAATATCAAACATGATAATAGATATAAATAACTAGAAAGACAATAAGGATACAAATTATTGTAAGTAATATTATTGAATCTTTAATGGGCAATAAAAGCATAGAATTATAAGATGAAAGAATAAAATATAAAAAAATAATGTGACTAAGTTAAGTTTATAAAATATTAATTATATTTATATTTGGAAATTTTATCTTGATCAAAAATAGAATCTAAGTATGTTAATATTCTTTATAATTAAAAACCATTGGCTCAAATAACATATGATATCTGAAAACACTTAAAAATGTTAAAGTGATGATTAAATATATTGGATAAATAAGTACTAAATTCTCAAACTAAAGAAGTAGAGCAATTAGCAGATGAAAGAATAGCTGTAACATGACTTTGAAGATAAGGCTTAAAATATAAATTACCACATAATGAACAGTAGCCCAAAAGTAAAAGAGAAAGAAACATTATTTTTGAAGGATTTTTTTTTTTAAATTTTATTTATTTGACAGAGAGAAACACAGCGAGAGAGGTAACACAAGCAGAGGGAATGGTAGCAGGAGAAGCAGGCTTCCTGCCAAGCAGGGAGCCCGATGTGGGGCTCGATCCCAGGACGCTGGGATCATGACCTGAGCTGAAGGCAGACGCTTAACGACTGAGCCACCCAGGCACCACTTGAGGACATTTTTTTGGAGGTGTTTCAATAATTTAGTGAAAATTTTAGGGATATCAGTGTTCCTAGTCTTTAAGAAATTTTGACAAATGGATATACCCATCATTACAGTCAAAATAGTGACTATACTAATTACTCCAAGTTTTTTTGTACCCATTTATATTCCCCATTTTCTCCTTTCCCCACTACTCCTACATTTCTCAGGCAACAAACAATTTGTATCTGTCACTATAGATTAGTTTGAATTTTCTAGAAATGAATTTTTAATGAATTTTATAGAAATGAGATTATACAGTATATACTTTTTTTGTATGTAGTTTCCTTCACTCAATATACTTACTTTGAGATTCACTCATTGTAAGCATGTATCATTACTTCATTTTTTTGCTGTTGTTGAGTATTATTCCATTGTATAAATATATCATCAACTATTTATCCATCTTTTTTTCACTGATGGTCATTAGGATGTTTCTCATTGGGATATTACAAATAAAGCTTCTATAAATATTCATGTGAAGGTTTTCTATGAATATATGCTTTTATTGTTTGGATAAATACCTAGGACTTAAATGACTGGATCATATTCAACTTAAAAAAAAGGCAATATGTTTTCTACAGGTGTTGTAATATTTATATTTCTTTTTTTAAAGATGTTATTTATTTGACAGAGAGAGAAAGAAAGAGAGAGACAGAGAGAGAGGGAACACAAGCAGGGAGAGTGGGAGAGGGAGAAGCAGGCTTCCTGCCAAACAGGGAGCCCGATGTGGGGCTCAATCCCAGGACCCTGGGATAATAACATGAACAGTAGACACTTACCAACTGAGCCATCCAGGCGCTCTTGTAATATTTATATTTCACCAGAAATATGAGAGCCCTAGTTTCTCCATCTCTTACGGATACTTAGTATGACCACACTTTTTAAACATATTCATTCTAATAGTAATGGTGTTGCAATATGTATGTGTATGTGTATATTATTGTTGAGAACTTTATTGAGATATAATTACAGACCACACAATACACTAATTTTAAGTATACACATCAATGAATTTTAGCAAATTTTGCAGATTTAGTGAATTTAGTAAATTGTACGACCATCACCCACAATCCAGTTTCCATAACTGCCCCCTCCAATCCCTTATGCCCTTTTATAATCATTCCTTTTTACCTCCTTCTGCCCTAGACAAATGATAATCAACTTTCTGACCTTATAGATTTGGATTTTATTGACATTTAATATAAATGGAATCATATGTAGTCTTTTGTGTCCCCTTCCTTTCCTTTTTTTTTTTTAACAGATTTTGTTTACTTGAGAGAGAAATAGCCCAAGTGGGGGGAAGGGGTAGACAGAGATGGAGAAGCAGACTCCCTACTGAACAGGGTGCTGGATGTGGGACTCAATCCCAGGAGCCCAAGATCATGACCTGAGACAAAGGCAGATGCCTACCTGACTGAGCCACCCAGGCATCCCCCAATTTCTTTTTATTTTTTTAAAGATTTATTTATTTGAGAGAGAAAAGGAAAGAGAGAGTGGAGGTGAGGGACACACGGAGAGGGAGAGAGAAAGCTAAGCAGACTCTGTGCTGAGAGAAAAGCCCAAAGCAGTGCTCCATCTCACAATTCTGAGATCATGACCTGAAGCTAAACCAAGAGTCAGACGCTCAAACAGCTGTGCCACGCACTCTATGTCTGCCTACTTTGAATTAACATATTTTTGAATTTCATTCATATTGTAACATACTATCAATACTTTATCTCTTGTTAGTGCTTAATAGTATTTCATTGCATGTATATATGACCTTTTGTTAAATGAATAAGGTTAAAATGCAAAAAAAATCAATGTTCATCCTGAGATGCTACCATTTTTTAAAATAAATATTTCATGAATTAATTCAAGTTTTTGGTTAATTACTAAAGCTCTAAAAAATATATTATTTTGACAGTTTGGATCAATGTTCTCATTGTTTTATGGAGGAGTGGATATTTGGAGGTCCTTGTTCCACCATTATGAAAGTGACATTTCTTATATGATAAATTAATATTGTCAAACTGTTCAACTGTTCTTTTTTTCTTAAAGATTTTATTTATTTATTTGACAGAGAGAGAGATTGCAAGCAGGCAGAGAGGCAGGCAGAGAGAGAAGCAGGCTCCCTGCCAAGTAGAAAGCCCGATGCAGGGCTCGATCCCAGGACCCTGAGATCATGACCTGAGCTGAAGGCAGAGGCTTTAACCCACTGAGCTACTCAGGCGCCCTGTTCAACTGTTCTTAAACAATAAATAGCACCACTATATATTTTTACTAGCAATGCAGGATTGTTCAATATAGTTTTAATCTGCATTTATTGCCCTAATGACTACTATGGTTGGTCATGTTCACATGTTTATTTGCCACCACTCAAACTTCTAATTTCCTCTAGGGGCGCCTGGGTGGCTGAGTGGGTTAAAGCCTCTGCCTTTGGCTCAGGTCATGATCTCAGGGTCCTGGGATCAAGTCCCATCTCTAGCTCTCTGCTCAGCAAGGAGCCTACTTACTCCTCTCTCTCCACCTGCCTCTCTGCCTACTTGTGATCTCTCTCTCTGTGTCATATAAATAAATAAATACATCTTAAAAATAAATAAAATTTCCTCTAAAATATTTTGGCCCTTTATTTTAAGTTGGGCCATTTGTTTTTCTTATTAGTTTTCAGAATACTCATAATATACATTTTTATAATCTATATATACTTTTAAATGAGATTCTCATGCTACATTGGACCTTATAATGCTATATTACCTATTTCTCCTTCTTCTTACTTTTATGTTATTATTCTCATACATTTCATTCTTCATATGATGTAAACATACAGACACACAAAACTACTAATTTGATTTCAGGAGCTAGTCTTCTGGGGCACCATCTGGGTGGCTCAGTCAGCTAAGCATCTGTCTTTAACTCAGGCCATGACTTAGCATCTGCCTTTGACCCAGGGTCCTGGGATTAAGCCCTGTGTTGGGCTCCCTTCTCAGCAGAGAATTCGCCTCTCCTCTCTGTGTCCCTACCCCAGCTTGTGCTCTCTCTCTTGCTTGCTCATTTTCTGTCTCTCAAATAAATAAATAAAATATTTTTAAAAAGAGTCTTCTTTTAAGGCAATTAAGAATAACATAAAAACGTTTTTATTTTACTCCCATTTTCAATACTCTTCATTTCTTTAATTAGATGCAGGTTTTTGACCTATACCATATTTCTTCTGCCTGAAGAATATTAGCTATTTCTTGTAAACCATATCTACAATCAATGAATAACCTCAGTTTGCTTTTCTAAGAAATTATTCTCTTTCAATTTAGATTTATTGTTAAAGGCACTAAGGAAAGTACAAATTGAGCCATACATGCATCTTCAATGAATTTATTATGTAGTGAACTAATTATACATAAGCAAAAGATTAAAATAAAAAATGACTGTGGCTATGAAGAAATACTAGTAAAATTATTTCATCAGGTTAAAGGCCATTACATATTTCTTAAGAAATACAAGATAACAACAGCAATAGCAACAACAAAAGCAAAAAAAAAAAAAAATGAAAAAATGAACTCATTATTTTTCTGTAGATTGGATATTTTACACGTTAATACATTTTCAGTTTTGGAGAAGCTACTTCAAAGACAAAAAGGCAAAAAAAAAAAAAAAAAAAAAAAAAAAAAAGCACTATGGAGGATTCCCCAAAGAAAGAACAGCAAAAATCTTACATTTGGAAAAGTATTCAAACTGTAAGATGAGTAAAACAACCACAAAGCTTTTGCCAATTTATAATTTATAATTGCCCTTTCCTAAGAAGAGCTCTTCTAATCTCAAGTTAATACCTTCTTTTTGGAATATTAAAATATCTTTTGCACAATGATCAATAAAGTGGATTTCGCATTTTCAGTTTACCTCATGCTTTTTTTCCTTCAGTATTCATACTTGGCAAAATTAAGTTGCCAATTTGATGGTTGCCCAGAATCCCAGAAGTGTTTGTGTAAGAGTATGTGTATGTGTATTTTTTTAAAACTGATTCGGGAAATACAAATGCTTGGAATTTGTGAATTTTAAAATACTCATTTGGGAAAACAATAAGTATACTTGTGCTGCATTGTTATCACTAGTATAGTTTATATTTCAGAAATATGTATGAAAAGTTTGAATATTGAGGAAACTGCTTGCCAAGTATTGAAAAGGAGAAAGGAGAGAACTGAAATTTTTCTATTTTGTTTTGTTTGTTTTGGTGCAAAAGCACCTTTGAAAATTCTGTATTCTTAAAAAAAAAAAAAGAAAAGAAAATTCTGTATTCTTTAAAATAGTTGAGTCCAATTCTATAGGCTGAGATCAATTCTCAACCACAAGATATACATAATTGAAATGACCAGGGAAAAAAGAAGAAATACTGGCATAGTTTTTGTAGCTTCCATGTTAGATTTTTGTCATAATTTCCTATGCATACTGCCTGAACAATATCATTCATTTCCATGCTGCAACTACATTATGCTAACATATGTCAATCTGTATTTTCAACTCCAATGTTCCTTCTAAGTTTCATTATGTATTTCCAAATGTTTGCTAGATAACTTTAGTGAATATCCCGTATGTATATGAAAATCAACATAATTCAAACAAACTCATTAATCTGTTGGCTTCCAATAGATACTCCCTTAAAATAGGATTAAATGATATCATCAGTCATTTAGCTTCCTGAACAAGAAAATCTGATGCCAGTCACATATTCACCATGATCAGCCTCCAAATCCAATATAACATTAAATCAAACTATGAATAAATCCTAAATATCTTATCAAATTCATTATCTCTTTACAAATCCATAATTAATATCATAATCCTACTCTCATCATCTATTTCCTGTACCATTTAGATAGCCTTTAACTAGTTTTTCCTTTCACCAGTGTCTCCTAACTTTAATCCATTCACATTCCACAAGATTTAACTTTGTGAAAAATCATTTACTTGCTGCATGACTTTTGGTATTTCCCTTTTGCCCACAGCTAAACTTCACACTCCTAAGAAAAGTATTGAAGGGCACTAATAGTCTGTTTCTACATGTATTCTTACAATTCCTATTTTGACTCCTTCACTCTAGCTATTCTCTGATAATACCTTCATTATATACGACATTTCATAAATACGACTCAACTTAAAATGTATGCTTTTTCAAATAAAACATAATAAACTCCTTGCACCTTGGACCCATCTTAAATGCCATCACTTCCATAAAATCATCCTTATCTCCTTCATAATTAGTCATGCTCTTGGTTATACATTAATTTACAACCCCTATCATTATGTAATACAATTATGAATACTCTTGCATTTTGTTTGTTTTACTTTGAACTCTGCAAATAATAAACAAAAATTTTCATTTTATCTTCCCAGTTTGGCCAGAATTGCCAACAAGAAAGAGGTGCATAATGTGTGCTTATTAAATGAGTTGTATAAATGGCAATCCTATTTATTATCATCCCACCTTACCTTATTATTTTAATCATTATTAAAATGTATCATCCAATCAGGCTATGTTATGTGTCAGCAACTGTGCCAAATTTTAGCATAAATTATCTCTTTGATTTTCCCACAACATCACTAACAGGCCTTATTTTTATAAACATTTTACATTATTTTACATATTACGGATGGGGGATTGAAATATTTTATTCAAGGTTGTACAGACTTCCTGAAAGCAAAGCCCGTGCTCTTAGCCTCAATACCATATACTGCCCTCATAAATATTAAATCTCATTATGCTTTCAAAGATCAATTTTACACATCACTGACTTGGCCTGGAAAAAGAAAATAATGACTTACAGGGGAAAGAGTTCATAAACTATCAAATAACAAAATTACTATTTAAAAACATTGCATTTATTGATTAGAAAAGCAACATTT
>CM053613.1:62614347-62679347 GCA_028646535.1 Procyon lotor
TGATGCTGAGTGATGTGGAGCACTTTTTCATGTGTCTGGTGGCCATTTGATGTCCTTTTTGCAGAAATGTCTGTTCATATCTTCTGCCCATTTCTTGATTGGATTATTTGTTCTTTGAGTGTTGAGTTTGAGAAGTTCTTTATACATTTTGGATACTAGCCCTTTATCTGATATGTCATTTGCGAATATCTTCTCCCATTCTGTCAGTTGTCTTTTGGTTTTGTTGACTGTTTCCTTTGCTGTGCAAAAGCATTTGATCTTGATGAAGTCCCAATAGTTCATTTTTGCCCTTTCTTCCCTTGCCTTTGGGGATGTTTCTAGGAAGAAGTTGCTGCGGCT
This sequence comes from Procyon lotor, assembly GCA_028646535.1. Classification (NCBI taxonomy): domain Eukaryota; kingdom Metazoa; phylum Chordata; class Mammalia; order Carnivora; family Procyonidae; genus Procyon; species Procyon lotor. The sequence continues at coordinate 62,614,687 of CM053613.1, forward strand.
AAGGTCGAAGAGATTGCTGCCTGTATTCTCCTTCAGGATTTTGATGGAGTCCTGTCTTACATTGAGGTCTTTGATCAATTTTGAGTCTATTTTTGTGTGAAGTGTAAGGAAATGGTCGTTTCATTCTTCTGCATGTGGCTGTCCAGGTTTCCCAACACCATTTGTTGAAGAGACTGTCTTTTTTCCACTGGATATTCTTTCCTGCCTTGTCGAAGATCAGTTGATCATAAAGTTGAGTGTCCATTTCTGGGTTCTCTATTCTGTTCCATTGATCTAAGTGTCTGTTTTTGTGCCAGTACCACACTGTCTTAATTATTATAGCTTTGTAATAAAACTTGAAGTCAGGAATTGTGATGCCGCCGGCTTTGGTTATTTTTTTCAGCATTCTTCTGGCTATTCGTGGTCTTTTTGGTTCCATATAAATTTTAGGACTCTTTGTTCCATTTCTTTGAAATAAATTGATGGTATTTTGATAGAGATTGCATTAAATGTGTAGATTGCTTTAGGTAGAATAGATATTTTCAAAATATTCTTCCAATCCATGAGTAGTAAAAGTTTTTCCATTTTTTTTTAAAGATTTTATTTATTTGACAGAGAGAAACACAGCGAGAGAGGGAACACAAGCAGAAGGAATAGTAGTGGGAGAAGCAGGCTTCCGGCCGAGCAGGGAGCCCAATGTGGGGCTCGATCCCAGGACCCTGGGATCATGGCCTGAGCCAAAGGCAGATGCTTAATGACTGAGCCACCCAGGCGCCCCCGTTTATCCATTTTTTGATGTCTTCCTCAATTTCGTTCATGAGCACTTTGTAGTTTTCTGAGTACAGATTCTTAACCTCTTTGGTTAGGTTTATTCCTAGGTATCTTATGGTTTTGGGTTCAATGGTAAATGGGAATGACTCCTTAATTTCTCTTTCTTCTGTTTTGCTGTTGGTAAGTAGAAATGCAAAAGATTTCTGTGCATTAATTTTATATCTTGTCACTTGACTGAATTCCTGGATGAGTTCTAGCAGTCTTGAAGTGGAGTCTTTTGGATTTTCCACATAAAGTATCAAACCATCTGCAAAGAGCGAGAGTTTGACTTCTTCTTTACCAATTTGGATGCCTTTGATTTCTTTTTGTTGTCTGATTGCTGAGGCTAGGACTTCTAGCACTATGTTGAATAGCGGAGATAGTGGGTATCCCTGCCATGTTCCTGATCTCAGGGGAAATGCTGAGAGCTTTTCCCCATTGAGAATGATATCTGTTGTGGGTTTTTCATAGGTGGCCTTGATGATGTTGAGGAATGTACTCTCTATGCCTACGCTGTGAAAAGTTTTGATCAAGAAGGGATGCTGGACTTGTCACATGCTTTTTCAGCATCAATTGAGAGTATCATATGGTTCTTGTCCTTTCTTTTATTAATGTATTGTATCACATTGATTGATTCGTGGATGTTGAACCAACCTTTCATCCCAGGAATAAATCCCACTTGATCGTGACGAATAATCCTTTTAATATACTGCTGGATCCTATTGGCTAGTATTTTGGTGAGAATTTTTACATCTGTGTTCATCAAGAATATTGGTCTGTAATTCTCCTGTTTGATGGGGTCTTTGTCTGGTTTTGGGATCAAGGTGATCCTGGCCTCATAAAATGAGTTTGGAAGTTTCCCTTCCATTTCTATTTTTTGGAACAATATCTGAAAAATAGGTATTATTTCTTCTTTAATTATTTGGTAGAATTCCCCTGGGAAGCCCTCTGGCCCTGGGCTTTTGTTCATTGGGAGATTTTTGATGACTGCTTCAATCTCCTTACTGCTTATGGGTCAGTTCAGGTTTTCTATTTCTTCCTGGTTCAGTTTTGGTAGTTTGTGTGTCTTTCGGAATGCGTCCATTTCTTCCAGGTTGTCTAATTTGCTGGCGTATAGTTGCTCAAAATATGTTCTTATAATTGTTTGTATTTCTTGGGTGTTGGTTGTGATTTCTCCTTTTTCATTCATGATTTAATTATTTTGGGTCCTTTCTCTCTTCTTTTTGAAAAGTCTGGCCAAGGGTTTCTCAATTTTATTAATTCTTTCAAAGAATCAGCTCTTAGTTTTGTTGATTTGTTCTCTTGTTCTTTGGTTTCTATTCCATTGATTTCTGCTCTGATCTTTATTATTTTTCTTCTGCTGCTGGGTTTGGGCTTTCTTTGTTGTTCTTTCTCCAGCTCCTTTAGGTATAGCGTTAGGTTGTGTATTTGAAATCTATCTTGTTTCTTAAGAAAGGCTTGTATCGCTCTATCCTTTCCTCTCAGGACTGTCTTTGCTATGTCCCAAAGATTTTAAACAGTTTTGTTTTCCTTTTCATTTGTTTCCATGAATTTTTTAAGTTCTTCTTTATATTTCCTGGTTAACCCATTCATTCTTTAGTAGGATGCTCTTTAGCCTCCATGTATTTGAGTTCTTTCCAACTTTCCTCTTGTGACTGAGTTCTAGTTTCATGGCATTGTGTTCTGAAAATATGCAGGGAATGATCCCAATCTTTTGGTACTGATTGAGACCTGATTTGTGTCCCAGGATGTGATCTATTCTGGAGAATGTTCCATGCGTGCTCAAGAAGAATGTGTATTCCGTTGCTTTGGGATGGAATGTTCTGAAGATATCTGTGATGTCCATCTGGTCCAGTGTGTCATTTAGAATCTTTATTTCCTTGTTGATCTTTTGCTTAGATGATCTGTCCATTTTGGTGAGGTGTGTATTAAAGTCCCCTACTATTATCGTATTATTGTTGATGTGTTTCTTTGACTTTGTTATTAATTGGTTTATATAATTGGCTGCTCCCATGTTAGAGGCATAGATATTTACAATTGTAAGATCTTCTTGTCACTTTAAGTATGATATAGTGTCCTTCCTCATCTCTTATTATAGTCTTTGGCTTAAAATCTAATTTATCTGATGTAAGGATTGCCACCCCAGCTTTCTTTTGATGTCCATTAGCATGGTAAATTGTTTTCCACGCCTTCACTTTAAATCTGGAGGTGGCTTTGGGTCTAAGATGAGTTTCTTGTAGACAGCATATCGATGGGTCTTGTTTTTTTATCCATTCGGATACTCTGTGTCTTTTAATTGGGGCCTTTAACCCATTTACATTCAGGGTAACTATTGACAGATATGAATTTAGTGCCATTTTATTGCCTGTTAGGTGACTGTTAACTGTATATTGTCTCTGTTCCTTCCTGGTCTGTTAGGCTCTCTCTTTGCTTACAGGACCCCTTTCAGTATTTCCTGTAGGGCTGGTTTGGTGTTTGCAAATTCTTTCAGTTTTTGTTTGTCCTAGAAGCTTTTTATCTCTCCCTCTATTTTCAGTGACAGCCTAGCTGGATATAGTATTCTTGGCTGCATACTTTTATCATTTAGTGCTCTGAATATAGCATGCCAGTCCTTTCTGGCCTGTCAGGTCTCTGTGGATAGATCTGCTGTTAATGTAACATTTTTGCCTTTGTACGTTTCAGATTTCTTGTCCCATGCTGCTTTCAGGATTTTCTCTTTGTCACTGAGACTTGAGGGGGATTCTCCCCTTGTGGTCCAGTCGTTGTTTTTCTCTCTTTTTCTCAGTTTCCTTATTCTTCATCATTTGGTCTTTTATATCACTGGTTATTTCTTCGACCTCATTTATTCTAGCAGTGAGAACCTCCATTTTTAATTGTACCTCGTTAATAGCTTTTTTAATTCCAACTTGGTTAGATTTTATTTCTTTCATTTCTCGAGAAAGAGATTTTATTTCTCCAGAAAGCGATTCTCTCATATCTTCCATGCCTTTTTTGAGACCTGCTAGCATCTTGATAACTGTCATTTTGAACTCTACTTCTGACATATTACTAATGTCCTCATAGACTAGGTCTCTAGCCATCGGTACTGTCTCTTCTTTTTTTTTTTTTTTTTTTTTTTTTTTTTTTTGTGGTGAGTTTTTCCGCCTCGTCATTTTGTCAAGGTAAGAGTAGATGGGTGAGAGAGAAAGATTCTCTGGAGTTCCGCAGTTTTCACTGATTGATTAACCAGGTCTTGGCTGGATATTCTCACTGATCTTCTGGGGGAGGGGCCCATTGCTGTGGTTCTCAAATGTCTTTGCCTGAGGCGGAATTGCACCATCCTTGCCAGGGGAGGGCCAAGCACTTTGCTCAGGTTCACTTTTGGGAGTCTTTGTTCCCTGAGCACTTTCTGTACCGCCCTGGAGGCTGGGCATGAAAATGGTGGTCTCCGTTTTCGGCCCAGAGAATTCGAGTGCTGGGCACCTCGTTCCTCCACATGCCCTCAGAGGAAAGTGATCAATCACTCCCGGCTCCTTTGTCTGAAGCCTGCGCTCTGTGCTTAGCTAGCCCATGGTGGAGCACCTCTATCTCTGAAGTGCACAGCCCCGTCTGGATTCCCCAAACCAGCAGATTGCTGCTGTGTACTTCCACACTGCTCCTGCTGGAGGAGGAAGGAGGGGATGTCTCCGGAGCTGCCTCCCGTGGGGTCCCCACTGAAGTGCAACAGTCCAACCATGTCTCAATTCATATAGTCCAAAGTAAGCCTAAACTGGCAGAGCCTTGTGTGGCTCCTTCTCTGCCACTGGCTTCTCTGCCCCAATACCTGGGAGCTCTGCAGCACTCGGGCTCCCGTGGTCCCTCAGTGACCCCACAGGTCCTGAAGCCACACTATCCCACGATGGCTGAACCCCCGGTTAGCCTCCAGAGTGATATCCCTCAGTGGAGCAGACTAAAAGTTCCTGGTTTTGTGCTCCATGGCTCTGCGGCTGCTGGGAGCCGGCCCCTCCCCCCAGGGTCACTCTTCCCATCACTTTAAATTCACTTTTTCCACACATCCTACCTTTCTGAACGTGGTCGATTTTCTGCTCCTAGAATTGCTATTTTTATTCTCTTCTCTCTCCTGTTGTGTTTGCCGGCTTTTAGAGTGGTTTTCTGCCTCTTTAGCTGAACTTCTGGGAACCAATGCTTTCTCTGCCTCCTACACCTCCACCTTCTTCCCCTCTCTCCTCACCCTTATAATTTCTGCAGCACTTAATCACTACGGTTATTAATAGTTTCTTAATGCTCCTTTAAAACTGAAATATCTTTTAAAAGATTCATTCTAGCCTTTGGTGTTTATGAAATTAAGTTTTCTATATCAATTATATTTATTTTAATATGTGTTAAGGTGGATATATCATTATAAATTTTAACAATACTCATCTGTATCACATAAAATAATCTCACGTCAGCATTGGTAATCATATGTAAGATAATGTGAAGAGAGATTATTTTTCTTGCCCTACAATTGTCTGTTGTGGCTTAAATCTGAGAAAAAATTAAGTTTTAAATGTTTCCTTTTATAAAGAAAAATATACGATAGGAACAGCAAAACATTGGTTGCAGTCACCTCCCTTTATTACCACTCAGAGGTGATTATATACTGTCTGATAACCATAGCATTACTCAAACAAAATCCTGAAAATTAATCTTGAGTTATGGTTCTTAAAAGGAGTACTCTGCACCAGCACCCCCCTTTTTCTATCTCAAGCTAGGATACATTATGGAGAGTTCATGAAATCTACATGTAGAGGGAGCCTGGGTGGCTCAGTGGGTTAAAGCCTCTGCCTTCAGCTCAGAAGGTCCTGGGATCGAGCCCTACATGGGGCTCTTTGCTTGGCAGGGAGCCTGCTTCCCCCTCTTTCTCTGCCTGCCTTTCTGCCTACGTGTGATCTCTCCTCTCTGTCAAATAAATAAATAAAATCTTAAAAAATAAAAAGAAATCTACATGTAGAGATTGCCAATGGCAGTAAAATCAGAGATTTAACATATTTTTTTCCACCTGGAATTTTTAGGGACCTCTGATTTGGATAACAGACCTAATACTTGAGCAATAGAAAAAGACATTTTTTAAAAATGAAGATAAAATATGGCAATTCAGTAGGTTTTAAAATTGTTTTTGACGTAGAAAGTATGTGTGTTTTATATGTTAACTTTCCATTTGGATGAGCTTTCTTGTCTGCAACTGGACAAAGAAACTACCTTGAGAAGAGTGTACTACAAGTGTGCTGAGTGAAGGGATGCCAGAAAGTTATGAAACAAAGCTGGATTTCTACAAATCATTCAATTGTTTCTTCCAATAAAACTATTTCTATGTCTGCTACCTGGTCTGATAATATGAACATTAACAAGAGAAGCAACATAATCAGTAATCAACTGAACTATTTAGGGAAAGACTCACATATTTTCCTCTCACCTGCCTCCAAGCTTCCAATACCAGAGGAGTTTATCTTAAAACTGCATAGAGTAATATTAGGCCATAACCAGATCAATTACAACATCTTCGTTACAAGAGAGAAGGGAAGTGGAATAGAAAAACATACCGCATCCTCTTCCCTCCCTCAGATATTGAAAGAACAACTTGAGCAAGTAGCATGTGCATGTGTATGTAAATTTTGGGAAGGCAAGTTTTAAGAATTAGATATGAATTTGGGGTAAAACTGGATGGGAGGAAATCAGAGAGGCAGACAAACCATGAAAGACTCCTGAGTCTGGGAAATAAATTGAGAGTTGTGGATAGAGAAGTGGGTGAAGGGATTGGGTAACTTGGTGATGAGCATTCGGAAGAGTATATGATGTGATGAATGCTGGGTCTTACATACAACTAGTGAATCATTGAACATTATATCAAAAACAAATGATGTACTTTATGTGGGCTAACTGAATTTAAACTAAAAAATAAATAAAATAAAACTGGATGGAATTTTTTAAGATTTTATTATTTACTTATTTGTTTGTTTGTTTATTATGAGAGTGCATGTGCGTGAGAGCAAATGGGGGGAGCAGTAGAGAGGGAGAAAGAGGGACAAGCAGACTCCACTCAGAGCACAGAGCCCAACACAGGGCTTGATCTCACAACCCTGAAATCATAATCTGAGCTGAAATCATGAGTCAGGGATTCAACTAAGACACCTAAGTGCCCCTGGATGAACTTTTAGTAATTGAAATTGAGGTGAGTTTTGGAATGTGATCAAGATACTGTTAAATGATCTTCTTGGTCATTGGGTAACAGATAAGTTGACCTAATAGTTAAGAAAATGGATGATGAAAATAATTTATTATCATCATTCCCCATTAAAATGAGATAATTGGATAATTTTGTGGCAAAATGAAAAAAGAAGTAAGGACATAAGATTGGAATGTTGTCTAGGGAATCAAATACACTTGGATTTGAATTGAAGCAATTTAGCTCACATATTTATTTGAGTATAAACATTTAAATTAGATGGGGAGAGATGGTAGTGATGATGAACAAATAAGAAAATAACTGGAAAAAGTCAAAAAGAATATCTGTAGAATATAAGGCATTATATCATATTCATTATTATTATTGCATATGTAGTTTCATAAAAAATAAAAACGTCTTACTTTTCATTTTTTATGTAAGTAATAATGAGCCCATTTAGTTTAAAATAAACATAAACTGAGTTTATGGTATGTGTCTGATGCTATACTAGGTGTTAGACATGCAAAAAGGTGTCTTCTGAAATTACAGATCTAATATTGTGGTAGGAAACAAAAAATGCTGCAAAATGAATTGTATTCAATGTGATCAAATCAAGAACTGACTTAGGCTTATTCAATAAGACACAAATATTAGCTAGAGATATAGATGGAAGTTAAGTTTCCTCCTTTTTTCTTTCGAATTATTATAAAAGCAAATCTTTCATCAAATTATGCTACACAAACATTTATTAAGAAGAAAATATAAAATGGTCATATAATTTGCTCCATAGCATCAATTATGTCTCATACATCTATCATTTTAAAGTAAACAATACACTAAATGGAAGATTCAAAATAGGGAGATCAATAACTTTCTGGAAGCAGAATTCCCATAACAGTTGGCAACCTGTAAGCAAAGGAAAGTTTGGAATCTATTATCAGGAAACATCCTGAAAGGTAAAAAAAAAAAAAAAAAAAATTCTTATATTTTTTTTGTTCAAGAATGGGAAACTATTTTGGAGACAGTCCTCTATTTAATCAAGACCCTTTTCTATAATTAATGACATTAGCAGGTATATTCATAGGAGATAAAGACAAACACTTCTAATAACTCTCTCTTTGAACTTTCTTCTATGTTTCATTTTATTATTATTCATTTCAGGGGGAGAATTCAGTGATTCATCATTTGCATATAACATCCAGTGCTCATTACATCAGGTGCTCTCCTTAATGCCAATCACACAATTGTCCAATCCCCCCAAGCACCTCCCCTCCAGTAAGGGGAGGTTGTTTCCTAGAGTTGAGAGTCTCTCATAGTTTGCCTCCCTCTCTGTTTTCATATTATTTTATTTTTCCTTCTCTTCCCCTATGTTCATCTGTTTTGTTTCTTAAATTTCACATATGAGTGAAATAATGTGGTATTTGTCTTTCTCTGACTGACAATTTCTCTTAGCAACTTATCCTCTAGTTCCATCCATATCGTTGCAAATGGCAAGATTTCATTATTTTTTATGGCTTCCTTATCCATTCATCTGTCCATAGACATGTCTACTCTTTCCTAATTTTGGCTATTGTGGACATTGCTGCTATAAGCATTGGGGTGCGTGTTATCACTTTGGATCACTATGCTTGTATCATTTGTATAAGTGCCTAACAGTGCAATTGCTATTTTTAACTTTCTGAGGAACATCCATACTGTTTTCCAAGAGTGGCTGAACCAGTTTACACTCCCACCAACAGTATAAGAGGGTTCCCCTTTCTCTGAATCCTCACCAATATCTGTTGTTTCCTGAGTTGTTAATTTTAGCCTTTCCGACTGGTGTGAGGTGGTGTCTCATTGTGCTCTTGTGTTTCCCAGATCCCAAATGATGTTGAGCATTTTTTCATGTGTTTGTTTGTCTTCTTTGGATAAATGTCTGTTCATGATTCCTGCCCATTTCTTTTTTTTTTTTTTTGATTCCTGCCCATTTCTTGACTGGATTTTTTTGGGTTTGGGGTGTTGAGTTTGATAAGTTCATAAAAATAACATCTAGCAACAGAAGATCAAGTACTTCCACAAAAAGTACTGGTACATCATCAAGACCAGTCCTGACTGAAACAGCTTCTACTGAGCTTTTCGGTTATCCCACTTGGAGGCACTGCTGGATGACAGTAAGGGATTAAAGCAGTTTAAGGCAGTGTCTGCTAAGAGCAAAGAGGACCTGGTGTCCCAGGGCTTCACTAAGTTCAAAAATGAGGATTTCCAGGGGCGCCTGGGTGGCTCAGTCCTTAAGCGTCTGCCTTCGGCTCAGGTCATGATCCCAGGGTCCTGGGATCGAGTCCCGCATTGGGCTCCCTGATCGGCAGGAAGCTTACTTCTCCCGCTACGATTCCCTCTGCTTGTGTTCCCTCTCTTGCTGTGTTTCTCTCTGTCAAATAAATAAATCTTTAAAAAAAAAAAGATGAGGATTTCCAGTAGGTTTAGAAGTAGATCCCCATGGCCAACCTGCTGGCCTCTCTCAATGACCTGAGTACCTCAGACTACCTGGTGGAATACATGCAGCTGCTCACCTCAGGCTACTTGCAGCGGGAAAGCAAATTCTTCAAGCACTCCATGGGGGCATTGGGCAGAAGATCAAGGAGTTCTTTCAGCAGCAGGTGGAGCTCATATATGAGGAGAGTTATCACATTCACATCATTGCACTGGCCTAGGTCCTCTGTTTCTCCACCCCGTTGGAGTACATGGATCTCTGAAAGGGACGCACAACCAAACCACACATCTTTCTTGAGGTTTCCAAGCCCAAAGTGTACCTCCTCTATCAGCCTAGATATTAGGATATCTTCTACAAATAGGACTGGCCAGGCCTGCTACTGCCCTGCCTGTCCTCCCCCCTGCCGGGTGCTATACATGCACAGAGGTCTTTTGTGATCGTAAATGGTCATATTTCACTCCTTGACCCCTCCCCTAGATGCAAACTTCCACATTTTATTAAAGAGGATACTGGTGTTGGGAAAAAAAAAAATGAATGAATTAGCCTGGTGGAATAGTTACACAGGCTGCAGTGTTGGTAGTAGCTCTTTCCCTCCACTCTACTCTCTAAGTTTTAGATACTAGCCCTTTGTCTGATAAGACATTTGCAAATATCTTCTCCCATTCCACAGGTTGACTTTTAGTTTTGTTGATGATTTCCTTTGCTGTACAAAAAAGCCTTTTATCCTGAGGAAGCCCCAATAGTTCATTTTTGCTTTTGTTTCCTTTGCCTTTGGAGATTTTTATTGCAGGAAGATACAGTGGCTGAGGTCATAGAAGTTGCTGCCTGGGTTCTTCTCTAGGATTTTGATGGATTCCTTTCTCACATTTAGGGCTTTCATACATTTTGAGTCTATTTTTGTGTATGGTGTAAGAAGATGGTCCATTTTCATTCTTCTGCATGTGGTCATCCAATTTTCCCAACACATTTTTTTGAAGAGACCGTCTTTTTTCCATTAGATATTGTTTCCTACTTGGTCAAAGATTAGTTGACTACAGAGTGAATGTCCATTTCTGGATTCTCGACAGTGTTCCATTATCTATGTGTCGGTTTTTGGGCCAGTACCAGGCTGTCTTGGTGATCACAGCTTTCCAATAGAACTTGAAGTCAGGATTTGTGGTGCCACCAGCTTTGGTTTTCTTTTACAACATTCCTTTGGCTATTTGGGGTCTTTTTTGATTCCATACAAGTTTTAGGATTATTTGTTCCAGCTCTGTGAAAAATGCTGACGGTATTTTGATAGGAATTGCACTGAATGTGTAGATTATATTGGGTAGCATAGACATTTTAACAGTATTTATTCTTCCAATACATGAGTATGGAACATTTTTCCATTGATTTTTGTCTTCCTCAATTTCTTTCATGAGTGTTTTGAAGTTATAAGCATACAGATTCTTTACCTCTTTGGTTGGATTTATTCCTATGTATCTTACGGGGTTTGGTGCAATTGTAAATGGGATTGGTTTTTCTTCAGTCACATTGTTAGTGTACAGAACTGCAACTGATTTCTGTGCATTGGTTTTATATCCTGCCACACTGCTGAATTGCTGTATAAGTTCTAGAAATTTTGAGGTGGAGTCTTTTGGGTTTTCTACATACAGTATCATGTCATCTGTGAAGAGTAAGAGTTTGACATCTTTTCTGATTTGGATGCCTTTTACTTCTTTTTGTTGTCTCATTGCTGAGACTAGGATTTCCAGTACTATGTTGATAAATGCTGGTGAAAGTGAACATCTCTGCCATCTTCTTGACTTTAGGGGAAAAGCTCTCAGTTTTTTCTTGTTGAGGATGATATTTGCTATGGGGCCTTTGTATACGGCTTTTATGATGTTGAGTTATATTCCCTCTATCCCTATATGGTGAAGGGTTTTTATGAAAAGAGGTTGCTGTATTTTGTCAAATGCATTTTCTGCATCTATTGAGAGGGTCATATAGCTCTTGTCCTTTCTTCTATTAATGTGGTGTATCACATTGATTATTTTGCAGATGTTGAACCACCTTTGCATCCCAAGAATAATTTCCACTTGGTTGTGGTGAATAACCCTTTTAATGTACTGTTGGATCTTATTGGCTAGTATTTTGGTAAGAATTTTGGCATCCATATTCATGAGGGATATTGGTCTGTAATTCTCTTTTTCAGTGGGGTCTTTGTCTGGTTTTGGGATCAGGGTGATGCTGGCCTCATAGAATGAATTTGGAATTTTTCTTTTCCATTTCTATTTTTTGGAACATTTTTCAAAGAATAGATATTAATTCTTCTTTAAATGTTTGATAGAATTCCCCTGGGAAGCCGTCTAGCCCTGGACTCTTTTTTGTTGGGAAGCTTTTAATTACTGTTTCAATTTCTTTGCTGGTTATGGATCTATTCAGGTTTTCTATTTCTTCCTGTTTCAGTTTTGGCAGTTTAAATGTTTCTAGGAACTTACCTACTTCTTATAGATTGCCTAATTTGTTTGAATATAATTGCTTATAATATTCTTTTATAATTGTTTGTATTTCTTCAGTGTTGGTTTGATCTCTCCTCTTTCACTCATGATTTTGTTTATTTGGGTCCTTTCTCTTCTCTTTTTGATAAATCTTCCTTGGGGTGATTTATCAGTCTTATTAATTCTTTCAAAAAAAAAAAACAGCTCCTAGTTTCATTGATCTGTTCTATTGTTTTTTGTTATGCTTTGTTTTAAATTAATATATAATTGATTTACACTCCTAATTTTTATTATTTCTTCTCCTGCTTGGTGTAGGTTTTATTTGCTCTACTTTTTCCAGCTCCTTAAGGTGTAAGAATAAGTTGTGTATTTGAAGTTTTCCTTCTTTCTTTTTTTTTAAAGATTTTATCTATTTGACAGTGAGAAACACAGTGAAAGAGGGAACACAAGCAGAGGCAATGGTAGCAGGAGAAGCAGGCTTCCTGCCGAGCAGGGAGCCTGATGTGGGGCTCGATCCCAGGACCTTGGGATCATGACCTGAGCTGAAGGCAGACGCTTAAGGACTGAGCCACCCAGGCACCCCGGTTTCCTTCTTTCTTGAGGAAGGCCTGTATTGTGTTTTCATTTTCATTTACCTCAATGCGTTTTTTAAAAATTCTTCTTTAATTTCCTGGTTGACCCATTCCTTCTTTTGTAAGATATTCTTTAACTTCTATGTATTTGTGGTCTTTCCAAATTTCTTCTTGTGGTTAATCTCAAGTTTCATAGCTTTGTGGTGTAAAAATATATGTGGTATGATCTCAATCTATTTGTACTGGTTGAAACCTAGTTTATGACTCAGTATGATTCACTGGAGAATGTTCCATGTGTACTCAAGAAGAATGTGTATTCTGTTGTCTTAAGATGGAATGCACTAATTATATCCATGGGGTTCATCTGGTCAGTGTGTTACTCAAAGCCCTGTTTTCTGTTGATCGTCTGCTTAGATAATCTGTCCATTGCTGTGAGTGGGATGTTAAAGTCTCCTAATATTATTGTCAATGAGTTTCTTTAATTTTGTTATTAATCAGTTTTTATATTTGGCTGACTCCATTTTAGGGACATAAGTATTGAAAATTGTTAGATCTTCTTGTTGGATAGACCCCTTTGTTATGATAATGTCCTTCTTCATCTCTTCTTACAGACTTTGGTTTAAAATCTAGTTTGTCTATATAAAGGTGGCCACTCCAGCTTTCTTTTGGTGTCCATTAGCATGACAAATGTTTTCCACCCCCTCACTTTCAATCTGGATGTGTCTTTATGTCTAAAATGGATTTCTTCTAAGTAGCTTATCAATGGAATGTTTTTCTTTTTTTTTTTAAAGATTTTATTTATTTATTTGCCGGAGAAAGAGATCACAAGTAGGTGGAGAGGCAGGCAGAGAGAAAGAGAGTGAAGCAGGCTCCCTGCTGAGCAGAAAGCCCAATGCGTTGCTTGATCCCAGGACCCTGAGATCATGACCTGAGCCAAAGGCTGAGGCTTTAACCTGCTGAGCCACTCAGGTGCCCCTCAATGGATTTTTTAATCCATTTTTATACCCTATGTCTTTTGATTAGAGCATTAAGTCCATTTACATTCAAAGCAATTATTGAAAGATATGAATTTAGTCCCAATGTATTACCTGTAAAGTCTCTGTTCCTTTAGATTGTTTATATTCCTTTCTGGTCTGTTTTACTTTTGGTTTCTTTGCTCAAAAGATCCCCTTTAATATTTATTTAAGGGCTGGTTTAATGTTCACATATTCCTCCAGGTTTTTGGTTGGTTTTGTTTTATTTTTCCTGGAAACTCTCTCCTTCTTTCTATTCTGACTGACAACCTTGCTGGATAAAGTATTTTGTTTGCATTTTTCCCCATTTAGCATATTGAATAAGTCATTTTAGTCCCTTCTGGCTTGTCTGGCCTCTGTGCACAGATCTGCTGCCAGCTTTATGTGTCTACACTTGTAGGTTAAGGACTTGTTTTTCTGAGGTGCTTTCAGGTTTTTCTCTTTATCTTTGCAATCTGCAAGCTTCACTGTAATATGACAAGGTGTTGATCTATTTTTGTTGATTTTGAGGGTGTTTCTCTATGCCTCCTGGACTTGAATGATTCTTCCTTTTGCCAGATTCGGGAAGTTCTCTGCTATAGTTGTTTAAATAAACCTTCTGCCCTTCTCATCTGTTCCTCATATTCTGGGACTCCTGCAATACAGATATTATTTCACTTTATGAAATTGTTGATTTCCTTCATTCTATCTTCATAATTTAAGAGTTTTATTTCCCTCTTTTTTTCAGCTTCCCTATATTCCTTCATTTTTTCTTCTATATCATTGATCTCCTCTTCTGCTTCATCCATCCTCATTTATGGCCTTCACTTGGGCCTGTATCTCCGTAATAGCATTTTTAATTTCAGCCTGACTACATAATAGTTCTTTTATTTCTATAATAAGGGATTCTGTAGGGTCTTCTATGCTTTTTTCAAGCCCACCTAGTGTCTTTATAATCATTGTTTTAAATTCTAGTTCAGACATATTACTTATATTCATTTTGATTAAATCTCTGGCAGTTGGGTACTAGTTCCTGTTCTTTCTTTGGGTTGAATTTCTTCATCTCACATTTGGCCAGATGAGAAAGGAAGAAAGGAAAAGAAAAACAACTATAACAACAAAACTTCAGGAAGTATTTCTAGTGTGTGCTGTACACTTTTCTGTCGCATTTTGGCAGCTCTTTCCCAGTGGTCCATCCTCTACAGAGTTCCTCCTTGCTTATAGTGGGGGGTGTTTGGACATTTAACTAGATGTGCATTGATTTGTCTGTTAAAATAGGCCTGGAAAAGAAAATAGAATTAAGGGGCACCTGGGTAGCTCAGTGGGTTAAAGCCTCTGCCTTTGGCTCAGGTCATGATCTCAGGGTCCTGGGATCAAGCCCCACATTGGGCTCTCTGTTCCGCAGGGAGCCTGCTTCCCCCTCTCTCTCTGCATGCCCCTCTGCTTACTTGTGATCTCTCTCTGTCAAATAAATAAATAAATCTTAAAAAAAAGAAAAAAAAAGAATTAAAAATAAAAAAGCCTGATCCAGGATAAGGGAAAAACAAATAAAAATGCAAACAGACAAACAAAAAACAGAAGTCTAATTCCAAAGAATAAGAAAGGGAAAAATCTGTAGGATTGGTAAGGGTGGGGGCCTGTGTTGTTCTGAGAGAAAGGCCTGCTGTGCTGTCTCACAAGCTGAATTATTCTCTTACAGCTGACCTTTCCAGGTGCAAGGGGGTAGGGCTTAGTGTAGGGGACTCCAGCCTCCACTGGAGGCACTGTATTTCTATCTGAAGTCTGACTGCATTGGAAGGGAGGGGGAAATTGGAGTGGTAGAGGAAGAAGAATATGATGTCACCCCACCCTCTTATCCCCAGAGAGGGGAACTCTTGACCACCACTGTTCAGGATGTCCTCACAGAAAAGTGAACAATTTCTTATGTCCTGGGTTTTCATCAGTTCCCTGCCCCTTACCCTATCTCTGCCTGGGCCATCAGCATGTGTGGCACAACAGATCTCCTATATTTTATCTCTGCCTGTTGGCTGAGATTAAAAACTCCAAGTTTTAAAGGGCCTGTCAAGGTGCATACCCACTCCCTTCCCCCAGAGATGAGCTTCACAGCATGCCCAGCATAGTTCTGTCCCAGAAAAGCAGCCACAGAGTTTATACATGGAGGTTAAAATTTATTGTAATGCTTAGTGAAACCTGGCATCAGGTTATTGACCATCTGTGAATGACTCAGTCTCTACTCCATTATGTCCCAGAAAAACAGTTACACAGAGGCTTGAATCTATTGTGGCAGGCAGCAAAAACCAGTGGCCAGGTTACTTGCAGTCTGTCTGTGTGTTTGTTCTCTGCTCAGTTCTGCCTCAGAAAAAACAGTCACTAGGTGAGCACACTGAGGTCTAAGCCTATTGTGGTTCACAGTGAAAAGCTGTTAAGAGGTTTTCTGCCCTCTGCGCAAACTTCTGACCCTACTGTTGAGTGCCACTCAATGGATCTCAGCTGGCCTTTTTCCTTGGAGAGGGAAAATATGCTCTCCCAAATATACTCCTGAAAGAGGAATGATCTCTCTGTGTGACCCAGGGAATCTCCTCACTGCAAGGTAATTTGGGATCCCTATCCACTGTGCTCTCTCCCTCTCCCTGACTGCTCTAGGAAAAGGGTTCTCTCCTATTTGTGGCCCTGAGGCATTCTTCTCCTCTAATTCACTACTCTGAAACTTGCATCTGCCATGTTCTCTCCCTCCAACCATGCAGATTATTTTCATAGTCCTCAGATCATTTTCCTAGTTGTTCAAAATAGTTGGATAATGTTCTAGCTGTGTTTGAGGGATAAGGCAATCTCAAGGTCCCCCTATTACTCTACCATATTAACTACCCACCCCTCCAGACAAAAGCCTTGAACTTTCTTATAAAATCTGACTGAATACCTCTAACCATAAAATTTTGGTTTGTATATCTGACACCTCCTAGAATATAGCTTCAGTTAAATTAAAACAAATAATGCAACACTTTTTAGGCTGGAGAAGTTTAAATAGATTGCCAACACCATAATAGGTAATCCTCTAAGTATGAAATAAATATTGGAAAGTTACAAATGACTAAGCTGAATAAATTTTATTCTGCAAAACTAAGATCATCTGTTTTATTTTCCAAACATTACAACTATATAATAAAATTGAGATTTGGCAAATAAATAACCTCTGTAAATTCATACATTTGGTAAACTATAAAACTGAGTGTCTACATGTGATCTTTCCAAATCTCACTCTCATTAAATCACTCTAAAAACAAACATTAAAATTGAACACTTTTTGCATCATCTTCCTATTTCTTCATTCCACTACATACTAAAAGTCATGTTCATATAAATATATTTTTGATAAAGAGATTCATTAAGTTATTTTTTTGAGATTCATCAAATTCTTAAGTGAGATTATAGAAACAATAAAATATAATTTACAGTTAAATACTTTTGTTAACAGTTGTATATTTAAAAGTACTTTCTAAAAGTTGTAATCATCTGGTCTATTAATCCTAGTGAGTAATTGATTCAACAAGAAAGACAATTCTGGGGCACCGTGGTGGCTTGGTCAGTTAAGCATCTGCTTTTGGCTCAGGTAATGATCCCAGGACCCTCAGCTAACAGCTTCTCTCTCTCCCCCCTGCTTGTGCTCTCTCTCACTATCTCTCTCTCTCTCAAATAAATAAAATATTTAAAGAAAGAAAGATAATTCTAATATCAGAATTCTAGATTCCCTTAAACCATATCAAGAATGTCCTTCTGGTAGCATTTAGTTAAAGTTGCTTAGATTTCTCTAAGTAATATATTTTAATATTTTTTCATTAGATATTTTTGCTATTATATTGTATAGACTTTTATAATGCAGAATTCAAAATCCTATACCTCACATATTTTAATTCAACCTAAATTTAAATAAAGCTAAAATGAACAGATACAATGTTTTAAGAGTAGAAAGACTTGAGAGAGAAAACAACGTGTTGGTACAATATTTTTACTATTCAAAATAATGAAAAATTATAAATGCCTTGGAAAATTATAGGATTCTTGTGTATCAATGTTATCCTAACCTTTCAGCCAGATAGAGACATTTTAAATTTTAATTGCTAACCTCATCACAATCATTTCCTGAACCTTGTCAATCTCTGCCTCTTGGCTTATAAAACAAACCCTCCCTTCATTCATATGTATTTTACTAAACTACATAGGTTTTTTAATCAATCTTTTGCCATCTGTGAGAATAAATGAAAACTAGTTTTGCTATGTGCAATTTAGATTCGTTTTGGTGGACAATAACTACTTCCAAATGGTTTTGAGAGGGATTGCTATTCTACAATGTAAAAAGAAGATGTAATGAAAGCAGACTTCTGGAGAAGATGGCAGAGTTGGAGGACCCTAAGTTCACCTCATTTCATGAATGGAACTAGATAATACCCACATCAGTGTAAATAACCCAGAAAATGGCCTGCAGACTTGCAGAACAGACTCCACAGTTGAATGTACAGAAGAGGCCACACTGAAGAGGACAGAAAGGGGAGACATGTGGTCCGGAACTAAACAGACCTGTGGGATTGTCCTAGGGAGGGAGGGAACCCAGGGCATAGAAAAGAGAAATAAACAGACATTAGGCACCTGGTCACTAGGAATTCACATGCCAATATAAATCCCCATAACATTTGGCTTTGAAAATCAGAGAGGTTGAATTTCTCAAGTTCTTAAAATCAGTGGAGTTTAACATTTAGAACTTTAAAATAATCAGTGGTCATGTTTCCGGGAAAGCTAGGAGGGTACAGGAAATAGTTCCTGCCCTTAAATTGGCATCACAAGAAACAGTCCCAGTGAGATACAGCATAAAAGCAGCAGTTTGAAAAGCACCTGAGGCATACAGGAATATTTATTTACTATTCTCAGAGTTTGGCTGGAGGGGAAGGAACTTTTAGAAGACTTTTTCAGGAACAAAGAGATTGGCAGGTGCCATTTTCCTCTCCAACACCTAGCCTAAACATACAGATACCTGCAGAAACTAGCACAGTACCAACACTCTCCACCTAACTAACAACATGCCCCACCCCTACAATCTCTTATGGAATCACCCCCTACAGTTCTGCAGCAGGAGTTTGCTAAAGCTGCTCCAGGTCACCTCCCATAACAGACATGTGCAAAAGCCAGATTCTAGTGAGTATATTAGACCCAAAAAAGAAAAAACAAATTGTAAGAGGATCTCAGGCTAGCAGATAAAGGTCTTCCATTTTATGGAATCTTTATCTCCATTAAGTGGATTTAATAGTTCCCAAATTACGCCACTTTTTGCTATCAGCCGCCTGTAGGCAAGTTCATAAGTCTTTGCTGGATCTGAATCAGTGTTCTATTGTATAGCTATAACCATTTCAGCCATTCCTCAAGTGGGTGGCTCAGTCGTTAAGCGTCTGCCTTCGGCTCAGGTCATGATCCCAGGGTCCTGGGATCGAGCCCCACATTGGGCTCCCTGCTCCATGGGAAGCCTGCTTCTCCCGCTACCATTCCCTCTGTTTGTGTTCCCTCTCTCGCTGTGTTTCTCTCTGTCAAATAAATAAAATCTTAAAAAAATAAAATAAAATAAATAAAATAAAATAAAAGAGAAAGGAAAACATCTAAATTCATCCAATGAGGACAGCATTTCCATTATACCAAAATTAGATGAAGACAAAAAATATTTGGCAAAGTACAACATAAATTCGTAAAAAAAAATTTTCGACGGGGATGCCTAGGTGGTCCATTCTGTTAAGTGTCTGTCTTCGGCTCATTGTCCCAGGGTCCTGGGATCCAGTCCTGCATCTGGCTCCTTGCTCAGCAGGGAGCCTGCTTATCTCTCTGATTGCCTGCTGCCCCTCCTGCTTGTTCTCTCTCTCTCTCTCTCTGTCAAATAAATTAATAAAATATTTTGTCTAATTATCAATGAAGTAGGAGAGAACACCCCCTCCTTCCACACGCACTTAATAAAGACTGTATATTAAAAACCGACAGCTAACATCACCTCTAATGGGGAAAGCTTTTCTCCTAAGGTCAGGAATAAGACAAGGATCCACCCTCACCACTTTTACTCAACATAGTACTGGAAGTCCTAGCCACAGCAATCAGACAAGAAAATGGAATAAATGTCATCAAAATCAGTGAAGAAAAAGTGCAAGTTTCACTATTTGCAGATGACATGATACTATACATAAAAAACCCTAAAAATTGCACCAAAAAATCTACTAGAATAAATGAATTCAGTTAGGTCACAGGATACACAGTCAATATCCTGTGATATTGACACAGGATAGCAAATATCCTGTGTATTTGATATCACAAATACAGAAATACACAAATACAGAAATACATTGAATTTCTATATACTAATAATGATGTAGCAGAAAAAGAAATTAAGTAACCATCTTATTTACAGTTGCATCAAAAATAATAAAATACCTATGAATAAATTTAACCAAGGAGATGGACGACCTATACTGTGAAAATCATAAAACACTGATGAAGAAATTAAAGATGACATAAAGAAATGGTAATATACACTACATCAAAAACTAATGATGTATTTTATGGTGACTAACATAACGCAATTTTTAAACAAAATGGGAAGATATTCCATTCCCATGAATTGGAAGAACAAATATTGTTAAAATGTCTGTACTCTGCAAAACAATTAACAGATTAAATGCAATCTTTATCAAAATACCCACAGCATTTTTCACAGAACGAGATCATATAATCCTGAAGTTTGTGTGGAAACATACAAGACCCCAAATAGTGAAAATAATCTTGAAAGATTAAAAAAAAAATTGAAGGTATCACAATCCCAGATTTTAAGTCATACTACAAAGTTGTAATAATCAAAAGAATATGGTAGTGGCACAAAAATTGACACATTGGTCAACAGAACAAACCATGAACTCATAAATAATCTCGTAATTAAAATATCAATAAAAAGTCAGTTAATCTTTGTCAAGAGGAAAGAATATGCAATAGCAAAAAGAAGGTCTCTTCAAGAAATGGTGTTGGGAAAACTGCACAGCTACATGAAAAACAAGGAAACTGGACCACTTTCTTACTCTATACACAAAAATAAACTCAAAATGGATTCAGGACCTTAATGTGAGACCTGAAACCATAGAAGTCCTAGAAGAGAGCATCAGCAGTAATTCCTCTGACATTGGCTGTAGATTGTCTAGATATGTCTCCTAAAGAAAGGGTAACAAAACCAAAAATAAACTATTGGGACTATATTAAAATAAAAAGCTTCTGTACAGCAAATGAAACAATTAACAAAACTAAAAGACAGGGACACCTGGGTGGCTCAGTTGGTTGAGCAGCTGCCTTCAGCTCAGGTCATGATCCCAGGGTCCTGGGATCGAGTCCCACATCGGGCTCCTTGCTCGGCGGGGAGCCTGCTTCCCCTTCTCTCTCCGCCGGCCTCTCTGCCTGCTTGTGTTCTCTCTCTCTCTCTCTCTCTGAAAAATAAATAAACATTTATTAAAAAAAAAAACCTAAAAGACAACCTACTGAATGGGAGAAGATATTTGTCAATAGCATGTTTGATAAAAGGCTAATATTGAAAATATATCAAGAACTTATACCACTAAACATCAAAAAATGAATAATCTGATTAGAAAATGGGCAGAAGGCATTAACAGATATTTTTGCAAGGAAGACATACAGATGTCCAACAGACACAAGATAAGATGCTCAACATTGCTAATCATCAGGGAAATGCAAATCAAAACCACAATGCAAAATTACCTTACGCCAGTCAGAATAGCTTAAGCAAAAAACACAAGAAACAAGTATTGACAAGCACTGAAGAAAAAGGAAATCTCATGCACTGTTCTTGGGAATGCAAACTGGTGCAGCCACTATAGAAAACAGTATGGAAGTTCCTCAAAAATTTAAAAAATATAATTACCATATGATCCAGTAATTTCACTACTGGGTATTTACCCAAAGAATATGATAACTTTAATTTGAAAGGATGTATACACATCTATACTTATTACAGCATTATTTACAACAGCCCTATTATGGATGGAACCCAAGTGTACACAAACAGATGACTGAATGAAGATGTAATAAAATATGGGATACACACACACACACACACACACACACACACACACACATAAATATATACAATGGGATGTTATTCACCTATAACTAAGAATGAAATCTTGCCATTTGCAACAACATGGATGGATCTCGACAGCATAATGCTAAGTAAAATAAGTCAGTGAGAGAAAGACAACATGATTTCACTCACATGTAGAATAAGAAACAGAAAGAAGAAGAAAGAAAGAAAGAAAGAAAGAAAGAAAGAAAGAAAAGAAAGAAAGAAAGAGAAAGAAAGAAAGAAAGAAAGAAAGAAAGAAAGAAAGAAAGAAAGAAAGAAAGAAAGAAAGAAAGAAAGAAAGAGGGAGAAAGAAAGAGGGAGAAAGAAAGAGAGAGAGAAAGAAAGAGAGAAAGAAATAGAGAGAAAGAAAGAAATAGAGAGAAAGAAAGAACAAAAATCCAAAAAAAGACCTTTCCTGTAGAGAACAAACTGATGGTTACCAGAGGAAGGTGGGTGGGAAGACTGATGAAGTAGGTAAAGGGGATGAAGAATACACATATTATAATGAGCACTGAGTAATGTATAGAATTATTGAATCACTGTATTGTATATCTTAAACTAATATAGCACTCTATATTAACTATGCTGGAATCTAAATTAAAGGAAAAAAGGTAGAAGCATTAAAAAAATGAAATGAAATGTAATGAAAGCAAACCTCAGAACAAATTATGCTTCATAAACATTTTTTGAACAAACATCTATTAATCCTTCTATCCTTTTAGGATCACAGAACATCATCTATCAGAAAGATTCATTTAAGGCAGAAGTGATAACATTTAAAAAGCAAATGCAATAAATTATACTCTGAAACAAGCAATAAGAAAGCATTTTCAATAAATATTTGGATATAGGAACATTTAAGTTTTGTGTCTCTGACCTCACTCTAAAATATATCTGTGTCTAGGCCTCATGAAAACTTTTTCATATGTCCATGTAAGATTAATGGTATCGCTGAAGTATTTTTAGTCAATTCATACACATGGAATGACTTTAACATCACAAATGAGAAACATTTCTGATATTTCTCTTTCTGATAAACAAGCCACTCTAGTTTACCAATAAAATTTTTCTCACATAAATTATGTTAATTACAAGCTATCTATAACTTGATAACAGATTTGTAGCAGCCTTTTTTGGAGTATGCATTTCCAGATTTTAACATTAAATGACTCTGAATTGTGTCATTTTTCAAAATAGCTTTATTGAGATATATTCAAATCACATAAAATCTGCCCATTTATAAGTGCACAATTTTATGACCTTAGTATATATACACTGTTGTGCAATTATTACCATACTCTATTTTAGAGCATTTTCATAACTGCTCACCTCTCCCCAAAACCCCACACCCATTAGCAGTTACTTCTTTGTTTTACTTCTCTCTCCCCTCTCCAGCCCTAAGGCAACCACTAATCTCCTTTATGAATCCATAAATATGTCTATTCGGACATTTCATATAGAATTATGCAATATGTAATCTTTTGTGACTGGCTTCTTTTGTACAGCCCAATGTTTTCAAGATTCATCTTTGTTGTAGTATCAGTACTTCATATTCTTTATTGCCAAATAATATTCTATTGTACGACTAACTCACAATTTATTTCTCCATTCTTAGTTGATGATTTGGATCATGGTCACTTTTGGGTTATTATGACTATAAATAATCATGTACAAGATTTGTGTGGACATTTCTTTCATTTCTGTTGGATATGAGTGGAATTGCTGGGTCATACAGTAACTTTATGTTTAATTGCTGGGTGTTTGCAAACTGGATGCACCACTTTACATCCCCAAAAGCAGTGTATGTGGATTCCAATTTCTCCACACTCTCATAAATTTTGTTACTGTCTGTCTTTTGGTTATAGTGAAACTACCAGTTGTGATATTGTATTTAATTATGGTTTTGATTTGCATTTCCCAGATGAATAATAATGTTGATCAGTTCCATATCTTCTTTTGAACATGTCTATTTAGAAAGTATTATCGTTTTTATTTTTTTTAATTATTGGCTTAGAGAAGTTATTTATATACTCTGGATTCAAGTGACTTATCAAATAATGGTTTTGAATATTTTCTTCTACCTTATAGGTTTTTCTATTTTCTCAGTGGCATCCTTTGGAGCACAAAAGCTTTTAGTTTCATTGAGGTCCAATTTATCTTTTTGCTGTCATAATTTCTCATACTTTGGGTTTTATTCTGAGAATCCATTGCCTAATCTAAGTTCAAAACCATATGTGTATATTTTCTTCCAAGATTTATATAGTCTTAGATCTTATATTTTGGTTTGATCATTTTGAGTTAATTTTGTATGTAGTGTTGGAGAAGTATTTAAATCATTCTTTGCATACGGATATCTAGTTGTGCCAGTACCATTGTTGAAGAAATTATTTCCCAAATTGAATTGTCTTTAAACTTTACCCAAAACCAGCTGACGGTAGATGCAAGCATTATTTCTAGAATCTCAAATTTATTTTACTTGTCTATATATCTACTCTATGTTAGTACTATTCCATCTTAATTTTACTATACATTTTGCAGTACGTTTTGAGATCAGAAAATGTGAGTCCTTCAAATTTGTTTTATATCATAATTATTCAGGCTATTCTGGGTTCTATGCATTTTCATATATATTTTAAGATCATCTTGTTAATTTCCTTAGAATCTTGGTGGGATTTTGATGTGATTGTTTGACCCTGCTGATGAATTTGGAGATTAGTGTTATCTCAACAATATTATATTTCTGGTATATAAAGATAACTGTCTTTCCATACGTTTAGCTCCTCTTTAATTCTTTTTTTCAAAAATTCTTTTTAACATTGTGTATATATGTTAATGTACAAATCTTGCATTTATTTTTCAAATGTATTCAAAAGTATTTTTTTTAAAGATTTTATTTATTTATTTGACAGAGAGAAAGATCACAAGTAGGCAGAGAGGCAGGCAGAGAGAGGAGGAAGCAGGCTCCCTGCTGAGCAGAGAGCTCGATGCAGGGCTCGATCCGAGGACCCTGGGATCATGATCTGAGCCAAAGGCAGAGGCTTTAAACCACTGAGCCACCCAGGCGCCCCTATTCCTAAGATCTTTAAGATTGTCTTTACATATTTCTTTTCACCTCCTGCCTATACCTCAGCTACAGTAAGATACTTTTTATTATTCATTTTCCTTTCTTCTCATATCTCTATGACTTCACACGTTCAGTGAACCTGTAAGTTTCTTTATCCCATGTTTTGCCCTGGTAATTTCTATTGACTATTCGCACCCATCTCATTTAATTATCTCTTTCATTCATCATATAGTTTCTGAGACTCCAACACTTGCCAACATCTATATTATTTGCTGTTGACACAAAAAGAAACATTAAAAAATAGCATATTTTCTGTTTCCTGGATTATAATCTGAATGTGAAAAATGATAAAATAATGCATTTAGATTGCCATAGAGATACTGATAATATAGGTGATGAATAAAAGACAAAAATAAATTACCAAGATGAAATGAAAGGGAAAAAGAAGAAAATGTATACAAGGACAATCTTGGAGAACTATTTCCTGATCCATGTTCTACCCACAAAATTTGGATTAGGTCTCCTAGTCTGACTTTTTTACCATTATCTTGAGAATATCTCTATCTTAGAATTAAAAAAATAATAAAGTAAGTATATTTTCCCTCTTATATTCTCCAACAGTTTCTTAGGAATCAGAACTAAGTATTATTTATCTTTGTTTCTCCAAACAATAAAAAATGATTATATGAACTATTATACTACAATTCTCTATAAGAACAACATGCTAAAAGCACCTCGGTGGCACAGTTGGTTAAGCATCAGACAATTCGTTTTGGCTCAGGTCCTGATCTCAGGATACTGAGATGCTGAGCACAGAGTCTGCTTGAGATTCTCTCTCCCTCTAGCTCTGCCCCTCTTGCTCGTTCTCTCTCTCTCTCTCTCTCCCACTAAAGTAAATAAGTATATAAATAAATAAATGTAGAAAAATGTGTTACATCAAAACAAAAAGCTTCTGCACAACAAAGGAAAGAATCAACAAAGTGAATGCAACTTAATGAATAGGAGAAAATATGTGCAAATTGTGTATCTGATAAAGAGTTAATATCTAAAATATATAAAGAACTCTTACAACCTAATTACAAGTAAACAATCTGATTTAAAAATGGGCAGAAGATCTGAATACACATTTTCCAAAGAAGACATACAGATACATAAAAATATGCTCAATATCATTAATCTTCATGGAAATGTAAATCAAAAACACATCTGTCAAAATGGCAGCATCAAAAAGGAAAGAAATAACAAGTGTTTGTGAGTATGTGGAGAAAAAAGAATTTCGTGCACTGTTCATAGGAATGTAAAGTGGTGCACATTTCCACTATAGGAAATGATATGGAGGTTTCTTAAAAAATTAAAAATATAACTTCCACATGATCTGGTAGTTCCACTTCTGGGTATTTATCCAAGAAAATAAAAACACTAACTCAAAAAGGTATGTATTGCCATGTTTATTGCAGCATTTTTTAAAATAGCCAAGATGTGGAAACAATCTAAATGTCCATCAATGCATGAATGGATAGAGAAAACATATATCTATAATAGAATATTACTCAGCCATTTAAGAAAGCAAGTTTTGCCATTTACAACAGTGATGAACCTTGAGGATATTGTTGTATTGTAAGTGAAATGTCAGACAGACATGATGACTTTAGTTCATAATACTATATTGTATGAAAGTTGCTAAGACAGATAATCTTAGAAGTTATCACCATAAAAAAAATTGTAACTAAATAAAGTGATGAGCCTTAACTAGACTTACTGGGGTGGTCATTTTTCAATATATACAAATATTGAATCATTTTGTTGTACAACTGAAACATTAATATATGCTTTATGTCAATATCATTCAACTGAAATGATTCTGCCTTTTACTCTATCAGACAAAAAAATGTTATGAAATTTTTGGTTTCAGTTTCTTATTTCTAAACTACTACTTGCTTATAACATTTGGACATATCATTATTCATTTTTATTCTGAATCCCAACAGTACTCTTGGAATGCCATCTTTTTTGGAAACACCATCTTTTTTAGAAATTTCATGTCTATGTCATTATTCTACATGGAATTCCTTTCAAATGCATCTTTATGTGAATAAGCCCCTTTTATTTTCAATAAAAAATCTAAGATGATTTTCTGCATGAGGTCTCTAAATTCTCTTGCTTTGTTCACTCAAACAAATTCGTTCACTTAATAGTAGTCAGTCTTCCTTCTTTTACAAAACAAAATTTTTGTATTTTGTTAATGTGTGTAGATATTTTCACTATTAAGTTGATTATGAAGTTCTTACACTGTTTCTAATTTATTTAATCTTTAGCTCCCCAAAGCACATGGCATGGAACTTTGTACATAATTTGATGTCAATAAATACCTCAATAAAAATTTGTGACACAAGTGGATGAAAAAATAACCAGCATTATAGAGTAACAGTTTGTGATGTAAAATAAAATATTCCTTGAACTTGATAATTTTATAGTAGAAAACTCAGTATAGATATTAAAAAATAGTTCAACAACCATTTCTTAGTCTAAAGTAAAATAATTTAGCCAAAATACAACTACTTCCCCAAACCTGTAGTTTAAAAAGATATTTGTGTAATTTTCATGGATAAATCTACTTTAATAATGTATAAATATATACATGTATAAATCTTTGTACCTTTTTCCAAATGAAACACGTATGTCTTTTCCTCTAATACTTTAAGTTATATATCATTGTTTTAATAAAGAAACTTTCCTTTTTGGTTTATTCATGAAACTAAATATTACTGATTATGTATCAGAATTACAAATGAATATCTAATTTGTATTTATGGATTTCACAGTCCAAAACATTGACTCACATATCAGAAGAAGAAGGAGGGGGAGGGGGAGGGGGAGGAGGGAGGGGGGAGGGGGAGGGGGGGAGGGGAAGAAGGAGAAGAAGAGGAAGAAGAGGAAGAAAAAGGAGAGGAAGGAGGAATGGGAGAGCTGTGGATTATGCAGGAAAAACGTATCACCATACACTTAATATTATAGTGTGGTCATTCTTGAAAGGAGGAATTGGTAAAGACATTATAAAGGAGATTGTGGCTAAATCTTGAAAGATCAAGTAATTGTATATTGAGTATGTACTCTTTGCTTTGGTTTTGCTAAGAACTTTTCCTGTTATGTTTTAGTGAATTCTCTTTAACACCATATAGAGTAAGTTTCCTATTACCTTTTGATTTTTGGTCAAAGAAATGGGATTTGAATAGTTTAAATAACCTGCCCAATAACATTTAATTGATTAATGGCTAAACTAATACCCAGCCAAATCAAACTGTGTTTGAAGTCCACATTCTTAACCGCTTCATGCTATTCTGCCTTTCTGCCCCCCAAGGGACATTTCTGTTTATCTTTTGTTTTTACTTTCTACTTTTTGATAAGGGAGAGAGTATTCAAGACAGTAAAAAAAAGTATAAAAACACATTCAAGAAGATATAAAATTACCTGGTTTGTAAATACGTGGGAAGAGATGTGGGCAAGGTGGTAAACATATTTCTAACTACTTATCTTGAAGCTTGTTTCTTTCTTACTTGACAAATGTGAAATAAAGAGTGCAATGGTTAGCAAGTATGATGTATTTTAGAAGAGACTGTAATAATTATGTTACAATAAATAACAGAATGACCTAAATGTCTGTCAATGGTTGAATGGATAAAGAAAATGTGATATTTCATCCAATCTTAACAAAAAGGAAATTCTACTATTTGCAACAGCATTGATGAACCTGGAAGACATTATGGTCAGTGAAATAAGTCAGACAAAGGAAGACAAATATTGTATGGTCTCACTTATCTGTGGAATCTAAGAAAATCTACCCTACAGAAATAGAGTAAACAGTGATCGTCAGAACTGGGGGTAGGGGAAATGGGGATTTGTTGGTCAAAGAGTAGCAACTTTCAATTATAAGATGACTAAATTCTGGGGATCTAATGTACAGCATGTTGATTATAATTAATAATACTGTGTTGGGTACTCAAAAGTTGTTGAGAGTAGATTGTAAGAGTTCTCAAAAAATGGTATCAATGTAAAGTGATTAACTGGGTTGTGGTAATAGTTTTATAATGCATACATAAATTAAGCCATCGTATTGCATGCCTTAAATATATACAGTTTTGTTTATAAATTATACCTTAATACAGCTGGAAAAATATTATGGAAGCTTTCAATAGTATTTGAGCTTTTACAATGTACCAGGTGTTGTACTAAATACTTTACATGTAGAAATTTATTGAATCCCCACAAACCTGTATGAAATAGAGTGTGATAATCATTTTATAGGAAAGAAAACTTTGATACAGAGAAAGGTATATAATTATTAAGTAGTAGAGTCAGTATTTGAACTTCTTTTTTTTAAATTTTTTTTAAGATTTTTATTTATTTATTTGACAGAGAGAGAGAGAAAGGCGGGGGAGAGCCCCCTCTGAGCAGAGAACCCAAAGCGGGGCTTGATCCCAGGACTCTGGGATCATGACCTGAGCCAAAGGCAGAGGCTTTAACCCACTGAGCCACCCAGGCACCCCCACTTTTTGAACTTCTAAACTATATTATCCTACAAATGAGTATGTGTCATCATTATTCTTCATCTATTTTTTTAAATCTTATGTATTTTAAGAAATTACTTCTTTATTTTCTTCTTTATTGATCGTTTCTCAAATACAGGTCTGAGTTTTTAAGAGTAAGTTTAATGAGAATGATACAGAAACTTAATCAAATGTGCTGAGGCTATACAAAAGACAATGCCATGTTGATATATTCTTT
This sequence comes from Procyon lotor, assembly GCA_028646535.1. NCBI lineage: Eukaryota > Metazoa > Chordata > Mammalia > Carnivora > Procyonidae > Procyon > Procyon lotor. The sequence goes on from CM053613.1 coordinate 62,644,151, forward strand.
AGGGCAAAAATGTGTAAGGTAGTGGGCCTTTGAAGGAAAATATGATTTAGTGTCATGATGCCAGAGGTAAGACAGTTTTAAAATAAGCAAAAGTCATTAGTTTAATTATCAGAAGCCCTAACCACTAAATAATGCAGTATTCTTTTTTTTTTCTATTAACAAAGATGATAAAAATGTATAAAAATAAAAATATAGGGGTTGTTGGGTGGCTCAGTCCATTACACATCTGCTTTTAGTTCAGGTCATGATGTCAGAATCCTGGGATTGAACCCTGAATCAGCAGGGAGTCTGTTTCCTCCTCCCTCCATAGCCCCCCCCACTCATGCTCTCTCTGTGTCTCTTTCTTTCTCTCTCAAATACATTTTTAAAAATCTTTAAAAATAAAAATACATTTGCTTTTCATTGAGGTCTCACTAATCTAAATAAATGTTACCACTCTGATGCCTCTATGCAAAGGATAGAAAAATGCAAATAAGAGATTTTTTTATACTGAAAAAGTAATAAATGCTTACATATGCTTACATTTAATAGGCACAATGTATAGATACAATTACAATAGATTTGCTGATTTCTATGAATTCAGGAAGTATGGCTGTGTGTGCTTTTGTGTGTATGTGTATGTGGATATGTTTATGCATGTATTATGCCCTATCCTTGTTGCAGTTCAGTAAAGAGTGCCCCTTTTTGTTCTAATATAAACATTTTCTGCTATTAGAAAAAAAATGCTTTAAGTTCATAATCAAATATCCCTTGTATGTTGAAAATAGTGATTTACACAATACATTACCTACATCTAAGTAAAGCAATCCAATGAATTAAAAGCATATTCCATGTTGATTTAAACATGTTCCTCACCCTTACTTGTCCTAATGGGCATTGCTGTAAATATTTTATGAACTCAATTTAATTGATGTCATGTTCAATAGTTTCTTTTTGTAGAAGAGAAGAAAAGGAAAGGTGCTGTTGCCTTTCTCAGAGTACAGCGACTTTTTTGTTGTCAACATTCAACTTTTCGGACATCCATTATCTCTGTTTTAGAATAAATACACTTTTACTACTTTTGATCAGAATTGTTAAACACTTACAGAACCTTCTCCTTCAAGGCTTAAATAAGACACAGATTCAAAAGAACAAAGAATATATGTATATATGCCCTATGGATAGTCCATTATGTTTCAAAGTCATAAAAGAAAATAATGCTATGTTAAATGTTTTTCTACAGTATTTATTATATTTTAATGAAATAAATATACAAACAAGTCTTTCAAGCAAGAAAACAAAATGTACTATGTACATTAACTGTACATTACTTAATGATAGATCTATATTTAAATTTTCAAACTTCCACACATGTATTTTCTGATATGAAACTATTTTGTTCATGTCATTGCCAATAATGAGTTCTTCTTCACTTGTATCATCCATGTTTTATAAAAGGTTTATTCAATATTATTTTGAACTCAAGACAAATTTATAAATCCTCTCATTCATAATTTATTCAATAAAAAATCCACCATAATAAAAATAAAGACTTAAAAACATATCTTGCCTTCATAGTATTTATTTCTGAGATATTTTCTAAAAATATGATCACATACTTATCATAAATTTGATTTATTTTTAATTCTTACAAACCAATGCAATTGAAAACATGTTATAAATTATTCAATTACTTTTATTTCTGTACCTATTCCTTGAAATGTCAAGATATTGATGAAGTATGTCCTTTGTTAAATAAGTTTTAATTTCTGTCCACACACTTAAGTGTTAAAAAACAAAATAAATCTAATTTTATCAAAATAGATAAATCAAAGCCTATAAGAGCTACTAGTAAAACATTAGAATATCAGAATGGAAACAACAACTTACTTTTAATTAGGAAACTTCATCTAAGTGAGAGATCCAGGTCAGAAATCTTGAGAATGGGGAGTCTGCTAATAGATATATTAGTTATGAGCATTGGCTTTGGATTCAGGTAAACCTGGTTTAAAATTCTACCACTGTACTTTGCTGGGTTAAATGTAATTGTTCAGGGTGCCTGGGTGGCTCAGTGGGTTAAAGCCTCTGCCTTCAGGTCAGGTCATGATCTCAGAGTCCTGGGACTGAGCCCCGTATCAGGCTCTCTGCTCAGTGGAAAGCCTGCTTCCCCCTCTCTCTCTGTCTACTTGTGATCTCTTTCTCTCTGTCAAATAATAAATAAAATCTTTATTAAAAACTGTAGGTGTAAAAAAAAAGAAACTGTAGGTGTTCATTTAATAATTGTCTCTCCATAGGACAGTAAGAAATGCTTCTGCAGTGATGACTTCTGTTTTGCTCCTATGACGATTAAGGACTAAGACAGTACTAAGAATACCATACCATGACTTACACTTGTTGAAAAATTCTAATTAAGAAAAAATACCAAATATTTGGTATCAAGATTGTTGAAATAACCCGTTCATATTCACATGACAGAAACTATGATATATAAAATGTAGAAACCTGTTTTGTATCACCTTTTACTAATATAACAGTCAAAAATGAAGATGTTTAGTAGCAGAGATGAAATATATATTTCAAATTATTTTGGTTCAAAACTACTGTGTTTCAGACCATTCTACTTACAATCTCTTCTTAAGACATCATATTTCCAATTGACAGAAAATCTAAAACTAAAATTCCCTGGAACATTGGTGTAATTGACTTTTCAGAAAATCTTATCATGTAAAAGGTGCTATTTCTTGCAGGAAGATTTATGGGAATGTAGATATCCAGAATTTTCACATCTTGCCATGTTTCCATGTTTGAGGACATTTATGCTTTCTTTTTCTTATTTTTAAAAATATGTATAATGTTTCCTCATTACATATAAGTTTATTATAAACTCTACCAAACTGTGGTGTCTGGAATCAGGAGATAGTCTTGTTTCCAAACACCCTGATATTTTGTAGTTGTACATTTTTCCTTTCTATAGAATTTCAGAGCATTTTTCAATTTAGTGAGTTCAACAGTCACACTTTACCAGAAATGATGGGTTTTTTTTACCACATATTTGAGTCTGATTGAAGGAAGTATTAGATATATCAGTATTTTAAAATACTTAATTGAAACTAAGTTTACTGTTTTGTTTGTTCTTTAGTAGATTTTATAACCTTCTGTCTCGTGATTAAGCATGTACATAAACTACAGTTATCTCCCTATGGTCAGGCAGACTGTTTAGGCTTTCTCAATATTTCTTTTGTCCACTGACTCATTTATGTCCCAGGTTCCCATTGAAGAAACATTAAAAATCTCCACAGTACCAAATGAGTTTGTGTGGCATAGAATTCCAGAACTTGGTTGGTTTTGTTGGAAGCGATTCATTTTTTTCATTGATATTAATAAATAGAGGTATGAGGAATAAGAAGGAAAAACACAATAACAACTAACAGTTAATGAATCAAAGGCAAGAAAAAACATAGTGTTATATAAAACTCCATAAACACGCAATAACAAATAACTAATTGTTGTCATACTATTATTATTCTTACTGTATTTTTATATACTGCTGATTTCCAAAGATAAATTGAGACAGTTTATAAAATTGATATAACAGGGGTGCGTGAGTGGTTCAGTTGGTTGATCATTTAATTCTTTTTTTATTTTAAGATTTTATTTATTTGACAGAGAGAAACACAGCTAGAGAGGGAACACAAGCAGAGGGAATCGTAGTGGGAGAAGCAGGCTCCCTGCTGAGCAAAGAGCCCAATGCGGGGCTCCATCCCATGAACTTGGGAACATGACCTGAGCCAAAGGCAAAAGCTTAATGACTGAGCCACCCAGGCGCCCCAACGGGTGAACATTTGACTCTTGATTTCAACTCAGGTCGTGATCTCAGGGTCATGAGATGGAGCCCTGGATTAGATTCTGTGCTGGGTATGGATCCTGCTTAAGATTCTCTCTCTCAAAAAAAAAAAAAAAAAAAAAAGATTCTCTCTCTCTCTCTCTCTCTATCCCCCCATCCCCTCTTAAAAAAAAATTAAAATTAAAAAAGTTAAAAACTGATATAATAATACATGTACATATTTTGTTCAATTTAATTTTTCATCTTTTACACTTATTTGTGCTTGTGGACTTTATACGGTTTGTAAGCCACATTGAATTGATATTTGCAGCATAGCACCATATTTTATATATATATATATATATATATATATGAGGAGTCACTTATATATATAAATTTATATAAATTAATTATATATAATTTCTAATATATATAAATTAGAAATTAATATATCATATATATTATAAATATAATATAATTATAAATTATAAATATAGTATATATTAATTTCTAATTTATTTTTCTTTTTGGTTATTAAGGAAACAAATTATTGAATTAAAAATTGTAACAAATATGGGGTGCCTGGGTGGCTCAGTGAGTTAAAGCCTCTGCCTTCGGCTCAGGTCATGATCTCAGGGTCCTGGGATCGAGCCCCACATCAGGCTCTCTGCTTATCAGGGAGCTTGCCTCCCCCTCTCTCTCTCTCTGCCTGCCTCTCTGCCTACTTGTGATCTCTCTCTCTGTCAAATAAATAAATAAAATCTTTAAAAAATTGTAACAAATATAATGTTGAAGTCATCTTATTTCCTGCAGTGTCCCTGTGTCAAATTCAAAAGTTTCAATAGTGGGAATCTTTTTTTTTTTTTTAAATGGAGAAAGGATAATTTGAAAACTACGAATTTATTTTTTCTAACAATACCTAGATGTTGTCAGGCATTTTAAAGACTATCTGTTAACTAACAGTGCAATAAGTTCAAAACTTCAAAGAATAGGCTGAATTCTCTTATTAGAAGCTATTTCAGCTGGTGACTTTAAGTTGAAATTAATGCTCATTTACTGAAAATCTGGGGTCCCTTAAGAATTAAGCTGGATCTACTTTGTCCTCCATAAATGGAACAGCAAAGCTTGGATGACGGCATATCTGTTTACAAAATAGCACTGAATATTTTAATATTTTAAGCCTAATATTAAAACCTACTGCTCAGAAAAAAGCACATTCCTTTTAAAATATCACTGCTTATTGACAATGCACCTGGTCACCCATGCCTCTAATGGAGAGGTACAATGAGATAAATGTTGTTTTCATTCCTGCTAGCATAATATCCTTTTTGAAGCCTTTGAGTCTTATTATTTAAGACATACATTTTGTAAGGCTATATCTGCCATAGATAGTGATTCCTCTGATGGATCTGGGCAAAGTAAATTGGAAACAGTTTGGAAAGGCTTCACAATTCTACATGCCACTAAGAACATTCATGGTTCATGGGAGAAGGTCAAATATCAATATTATCAGGAATTTGGAAGAAGTGAATTCCAACCCTTATGGATAACTTTTGAGGGGTTCAATCTTTCAGTGGGGCAAGTAATTCTGGATGTACTGGAAATAGCCAAAGAACTACTATTAGACATGTAGCCTGAAAATGTGACTAAATTGGTTCAATCTTGTGATACAGATTTAGTGGATAAGGAGTTGCTTGTTTTGGATGAACAAGGAAAGAGGTTTCTTCAGATAAAATCTACTCTGGTTGAAGATGCTGTGAATATTATTGGAATTATGATTAAGGACTTAACATAAAGTTAGTTCATAAAGAAGTAGCAAGATTTGAAGGCATTGACTTCTCTCTAGCTGTGAAAGTCTTAGATGACATCTTCTTCCAATAGAAGTCTGTTACATCTACATTGAAAATATGCTTCTGTTGTTTAGTGTAGCCCCTGGATCAATTGTTCAGCCAGATCTCCTGGATAACTTGCTGTAGCATCTACATCAGCACTTGCTGCTGCACCTTGCACTTTTGTTATAGAGGTATCTTCTGTCCTTAAGCCTCCTGAACCAACTTCAGCTAGCTTCAAAATGTTCTTCTGCAGGTGTCTCACCTCTGTCCGGCTTCACAGAATTAAAAAGGGTTAGGACTTTACTCTGGATTAGGCTTTACTTATGGAAATTTTGTATCTGGTTTGATTTTTCCATGCTGCTAAAATTCTCCATATTAGCAATAAAGCTGTTTCTCTTTCTTATTATTCATATGTTCACTGGAATATCTTTTAATTTCCTGCAAGAACTTTTTCTTGGCATGTGCAACTTGGCTGTTTGTAATAAGAAGTTCAGTTTTAAGCTTATTTTGACTTTTTTTTTAATAAGTTTTTTTTTAAGATTTTATTTATTTATTTGACAGAGAGAGACACAGCGAGAGAGGGAACACAAGCAGGAGGGGTGGGAGAGGGAGAAGCAGGCTTCCCACTGAGCAGGGAGCTCAATGCGGGGCTTGATCCCAGGACTCTGGGATCATGACCTGAGCCGAAGGCAGACACTTAATGACTGAGCCACCCAGGTGCCCCTTATTTTGACTTTGAACATGCTTTCTTCACTAAGCTTAATCATTTCTAGCTTTTGATTTAAAATGAGTGACATAAAACTCTTTTTTTTTTACTAGAACACTTAGAGGCCATTGCAGGTTATTAATTTGCCTAGTTTCAATACAGTTATGACTCAGGGAATAGAGAGCCCTAAAAGAGGGAGAGAGATGGGGGCCAGTCAATGGAACAGTGCGAACACACATACAATTTATCAATTAACTTTGTGTCTTATATGAATACGGTTCATGATGTTCCAAAACAATTATAATATTAACATCAAAGATCACTGATCACAGACCACTAGAACAAATACAATAAAAATTATAAAAAATTAAAATACTTCAGAGATTACTAAACCATGATCCAGAGACACAATTTGGCCAACTACTATCAGAAAAAAGGATGACAATCCACTTGCTCAATGCGGGGTTGCTATAAACTTGTAGCAATATCTGCAAAGTGAAATAAAGTGAGTTATGCTTGTACTGATTACACTTGTCAGTTGGTTGTGAGTAATTCAGAAATAGGAGGTTATAGACAAGCAAATCCCACTCAATGCCTTTAAATTTTGGACTTTTCAGGTTAGTGGATGGTTAAATCTTGGTTTTCAGAATACTATGTACTCTTGATTTTCCTTTATCTTTAGTTATGATTCTTTTTAGACATCTTTACTGATCTTCTTCTTTTTCTTTGACTTTTGATGGAATTCCCAGAACTCACTACTTGGACCTCTGGTCTTTGTAATTTATTCTCATCCCTTTGTGATTTTGTCAATTTTGAATGCCAGCAGTATGCCAAAATCTTCCAAATTTATATTTGCCACATCAACCTGAATTCCATGCTAGTAACCTAATGCTAACTATACACTTCTAGTTAGATGCAAAATAGGCATCTCTAAATTAACTTTTCCAACACCAAACTTTATACTTCCAACTATCTCCTCAATTCTCCTCCATCTGTAGAGTTCCCATCTGCAGTTTATTGCAATTCCACTTTTAGAGTTGCTAGATCAGAAACCTTGGCATTCTCCTAATTTTCCCTCTTTATTTCACATCTCCTCTTCAATCAATTAAGACATTCTGCTAGCTCTAACTTCAAAATAAATTACAAATTGTATCATTTCTTAATTATCTCCATGGATACCAGCCATCAAAGCACCATAATTTTTCTATTGAGATATTCCAAAAGACAAAATACCTTCCATCATCTACTTTTGACCCTCAACATGGTTGCCAGAATGACCTTCTAAAATCTTTGTCAGTGACTGTAATTTCTCTCCTTAGAAATTTCCAAGGGTTTACCATTTCCTGAGAGTAAAAACAAAACAAAACAAAATTATAATAGCCTGAAAAGCTGTGTTCCTTCTTAAAACTCTGGTCTCATCTCCAACAATAATCTCTTTGGCTATACTGCCCTCCCTAATGTTTTTGGAACAAATCAGACATTCATATGTTGTTCCTCCTGCTTGGTATGTTCTTGTTCCATATACTCCCCACTCACTTTCTCCAAACTTTTTCTGCATAAATGTTGGCTTCTTTTTACTTTATTTTAATTTATTTTATTTTTTCAGTGTTCCAAGATTCATTGTTCATGCACCATACCCAGTGCTCCATGCAATATATGTCTTCCTCAATACCCACCACCAGGCTCACCCAATCCCCCACCTCCTCTCTTCCAAAACCCTCAGTTTGTTTCTCAGAGTCCACAGTCTCTCGTGGTTCATTTCCCCCTCTGATTTACCCCAATTCACCCTTCCTTTCCTTCTCCCAATGTCCTCTATGTTTTTCCTTATGCTCCACATATAAGTTAAACTGTATGATAACTGACTCTCTCTGCTTGACTTATTTCACTCAGCATAATCTCTTCCAGTCCCGTCCACGTTAACTTTTGGGACTTCATCAAGATAAAAAGCTGCTGCACAGCAAATGTCCCCTTCTCAATGAAGCTGTCTTAACAACACCATAAGCCTTCTTTCGCTGTTTTGATGGCTTTTTCTGTTTTTGTGTCCCCATAACATCACTTATGCTATTATTAAAGACCATGGAATCACTTAAATGTTATGCTTACTTTTATTGTTGACATTTACTCATTAGAAGTTAAATCTGATGAGGGCAGAGATTTTCATCACTCAATTTTTTTCCCCTCATACCTAAAACAGTGTCTGGAGTATATTAAAAACCCAGTGGAAAAAAAAAAAAAAAACCCAGTGAATCAAATGTATGAATGAAAAGCTTGCTGAAAGCATATACAAAGTGGACTATTCTCACTCTAATATGTTTCTATTTCTGTAGATTTCTTTTTCATGGCACCTAACATAATGGCCAGTTTAGTCAAAAATTTGCATTTAAACTTTATCCTCTAAATGTCTTTGAAAACATTATATAGATAGTTTGGCACAACATCTTCTTATCATATAAATATTTTATTAACTTTCTGGCATAAGTTGGAGTAGCCAGACATAGTGAAAAGGACACTACTAGGAAAAAAGCCCTAGAAAAATAATGCTTAAATGTGATGATTTATATAATCTAAAAATCTGGACAGTTCTGGAATACACACACACTCAATGGCACACATTCCAAAAGAAATTGGTTGTGTAGATATAAAAGAATAAGTCCTTAAAATCAGACAGAAATAAAATTGATGACTTCTAAATCTTGAGTGTTAAAAATATTTGAATGCAGTGAAATAATGGAGCCTTTGGAAAATGAGTACTTTAAAAGTTTGCATATTACTTACACTATCTACTGTAAAGAGCTCACCAAAAAGTATTTACTACCAACATGCAATCCACAAAAGCATCCATCACATAGTAAGCTTTATCTAAATGAAACACAGGAAAATATCAATAGATTTCTAGAAATGATAATTAGGTATGTAATGCACATCACCAAATACATGAATTCACTTTGAGTCCACAGCGGTAGTTTTACAGTTAGTAGCTCAAGCTCTTTTAAATTACATACAAATAAAAATAAAAATAAATAAATAAATAAATAAATTACATACAAATGCCTAAAATCAGAAGTAGTCAAGAGAAACTTGAAGGGATAAAATAATACACTTATTAAAATGGCCCATAACCAGTTGAATCAAATAGCTTTTCTCTACTGAGATATTAATGTGTTGATTGAATTATGTTTATACATACAACTAAAACTTCATGCACCATACCCAGTGCTCCATGCAATACACACATATTGTGTTCTCATTATGGTATACCACACATGTAAATATTTGTGTTTGTTTAATTAAAATGATATTCAGGGAACATTTTTAGGTATGATTAAAATTTAAAAGTTGAATAAAGGATGAACAGTCATCATCAAGGAGCTTATAATTCATCAAAATTTGTAGTATGCATATGGAAAAATAAAATGTTATGTAAATCAGAGTGATATAGTTTTAAAACAACCTAGAGCTAATGTATACTAAATATATTTTTTAATACTAAATACACTCTGAAATACACTTTTTAATTTTTAGGTTTTTAATTAATTATTTATTTGAGAGAGAGAGAGAGAGAGAGACCACAAGAGAGGGAACACAAGAAGGGGGAGTGGGAGAGGGAGAAGCAGGCTCCCTGACAAACAGAGATCCCAATGCAAAGCTCAATCCCAGAACCTTGAAATCATGACCTGAGTGGAAGACAGAAGCTTAATGACGAAGCCACCCAGGCGCCCTCTGATAAACATTTTATATACATTATCTCATCTGATCCTAATTACAAATCCAAATGCAAGTCTATTCTAATCCCCATTCCACAGAAGAGACTATCAGTGTTAGAGAGAGTAATATAACAAGCCAGTGATAGTGTGTGTTAGAAGGACCTGAATATAAATCTGGTAGTCAGATTACTATGTTGCAGTGAACTAAAATATTTCTTCCAAAAACATGCACTTTCAGAAATATTCTTAAGGCAGAAAAGACCTGTATTTTTTTGAAGGCAAATGAGAAATACCTCTATCTTCAGGTCTTAGAAAATGATGGATTTGGATGGAAAACAAAACCTCTGAGCATTCAGAAAGAATGATTAATTCAAATGAAAATCTTTCAAAGAGAATGCCTGTAATTTAGTAATGCCAAAGCTACTGCTGGAGTTTCAAGACTAGAGAAATTCACAAGAATTGAATTCTATTTGGAGGCATTATACCAGGAAATCCACCCCTTGTAACTAATAGGATAAAATAAAGAATGATCAGTACTAATGGACTGATAGTGAAATTTTAGTCATGAAAAATAAGCAGAGGCTTTCTTAACTTGCCTTAAAATCTTTATGTTATGGACATATTTTGCATATTCTTTGAGTACATTTTTCAACATTTAGAAAATTTCACAATCAAATGTTGTTTAAAAATCTTGATTTTTAACTTATGTTTGAAAAAATTTTGTTTTTTCTCTTTATATTCTTTTGATACTATCTCATATTTTGTGAAATTTCTTTTCCTATGGACCATTTTTCTTTTATTTTCCTTTTCTTTCAAAGATTTTATTTATTTATTTGACAGAGAGATAGAGAGAGAGTGAAAGCAGGCAAAGCGGCAGGCAGAGAGAGAGGGAGTAGCAGGCTCTTCACTAAGCAGGGAGCCCCATACCAGGCTTGATTCCAGGACCTTGGGATTATGACCTGAGCTGAAGGCAAATGCTAAACCAACTGAGCCAACCAGGTGCTTCTTTTTATTTTCCTTTTTACTTAATTTCTTGTAAGAGCAGTTTAACTGTAAAAATCAAGTGCTTGGTGACACTACTAAGTGATGGATAACTTTGAGGCATTTAGCCTGTGGCAGATAAAGCAAATTCATTGTCTATACTATGTAGCCATATGTCAAGTGAATTGAGACTATACATCAGAAAGTGAAATAATCTTTGCCTAATTTTTAGCAAATCTCTAGAAGTCATTATCTTTAGTTAAAGGTAACTAAAGGCCATACCCTTTAGGTAAAGTAAATTGTTAATGTAAACTTTTAGGGTGTTGGAGAAAAATGCAGTTCTGTGAACAAAATATAGTACTGCACTATCTGCATAAAATGTTTGTGGCTTATCTCAGATAAACTATGCTGTCAAAGGAGACTTATACGAAAATAATTCCTTATATAAAGCACTAGACACTGAAAAAATGCTCATTTGTATATAACAGTAAAAAGTAGGAGGAATGACATCACTGGATGTGGAAAAGAAGCAATAAAATATTCTCTTAGATTTTCCATTTGCATAAATTATATAATAGAATGCTTCCTGTATGGTGATGGCTGTGCATTCAGCTGTAAGTAAGTTAACTGTTATTACTATAGCAAAATTGTGCCATTTGTAGTTATAAAATGTGAGAGAAAAATGACTAGGATGTAGAATATCAAGCATTACTAGGAGCAGCAATTTATTATTTATCCATGAAAGGACTTGAAATAGCAGAGTGGTAAGATAAGATGGAGCTTAAGATTGATTTTGTGAGGAATCAGGAAATCAAATGGAATCTATAGAAACACAATAATGGTTAGTAAAAGAAATAAAGTGAATTATGGAAAAGGACTTGGATATATACCAGTGTTTACAATATCTTTGTCAGTTTAGGTTTCTATATGAAATGAAACTTTTATGGTGATATTCAAATTACAAAAGAAGACTTGATTGGCTTGATGTTTGGACCCACATGAGTTTAAACATAGATGTAGTGATGTTCCATTAATAATAAAATTCCACAAAGCACATTCAACAATCTATAATATGTGTGAGATATATGTGACAGTTGCAGGTGTAGCAAACTTATGTTAACAATATTTGTAAAAATGAGATTGAGAGAATTCACACTGATCATTTTTTCCAGGGATAATTTATCCATTAATATATTTTATCCATGATATTCTTACACACATTATAGTCTAGTAAGTTTTTACCTAGATGAGGATATATGGATACTTAAAATGTCATTTCAGAGAACACCAAATTGGAAGAATACCATAATACAGTAGATAAAAGCGAGAGAAGTTTTAGAAATTTGCATGTGCAGATATCTATTAAAGAAGAGAAACTAATTTTCTTTTTTTAGCTGTACTATTAATAGTTAATGATTTATGCTCAGAAGGTTTGCAGTAAAAGCACTTCCTAATCTGGAGAGCACTGGGAAATAAACCTCTATATAAGAAAACACACTGAATTTCTTGGGAGATAAGTAGGGTAATTGAATTCACAGGCAAGAGAAAATAAAATGGTATTTCAATCCAATGTTAGCAAAGAGAAGATAGCTGCTTCAAGTTCTTTAGCAAATTTAATGATACAGATACTAAGCTGTATTCAAATTATACAATGGTACATTATGTAATGAAAATATTTTATTTTATTTTTTAAAATTTATTTTAAATATAGTTAAAATAATCAAACAAAGGAATAATTAAAGAAAGGTGTATTTGTCAAAATGCTGTTAGACTATCACTCTAAACATTTCAGAGGATTTTAATGTATAAAATTAGGTACAAAAGTTTTGGAAAGATGTAAGCGAAAAAAGTGAGTCAACCCAATGATTAGAAACTGCAGGAAACATTATCCTTTCTCAAGGAAAGAAAAATAATAGAAATGTTGCCCAGAACCAGTGATCCTTGCCACTCGGGCTTCTAGAGCTTCTAGAGTCAGTTTTGTGGCTGTTAGAATCAACATTGTTAAAGTTTTGCAGAAGCCAGAAGTCTATAATCCCATTATGCTCATTAGGCCTTTCAATCTCAGATTACCAAAAGATTTTACTGTTATGGTTACTGCAGAAGTCAGTCTATGGACTCTGTACTGAAATTAATGTGTTCACTATCCGAACCAATGCCATGGGAACTATGCTGCTGGCGGAGGCTACTGGGAGGTCCTTCAGCTGTTCCTACTAGCACCGCACTTTCTAAGGAATTTTTGTTACTGGACATTACAACAGAAACAGAAAGGGAAAACAATGATTTCTTTCTTCCTCTCACTTCAGATCTTCATTTACTGCCTCTGACTGGCTAGTAAGGAAGTATGAGAAATGTAGTTTTCAGGTTTCTACACACAGGTGATATGGAGATGAGACAGAAAGACAAATAATAAAGTGCCGTGTCTCAATTACATATGTGAGAACTGAAAATTAAAAGACATTGTATTATGGAATCCAAGTTGACTGAAATGTTGACATCTCCAACAGCCTAGGCACAGTGGCTGGCAGAGGTGGAAATTATATGGTACAGAGTGAGAAAAATAATACAGCTATAAATAAAGATTCAATAAAGAATCAATAAAGAATCAGTAACCTGAGAGTCTCAAGGTGTTTACTATGAAACCCAGAGGAAATCAATTTGAAGAATAGAGAGCAAAACAAAACAGAAAAGGTTTGTTGCATCTCTTTACAAAAAAAGCACAGCCTTCTTCAAACTAACATCCTCTCCAGGTTTTAGTAACTGTTATATTCCTTATCCTTTAGGTCTATGGTGGTATTGATACCTTAAATTTACAATTCCTGGATTATTCTGCTATTCCTATCTTTCTCCCAAGACCTTGTCCAAAATTTTTATTAATTTATTTTAATTCCAATATAGTTAACATATATTAGTTTCAGGTATACAGTGTGGTGATTCAACAATTCTATACATTGCTCATTCTCATGATAATAAGTATACTCTTTAATCCCCTTCACCTATTCATCCATCCCTTCATCCACCTTCCCTTTGGTAACCATAAGTTTTTTCTGTATGTTTTGGTTTGTTTGTCTTTCTTATTTTTTTCCTTTTTTGTTTGTTTTGTTTCTTAAATTCCACATATGAGTGACATATGGTATTTTTCTTTCTCTGACTATTTTGCTGAATATTATTTTCCCTAGATCCATTCATGTTGGTGCAAATGGCAAGATTTCATTCTTTTTAATGGCTGAATAGTATTCTATTATATATATATCTATATATCTACTAGTTATATCTATCTATGTAGATAGATATATCTGTATCTCTCTCATCTATATATCTGTATATATATATAGATACAAATTTTGTGACATTTTGTAATATTCTTTGTAATATAGAACAAGTTGATCTATACAAATTGATTTTACCAAATTATTCATTAACTAGATTGACTTATGGAAATATGAGTGCATACTTATTGAGAAGCTATACATTTTATCTAATTTTCTTTAAAGTTTATTTAAATTCCAGTTAGTTAACATATAGTGTAATATTAGTTTCAATTGTAGAATTTAGTGATTTATCATTTACATACAATACCCAGTGCTCATCACAAGTGTCCCCTTAATATCCATCATCTTTGGAATGCATCCCCCCACACACCTCCCCTCTCATGACCCTCAGTTTGTTCCTTTCTATAGTAAAAATTCTGTTTCCTGGTTTGCCTCTCTTTTTTCCTTATGTTCCTCTATTTTGTTTCTTAGATTCCACATATCAATAAAATCATATGCTATGACTTATTTTGCTTAGCTCAATCCATGTCATTGCAAATGGCAAGATTTTATTATTTTTATGGTTAAATAATATTCCACAACATATATTATATGTAATCTAATGTAATTATATGTAATAAATAATAATAAATGTAAAAATAAATAATAAATAACATAATAAATAATAACTTAAACATGAGTTTAAACTTATGTGGGTCCGTCCAAACATACAAATTTAAATATGTAAAAATAAATAATAAATAAATATGTAGTAATAAATAATAAATAAGTATAAATAATAATAGATAATAAATTTATGTGTGATAATAAAATATGTATATTTTATTATAAATAATAAAAATAAATAATAAATAAATTATTGTAATAAACAGTAAAATAAATAAATAATGTAATTATAATATATAATATATGTAACATATAACATCTTTATCCATTCACTTGTTGGCGGACATATGGGCTCTTTCCATAATTTGGTTACTTTTGATAATGCTGCCATAAAACTTAGTTTTTATGTATTCCCTCCAGTTGGTATTTTTGTGTTCTCTGGATAAATACCTAGTAGTGCAAAATGCTGGGTCATAGTTCTATTTTTAACTTTTTGAAGAAACTGCATACTGTTTTCCAGAGTGGCTGCTCCCATTTGCATCCCCACCAAGTGTGTAAGAGAGTTTACTTTTCTCCACATCCTCACCAACACTTGTTGTTTCCTGTATTGTTAATTTTAGTGATTCTGACTGGTGTGAGGTAGTTTTGATTTACATTTCCCTGATGCTGAGTGATGTCCAGCATCTTACATGTGTCTGCTGGTCATCTGTATCTATGTTCATTAGAGATATACACCTGTGTTCTCTTTTTTTTTGTAATGTCTTTATCTGTTTTTTGTGGCTGGGTCATACTGGCATCAGAATGAATTTGGAATTTTTCATTCTTCTACTTTTGGAATAGTAAAGTAGAATAGAAAGTAAAAGAAGTATTATCTCTTATTTAAATATTTAGTAGAATTTGCCTTTGAATTCATGTGTTCCTGGACTTGTGTTTGTTGGGAGTTTTTATTTTTATTACTGATTCAATTTATTTGCTGGTAATCAGTCTGTTCAAATTTTCTATTTATTTCTGCTTCAGTTTTGGGAGGTTATATGTGATGAGGTATCTACTGATGCATGGGAGGGATTAAAATACCCTACTATTATTATATTAGTATTGACTAGGTCTTTTATGTTTGGTACTAACTGCTTTATGTACTCAGGTGCTCCTGTGCTAAGTGCATGATTATTTACAATTTTTATTTATATATTTGCTTCTGTGCTTCCTATTTTTCTTACTCTTACCTGCTTCTAGTTTTTCACCAGAGTCCTCTTTAGCATTTCTTGTAGGATGGTTTAGTGGTCATGATTTCTTTTATCTTTTGTATGGGGTTAAGTAATTATCTCTTATTCTGTTCTGAATGATAGCCTTGTTGGATAGAGTATTCTTGGTTGCCCACTTGTCTCTTTCAGTACTTTGAATATATTAATTTCATTCTCTTCTCGTCTGCAATTTTTCTGCTGAAAAATCAACTGGTAGCCTCACAGTTTCCTTTGTATGTAACTGTTTTATGTTCTCTTACAACTTTTAAAATTCTTCATCACCATTTTTTTGCCATTTTAATATTGATTTGTCTTGGCATGGGCCTTCTTGGGTAGAATTTATTGGAGGATATCTGTTCTTCCTGAATCTAGATCTCTATTTCCCTCTCCATATTCAGGAAGATTGTAGCTGTTATTTGTTTAAATATATTTTCTGCCCCCTTTTCTCTCTCTTCTCCTTCTGGGATCCCTATAATACAAATGTTACTGTGCTGGATGATGTCACTGAGTTCTCTAAGTCTATTCTCATCATGAAATATTGTCTGTCTCTCATCTGTTCAGCTTAATTGCTTTCTTTTACTGTATCCTTCAGGTCACATATACATTCTTTTGCTTCTTGTAGTTTACTTTTTGTTCTATTGCATTTTTTTCATTTCATTTATTGAGTTTTTCATCTATGATATTTTATTTTTTTATCTCTTTGTCAAGAGTCTCACTGATGTCCTCCACCATTTTCTGAAGCCCAGTATTTATATAATCATTAGTTTAAATTCTCTATCAGACGTATTAGTTATTTCTGTTTTATTTAGATCTCTTGCTGTGATTTTGTCCTATTCTTTCACTTGAGACATATTCTTGTCTCCTCATGTTGTCTACATCTCTGTGTCTATTTCTGTGTGTTTGGAAAATCAGCTACCTCTTGTGCTCTAGAAAGTAGTATCTTTATGAAGATAAGGTCCTGTAGTGCCCTGCACTACAGTGTCCTTTGTTCACCTGAACCTAGCACTTCAAGGAAAGTCTCCTACATGTGTTACTTGTACCCTGCTGTTGTATCTGAGTTGCTTTTATTTCAGTCCAGAAGTCCACTGACTCTCTGCCTATCGTAGGGTGTGTTTACTCTCTGGTATTAATGAGATTCAGGCAGACTGGCTGAGGAGGCGTGACCTCAGGGGGACTCAGGGACTGGGCAGTAATGTTAGCAAAATTTGAACTGAGCCCCTAGTCCTGGGCCAGATTCCTTGAGGCATTGTGGCTGGGAGTGTGGCATGTGGCAGTGGCCAGAGGCGCACTGCATCTGCATGTGGTGGCTGGGCAAGGCATGAATACATGGTATTAGCAAAATCTTCACTAAACCCAGGGCCAATGCCAGCAGGCTTAGATTGGGCGAGTCCTCAGGAGAATGTGTGGGCAAACTGCTAGCAGGTTAAGTAGCAAATATCTATGTAACACTACCTCCCACAAATGGCCTTGTTTATATGGTGGGGAATGGGGGAGGAAAATGGCACTTTCCAGTTCCTTTGTTCCTGGAGAAGGCCACCAACGAGCTCCAAAACAAGTATAAACAGATTTTCCTCCTGTTTTCCAAGTGTTGTGCAAACTATCTTTTCTGTATTCCCTCTCTGTGGGCTGCTGTCTCTTTAAGTTAGGGGCTCAACTATCCATCACTCTCCTGGTTCACCCAGTGCTGAGTCTGCTGACTTTTAAAGCTCCAAGCTCCATGTCCAGCTGGTTATACAAATTTATAGAATCCAGCCACTCTTGTTTTCAAAGCCAGATATTATGGGGATTCATCTCCATATGGGTTCCCCAGTGGCTAAGCTCATTTTCTCTCCCCTTTTTACACAGCTCCTTCCATCCTATGGCCTTCGCCTTGTTTATCTTCTCAGATGCAGCTTCTTCTCCATATTTACTTGTGGAGTTTGTCTGCTAGTCATCAGATCACTCTCTAATTTATTTACATGATATATGAGTAATATGTAGTTGTGAACATGGGAAAGAGTGAACTTAGGGTCTTCCTATTCTGCCATATTCCCAAGCTCCTCCCCTTTCCATCTATCTATAACCTTTGAAAGCTTATTAAACCCTCTTCCAGTTGCCTACTTTGACTATTCTATCTGTTCTTGCTATGTTCTTAAAGTTCTATATATGTACTTTTGATGAATACACTTGGGCTTATGACTTCTCTTCTCTTCTTATCATCATTAAGATGATAAGAAGCTATATAAAAAAATGTAAAAGAAAATAAGATAATAGAGGTATGGCTGAAGGCAGATAAAATTTAATACTGGACAAATAATTATATGGTAATTTTATTTGTTTATAGAAAAAAATAGAAAAACAACTTAATAGGAATAGAGATAGCATTCTAATATATTGAAGACTATCATCAAACAAAACAACTAAATATATTTAATATTCTCACAAATGAGTTGGATTTTATTTATTTGCCTCAAAATAATTACCTCTAAGTTCATGATTAAATATTACAGTATTATATATATATATACATATTACAGTATACAGTTTTTATCTTGAAATCTTATATGTTGACAAATACATTCAGGTTTAATGTATAGAATATCTTGAAGAAGTTTTACATAATAAATAACAAAGAATGCAAGGTAAATTAGAAAAAGGAAGAACAGAGAATGTAATGGAGTAGTAATATAGATTTCTGAGAATCTCTTCAAATATCTACATTAGAACAAAAGCAACAAGAAAACTCAATAGTATATAGGGTCAAGATATCAAATGCTAAACTAAATATTTAAGAGCATTTGCTGTTAAATAACAAGTTTAGTTTTTTCACTTATATTTCCAAGATAAGTAGGTTGTCATTTGGTAGTTTTAAAATAATATGTAAGACAGTTAAACATGAAGCATTACAAACAACAACAACAACAACAAAAAACTATTTGGATTAGTAGAGAAGTCATATTATGGTTTTCAATGTGTCAAAAGATTCCGTAGTGTTCACTACATTTGAAGAGATTTAATGTAAGTTTTTTTTATTTGTTTATCTTCCTTGAAAGGAAAATATGATGCAAAAATTATAAGCTTTCTAACATAGCCAACAATAATGATGAATTTCTCTCTAGGTATTAGCTCTCCATGTATGAACCCAGACTCACACTTTACATTGCTATAGAATTCCTAAGCTTTCCCCTTTCCATTGTTATTATATAAATTTAATTCAGGCTGCCTAGTGGTATGAGCTTTTTTCCCCCTTTAAATTCAAGAAGACTAATTATAAATTATCAGTTCACTATGCCCTCTGTAGGTCTTAACAAAGATAAAAATATAGAAGAGAAAAATGATTAATATTTACTCCATATCACCTCAAAGGGAAATTTGTGAAGTTTAATTAGATAATGTCTGCAAAGTGCTTTAGTTCCTAAGAGAAAATAATACACAAGCATAAGGAGGAAACGGCACCACAGTAAAATTATACTATGTAAGTAGTGGTAAAGATAGGCTTTAGTTTGAATTCTGACATACTAGCAATACAATTGATATGAATTGCCCTAAATCTATGTTTCAAATTTTATCAGCAAACACTCATGTAACTGTGATATGCTGGTCATCTGTATCTATGTTCATTTATATGAACATAGATTGATTGATATAAATAGATTGATATAAATATATATAGATATAAATATAATTGATAACATGAGAAGTGGGCAGGTTCAAATCCTTGCTTTTTCATTGTCAATTGTAGGACTATAAACTCATTGTAGAAACTCTCAGTCACACAGTTTCCTCAGCAACAAAATGATGATAAAAATTCCTTTCTCCTTCATATCCTTTCTGTGAGGATCATATTTTTAAAAAGTTAAGTGAAAATACTTGGAAATCTTTAATGTACTTTATAAATGTTAGCTAAAATGTTAGCTATAAGTGGGATAGCTCAAGAAATGCAAGTATATTTATTCTAAAAAGGTAATATACATTAATTGTCTTCTTATATTCTATTTGGTTTCATTTTGTTTTGAGGGAGTTGGATCCCAGCTGGGAATTTAGAATCACATTTTTCAAGTGTATTTCTATTCCCTAATTATAATTATCATCACTTCATAGATAATGAAGACAATATTTATCTGTTTTTATAGGTCATTAAATAAAAAAAATCCTCAGCAAAATAATAACAAAACACGTACAACAATACATTGAAAATATAATTCACAAAGAGAAGGTGGGATTTATTCTTGGAATGCAAAGATGATTTAATATTCACAAATCAACCAACATACACCAAATCAACAAAACAAAGATAAAAATCATATTATCATCTTAATAGATGAAGTAAAATCATAGAACAATTTTCAACATGGATTCATGATAAAAACTCTCAACAAGTGCAGTTAGAGGGAACATACTTCAACAAAATTAAGGACATATATGAAAAACTGACAGCTAACATCGCACTCAATGGTGAAAAATTAAAGTTTCTCTTTAAGGTCAGGAACAAAACAAGGATGTCCTTTATTCAGCATAGTACTGGAAGCCCTAGCCACTGCAATCAGACAAGAAAAACAGATAAGAGGCATCCATATTGGTAAAGAACAAGTTAAATTGGCACTGTTATCAGATCAATACTCCAAAAACTATAAAACACTGACGACACAAAGAAATGGAAAGATATTCCATGGGTTGGAAGAATTAATATACCCCAAAATGTCCATATTACCCACAGCAGTCTGCAAATTCAATGCAATACCTATTAAATACCAATAGCATTTTTCACAGAACTAGAAAAATAATACTAAAATTTGTATGGAGTCATAAAAGACCCTAAATAGTCAAAGCAATAATGAGAATGACGGACAAATCTGGAGGTATTACAATATCAGATTTCAAGATATATTGCAAAGTTATTGTAATGACTTTGGTACTGACACAAAAATAGACACATAGTTCAGTAGAACACAACAGAGAGCCCAGGAATAAATCCATGATTATATGGTCAATTAATCTATGACAAAGGTGGTAAGAATATATAATAGGGGAAAGACAGTCTTATCAGTAAATGGTGCTAAGAAAACTGGACAGCTACATGTTAAAGAATAAAACTGGACCAATTTCTAACACCATACACAGAAATAAACTCAAAATGGATTAAAGCCCTAAGTCTGAGAACTGAAACCATACAAATCCTAAAAGAGAACAGGGGCAATAATTTCTCTGACATCAGCCATAGCACATTTTTTTTTTTCTAAATATGACTCTTAAGGCAAAGGAAACAAAAGGAAAAATAAACAATTGGAGCTACATCAAAATAAAAGGCTTCTGCCCAGTAAAGGAAATCATCAATAAAATAAAAATGCAATCTACTGAGAGGGAGAAGACATTAGCAAATGATATATAAGATAAAGTGGTGTGTGTGTGTGTGTGTGTGTGTGTGTGTGTGTGTGTTTATATTTATATTTATACTGATACAACTCAACACCAAAATCTCTGGTTAAAAAAATGGGCAGAAGATCTGAATAGACATTTTTCCAAAGAAGACATGCAGATGGCCAACAGACACATGAAAAAATGCTCAACATTTTTTATCATCAGGGTAATGCAAATCCAAACCACAATGAGATACCATCTTATAATAGCTAGAATTGTCAAAATCAAAATGACAAGAAATAGCAAACATTGGTGAGGATACAGAGAAAAAGGAAATCTTGTGTACTATTTGTGGGAATGTGAATTGGTACAGCCACTTTGGAAAACAGTATAGAGGTATCTCAGAAAAATTAAAAGTATACACCTGAAACTAATAGAAAACCTTATGTTAACTAACTGGAATTAAAATAAAAACTTAAAAAAATGAAAAACAAATTCAAAAGAGAAATACATGTGATCTAATAATTCCGCTACTGAGTATTTACTCAAAGAAAATGAAAATAGTAGGGACACCTGGGTGGCTCAGTGGGTTAAAGCCTCTGCCCTTGGCTCAGGTCATGATCTCAGAGTTCTGGGATAGAGCCCTGCATCCGGCTCTCTGCTCAGCAGGGGGGCTCCTTCCCCCTCTCTCTCTGCCTGCCTCTGCCTATTTGTGATCTCTTTCAGTCGACTAAATAAATAAATCCTTAAAAAAAAAGAATGTTAAAAAAAGCAACAATACATAGAAAATGAGGGTGAAATTGCATTATAAACTGTAAAGCTCTCGTTGAATTTAGAACACTACCATTATATTCGGATATCTTAGAAGATGTGTTTCTAGGCAGGACAAAAGACTAAGTAAGATCTTTTATCATGTTCTATATTCTAATAATTTTGACTTGACTTTTTCCTATGTATTTCTTTTTTTTTTTAAGATTTTATTTATTTATTTGACAGAGAGAGAGAGAGAGATTACAAGTAGGCAGAGAGGCAGCAGGCAGAGAGAGAGAGGGGGAAGCAGGCTCCCCGCTGAGCAGAAAGCCCGATGCGGGGCTCTATCCCAGGACCCTGAGATCATGACCTGAGCTGAAAGCAGAGGCTTTAACCCTCTGAGCCACCCAGGCACCCCTTCCTATGTATTTCTTGAACCAATAATTTTCATATTGTTGTGATTACCCGAACCCTTAATTTTTCTAGAACAGTTGCATGTAATATTTTTGGCATTGTTAGCCATATTTAACAATAAATAGGTATTTGAAATGAAACCTGCATAATCTTTCTTGGTCTAATTATTTTTACTCTCCTCAAAATGTGACATTTTAAAATTCATTTTTACTTTTTTAATTTAATTTTTATTAGCATATAATGTATTATTTGCCCCAGGGTACATGTCTGTGAATCATCAGGCTTACACATTTCACAGCACTTACCATGGCACATAACCACTCCAATGTCCATAACCCAGCCACCCTATCCCTACCCCCCCCACCTCCCAGCCACCCTTAGTTCGTTTTGTGAGTTTAGGAGTCTCTTATGGTTTGTCTCATTCCCCATCCCATCTTGTTTTATTTCTCTCCCCCACCACCCAACCCCCCAACCTGCCTCTCAGATTCTTCATATCAGAGAGATCATGTGATAATCATCTTTCTCTGACTGACTTACTTCACTTAGCATAATACCCTCCAGTTCCATCCATGTCATTGCAAATGGCAAGATTTTGATTCTCTTGATGGCTGCATAGTATTCCATTAAATTTATATACCACATATTCTTTATCCATTCATCTATTGATGGACATCTCAGTTCTTTCCATAGTTTGGCTATTGTGGACATTTCTTCTATAAACATTCGGGTGTACATGCCCCTTCAGATTACTGCATTTGTATCTTTAGGGTAAATACCCAGCAGAGCGATTGCTGGGTCATAGGGTAGCTCTATTTTCAACTTTTTGAGGAGGCTCCATACTGTTTTCCAGAGTGGCTGTACCAGCTTGCATTCCCACCAACAGTGTAGGAGGGTTCCCCTTTCTCCACATCCTTGCCAATATCTGTCATTTCCTGACTTGCTAATTTTAGCCATTCTGACTGGTGTGAGGTGGTATCTCACTGTGGTTTTGATTTGCATTTCTCTGATGCCAAGTGATGTTGAACACTTTTTCATGTGTCTGCTGGCCATTTGGATGTCCTCTTTGCAGAAATATCTATTCATATTTTCTGCCCATTTCTTGATCAGATTATTTGTTCTTTGGGTGTTGAGTTTGAGAAGTTCTTTACAGATTTTGGATACTAGCCCTTTATCTGATATGTCATTTGCGAATATCTTCTCCAATTTTATCAGTAGTCTTTTGGTTGTGTTGACTGTTTCCTTTACTGTGCAAAAGCTTTTGATCTTGATGAAGTCCCAATAGTTCATTTTTGCCCTTCCTTCCTTCCCTCGCCTTTGGAGATGTTTCTAGGAAGAAGTTGCTGTGGCTGAGGTCGAAGAGGTTGCTGCTTGTGTTCTCCAGGATTTTGATTGAGTCCTGTCTCACATTGAGGTCTTTGATCCATTTTGAGTCTATTTTTGTGTTCGGTGTAAGGAAATGATCCATTTTCATTCTTCTGCATGTGGCTGTCCAGTTTTCTCAACACTATTTGTTGAAGAGACTGTCTTCTTTCCATTGGATATTCTTTCCTGTCTTGTCAAAGATTAGTTGATCATAGAGTTGGAGGTCAATTTCTGGGCCCTCCATTCTGTTCCATTGATTTATGTGTCTGTTTTTCTGCCAGTACCACACTGTCTTAAATATTATAGTTTTGTAATAGAGCTTGATGTCAGGAATTGTGATGCAGCTGACATTGGTTTTCTTTTTCAACATTCCTCTGGCTATTCGTGGTCCTTTCTGGTTCCATATAAATTTTAGGATTATTTGTTCCATTTCTTTGAAATAAATTGATGGTATTTTGATAGGGATTGCATTATATGTGTAGATTGCTTTAGGTAGAATAAACAATTTCACAATATTTGTTCTTCCAATCCATGAGCAGTGAATGTCTTTCCATTTCTTGCTGTCTTCCTCAATTACTTTCATGAGTACTTTGTAGTTTTCTGAGTACAGATACTTAACCTCTTTGGTTAGATTCATTTCTAGGTATTTTATCGTTTTGTGTGCAGTTGTAAATTGGATTAACTCCTTAATTTCTCTTTCTTCTGTTTTACTATTGGTATATAGAAATGCAACTGATTTCTGTTTATTAATTTTATGTCCTGACACTTGATTGAATCCCTATATGAGTTCTAGTAGTCTTGGAGTGGAGTCTTTTTGGTTTTCCACATCAAGTACCATATCATCTGCAAAGAGTGAGAGTTTGACTTCTCTTTGCCAATTTGGATGCCTTAGATTTATTTTTGTTGTCTGATTGCTGAGGCTAGGACTTCTAGCACTATGTTGAATAGCAGTGGAGATAGTGGGCATCTCTGCTGTGTTCCTGATCTAAGGGGAAATGCTGAGCGCTTTTCTCCATTGAGAATGATATTTGCTGTGGGTTTTTCATAGATGGCTTTGATGATGTTGTGGAATGTACCCTCTATGCCTACACTGTGAATAGTTGTGATCAAGAAAGGATGTCGTACTTTAACAAATGCTTTTTCAGCATCAACTGAGAGTATCATATGGTTATTGTTCTTTCTTTTATTAATGTATTGTGTCACATTGATTGATTTGTGGATGTTGAACTAACTTTGAAGCCAGGGGATAAATCACACTTGGTCGTGGTAAATAATCCTTTTACTGAACTGTTGTATCCTATTGGCTAGTATTTTGGTGAGAAATTTTACATCCGTGTTCATCAAGGATATTGGTCTGTAATTCTCCTTTTTGATGGGGTCTTTGTCCGGTTTTAGGATCAAGGTGATGCCTCATAAAATGAGTGTGGAAGTTTTCCTTTCATTTCTATTTTTTGGAACAATTTCTGAAGAATAGGTATTAATTATACTTTAAATGCTTGGTAGAATTCCCCTGGGAAGCTGTCTGGCCCTGGGCTCTTGTTTATGGGAGATTTTTGATGACTGCTTCAATCTGCTTACT
The DNA here is from genome assembly GCA_028646535.1 of Procyon lotor. NCBI lineage: Eukaryota > Metazoa > Chordata > Mammalia > Carnivora > Procyonidae > Procyon > Procyon lotor. The sequence goes on from CM053613.1 coordinate 62,669,734, forward strand.
GGTTATCGGTCTATTCAGGTTTTCATTTTCTTCCGGATTCAGTTTTGGTAGTTTGTGTGTCTATGGGAATGCATCCATTTCTTCCAGATTGTCTTATTTGCTGGCGTATAGTTGCTCAAAATATGTTCTTATAATTTTTGTTATTTCATTGGTGTTGGTTGTGATTTCTCCTCTTTCATTCATTATTTTATTAATTTGGGTCCTTTCTCTCTTCTTTTTGATAAGTCTGGCCAAGGGTTTCTCAATTTTATTAATTCTTTCAACGAATCAGCTCCTAGTTTCGTTGATTTGTTCTACTGTTCTTTTAGCTTCTATTTCATTGATTTCTGCTCTGATATTTATTATTTCTCTTCTTCTGTTGGGTTTAGGCTTTCTTTGCTGTTCTTTCTCAAGCTACTTTATGTGTAGTGTTAGGTTGTATACTTGGGATCTTTCTTGTTTCTTGAGAAAGGCTTGTATTGCTATATCCTTTCCTCTCAGGACTGCCTTTGCTGTATCCCAAAGATTATGAACAGTTGTGATTTCCTTTTCATTTGTTTCCATGAATTTTTTTAAGTTCTTCTTTCATTTCCTGGTTAACCCATTCGTTCTTTAGTAGGATGCTCTTTAGCTTCCATGTATTTGAGTTCTTTCCAACTTTCCTCTTGTGATTGAGTTCTAGTTTCATGGCATTGTGGTCTGAAAATATGCAGGGAATGATCCCAATCTTTTGGTACTGATTGAGACCTGATTTGTGTCCTAGGATGTGAACTATTCTGGAGAATGTTCCATGCACACTCGAGAAGAATGTGTATTCCGTTGCTTTGGGATTGGATGTTCTGAATATATCTGTGATGTCCATCTGGTCCAGTGTGTCATTTAGAACCTTTATTTCCTTGTTGATCTTTTGCTTAGATGATCTGTCCATTTTGGTGAGGGAGGTATTAAAGTCCCCTACTATTATTGTATTATTGTTGATGTGTTTCTTTGACTTTGTTTTTAATTTGTTTATATAATTGGCTGCTCCCATGTTAGGGGCATAGATATTTACAACTGTTAGATCTTCTTGTTGGACAATCCCTCTAAGTACGATATAGTTTCTTTCCTCATCTCTTATTATAGTTTTTGGCTTAAAATCTAATTTATCTGATATAAGAATTGCCACCCCAGCTTTCTTTTGATGTCCATTAGCATGGTAAATTGTTTTCCACCCCCTCACTTTAAATCTGGAGGTGTCTTTGGGTCTAAGATGAGTTTCTTGTGGACAGCATATCGATGGGTCTTTTTTTTTTTTTTATCCATTCGGATACTCTGTGTCTTTTGATTGAGGCCTTTAGCCCATTTACATTCAGGGTAATTATTGACAGATATGAATTTAGTGCCATTTTATTGCCTGATAGGTGACTTAACTGTACATTGTCTCTGTTCCTTTCTGTTATAGGTTCCTTTTATGCTCTGTCTTTGCTTAGAGGAATTCTTTCAATATTCCCTGTAGGGCTGGTTTGGTGTTTGCAAATTCTTTCAGCTTTTGTTTGTCCTGGAAGCTTTTTATCTCTCCATCTATTTTCAGGGACAGCCTAGCTGGATATAGTATTCTTGGCTGCATATTTTTTCTCATTTAATGCTCTTAATATATCCTGTCAGTCCTTTCTGGCCTGCCAGTTCTCTATGGATAGGTCTGCTGCCAATCTAACATTTCTGCCTTTGTATGTTACAGAATTCTTGTCCCGAGATGCTTTCAGGATTTTCTTTGTCACTAAGACTTGTACATTTTAGTATTAGATGTCGGGGTGTAGACCTATTTTAATTGATTTTGAGGGGAGATTCTCTGAGCCTCCTGCATCTTGATGCTTGTTCCCTTTGCCAGAGCAGGGGAATTCTCTAATTTTCTCCAATATACCTTCTGCCCCTGTCTTTCTTCTTCTTCTGGGATCCCAATTATTCTAATATTGTTACATCTTATGGTATCACTTATCTCTCAAGCTTTCCCCTCGTTACCCAGGAGTTGTCTGTCTCTTTTTTTCTCAGCTTCTTTATTCTCCATCATTTGGTCTTCTATATGGCTAATTATTTCTTCTGCCTCATTTATCCTAGCTTTGAGAGCCTCCATTTTTTATTGTACCTCATTAGTAGCTGTTTTTATTTCAACTTGGTTAGATTTTCATTCTTTTATTTCTCTAGAAAGGGATTTTATTTCTCCAGAACGGGATTCTCTCATATCTTCCATGCTTTTTTTGAGCCTTGCTAGTATCTTGATAACTGTCATTTTGAACTCTATTTCTTAGTTATTACTAATGCCCATATTGACTAGGTCTCTAGCCATTGGTACTCTTTTTTTTTTTTTTTTTTTTTTTTTTTTTTTTTTGTGGTGAGATTTTCTACCTTGTCATTTTATCAAGATAAGAATACATGAGTGAGAGAGAAAAATACTCTGGAGTTCTGTAGTTTTCACTGATTGATTAACTAGGTCTTGGCTGGATATTCTAGCTGATCTTCTGGGGGAGGGGCCCATTGCCATGATTCTCAAATGTCTTTGCTAGGGGCAGAATCGCACCGCCCATGCCAGGGGATTGGCCAAGCACTTTGCTATGGTTCACACTCTTGAGTTTTTGTTCCCTGAGTGCTTGCCATACCATCCTGGAGGCCGGGAATGAAAATGGTGGCCTCCCAGTCTCCAGTCCAGAGGAAATGAGCGATGGACACCTGGCTCCTCAGCATACCCTCAGAGGAAAGCAGTCAATCACTCCCTTCTCTCTTGTCTGTGGGCCGCACTCTGTACTCAGCTGGCCCGTGGTGGAGCACCTCTATTTATGGCAGGTACAGCCCTGTCTGGAGTCTCCAAACCCAGCAGATTACTGTTGTGTGCTACTGCACTGCTCCTCCCGAAGAGGAAGGAGGCGGTCTCTCTGGAGCTGCCTCCATTGGGTTCCCTGCTTGAAGAGTAGTGGCCCACCTGTACCTCAGATCACAGTGCAAAGTAAGCCTGAGCTGAGAGCACACTGCACAGCTCCTTCTCTGCCGCCAGCTTCTCTGTCCATCAGGGGGGAGCTCTGCCTGGGTGCTCTGCCGCACTTGGACACCCCTGGTCCCTCTGTGATCCCACAGGTCTTGTAACCACACTGTTTCCTCAAGGGCTAAACCCCTGCTTAACCTATGGAACACTGTCCTTCAGTGGAGCAGACTAAAAGTTCCGATTTTCTGCTTCATGGCTCTGTGTCTGCTGGGATCTGGCCCCTCCCCCTGGGGTTCTCTTCCCATCACTTTAGATTCACTTTTTCCACACATCCTACCTTTTGGTAAGTGGCCGATTTTCTGCTCCTAGAATTGCTGTTCTTCCTCTCTTCTGTCTCTTGTTTAGTTTGCAGGTTTTTAGAATGGTTTGATAACTAGCTAGCTGAACTTCTGGGATCTGGCTGTATCTCAGCCTCCCACATCTCTGCCATCTTGCCTCCCTCTCTAAAATCCATTTTTATAGTCTCTTTTACATCTCTTCCTGGCTAATGCTATGAGCAAAGACATTAAATATATTCCCATATTCAGTAAGTTAAAAACTGAATTTTAAGATGTAGAATTATATGAAGTTCTGACCTATAAACATGGCTTAGGACTTATTATTTCTCAGTTCTTGATGTGAACTGAATTCAAAATTACAATAGCTTATAAAATTTATAGTTTTTTTCTGTATAATTAACATCGTAAAAATTCAGAATAAAGCTATTCAAGATAGTGTTAGAGTATTAAAACAAGATTCAGATATACAAAATACAAGTGTGAACTCTTGTGTTAACACTGCTTTGTTGTGTTAGCTGGAATAAGAAATAATACCTTTGTCTTTGATTTAGTCTTCTATAAATCAGCCTACTACTCTGCTGTTAATATATACATATAACAAGAAACTAAAATGAAGGGTGCCTGGGTAGCTCAGTAGTTCAAAGCCTCTGCCTTCAGCTCAGGTCATGATCTCAGGGTCCTGGGATCAAGCCCTGCATCTAGCTCTCTGCTCAGCAGGAAGCCTGCTTCTCTCTCTCTCTCTGCCTGCTTCTCTCTTGTGATCTCTCTCTCTCTGTCAAATAAATAAATAAAATCTTAAAAAAAAAAAAAAAACTAAAATGAAACCTTGGGGAAATATCCATGATGCTAAGTAATATGACAGTGATTAAAAGAAAAAAAGAATGAAAACAATATAATATACATATATGTTGTACATATATTTATTTCAAAAATGAATATGAAAAATGTAGGGAATGCAACCGAAATATGGCAAAATTGCATACTTTTTCATGGAAGATAGATAATGAAAAGATAATAAAAATGTTGTCTAAAAAATTATCTGAAACCTGCAAATAAACCAGAGATTATGAGATGTTCTTCCACTGCATTGCAGTACTGTTTGCTATTTTAATGGATTTGTTATTGAATAAACTATTTTACAAGTATAGGATCAGAAGCTAACTTATAAATTTTTTTAAAGATTTTATTTTATTTATTTGACACACAGAGAGAGATCACAAGTAGGCAGAGAGGCAGGCAGAGAGAGAAGGGGAAGCAGGCTACCTGATGAGCTGAGAGCCCGATGCGGGGCTTGATACCAGGACCCTGAGATCATGACCTGAGTAGAATGCAGAGGCTTTAAGCTACTGAACCACCCAGGTGCCCCAGAAGCTAACTTATAAATTTTTAACTGAAAAAATTCAAATATTTTCTGTCATTAGGAAGGATAATCCAAAAGATAATTGTTTATTTTTCTGTTGGATATGAACCAGTTTTGTATCAAACTGACATATGGATTTATTAAATTATTTATAAATATCCAGTTCTTTCAATGCACTTTGAAATGTTTTTACACCTTATCTGTTCCTTTATTAAATTAAATTATTTAAATACAACTTTTGTTACATAACAATTTTATATTTGCAGTTTTAGGTGTCCCATTCAATTGCCCTAGTGGATTTATCTGATGAACTGTAACAATTTTTATTGCATAAGCATAATACCTCTCAGACCACTTAAGTCCATGCAAATTTTTTTCTTTCTTGGCTTCCAGAGGAAAATTTAAGAAGCAACAGAATTTTAATTTCCTCTTTGTTTCTCTCTTCCCTTCCTACTCCTCCTAATTCTGTTTCATTCTTTACTTCTAATTCATTCATAGCCAATAAGTTTTTTTCCAATGGTGGCATAATTTAGAATTTTGTTTTTAGTCTGATAATTTGGAGAATTCTACCCTACTAAGTAAAAGATGACAGAAAATCCAGGTTTTAGTCTCGCTTGTTTCTTTTCTGATTAGTAAACAAAATCAAGAAAATATTTTGTGCCCAATTAGTTGAATAGTTCTTTGATATCTGGAACTTTGAATTTTTGTGTTTGTATTTATACTTTTGACATGTGACTGAGGTTGTAAAACAAAAACTACAAGACTATATTCTATAGCTAAATAAGCCCTGTATATTCTATAGCCAAATAAAGACTTTTCACAGAATCTGACCTTGAGTAGATTCCTACAACATCAATGAAATGTTACCCCCCCATTCTAGTTAATGGGAAGGAATCCCTGTACAAAAAAGAAAGAGAAAAAAAAGAGAGAAAGAAGACAAAGAAAGGAAGAGAGAAAGAGAGGAAAAAGAAAGAAAGAAAGAAAGAGAGAGAGAGAGAGAGAGAGAAAGAAGAAAGAAAGAAAGAAAGAAAGAAAGAAAGAAAGAAAGAAAGAAAGAAAGAAAGAAAGAAAGAAAGAAAGAAAACAGGAGACAGTGGGAGACTGTTAGAAATGATATCTGAAGCTTGGAAAAAAACCAAAAAGATTTCTTGCTCTTCCTATATGACAGTTCTGATCTTCTGCTAACTGGGTTATTTTACCTTTTGTAAAGGCAGATTTATTTTGTAGATTATTTTCAAGGAAAGGTACAAAAATGTCTGTGATGGAAAAAATAAGTCTGAAGATTATAATATATTGCTCTAAATGACATGAACCTGTTTTGTATCAAAAAACAAACAAACAAAACAACAAACAATTTTATCTTAACATTCTTTTATTAAATTGCCATGACCACGACTCCCCAGCAGCTCAAATGAACTTTGAACTGGTCTCAACACCCTATTTCTTCCTTCATTAGTTAACTACAAAAAATAAAATATTTGGCATACATTCACTATAAAATTACATAAGTCACTTTTGTGAATGTTTTGCCCTATTTGGCAGGTAATACAAATTTGAGTCTTAGTCCTAGAAATTCTGTAACCTCCCCAAGCCTATTTAGTAAGTACATGGCAGAGACAGATTTGGAAGTATGCTAGAATTGTCTTTTTGAGTCTTATGCTTTAGCCAAATAGTACTAAGATCTAAGGTAGCAAGGTAACATTAATTAAAACCAAACCAAACAAAACCAACACAAACCAAACCAAACCAAACCAAACCAAACCAAAACAAAACAAAACAAAAAACCAAAAAATAAACAAAAAAAAAGGAGGCTGTGGAGTCATTATCTGAGACTGAATTTAGATCTCTGAAACTATAACATTGGACAAATTACTCATGCTCACTTAATCGTACTCTATTTCATCCTTTTGCTCTTTGAATATTTTAACCGCAGCTGATTTTAAAATCTCTTTCACATGCTTTTATTATCTCTGGCTCCTTCCCTTTTAATTTTCTCACTTCTTTTAACTTTTGAATTTATTTCATATCTCTGGGTTTCCTTTGTATTCTTTGTCATTTTATCTGTGAGATCACTTTTAATGGAAGTTTCTCTCTGATGAAAAATCAGCCCCTCCATTAGACATTACTGTAAATCAGTAGTTAGAAAAAGAACTGATAGGTTCTTAATGTTTTATGGGACAAAAATTAAAATCTTTACATTATGCCATTCAAATTCCTTTCAAGTGGCTTTTTACAATTTTGCTTAGTTGGGCTACAAAACTTACCATCTCCATACCCGGTGACTGTCCTTAAATCTTCTTCACATTACTAAAGTTCCATAATGTTCTTTCTTCTTTGCTTATCCCTAGGTAATTTTAGGAGCCATTGGATATTGTACCTATATATAAAAGAAAAACTCCAAATATACTATATTTATGTGAAATGTGAAAGGGAAGGTTTCCCAGTTACTGCCTTGTAAGCATGTTTATCCTTTTCTTATGCAATACGTTTTTAAAGTAAATAGTAAAGTATATACTAAATTTGGTATCTGAGTTTTTTCTACAATATTTCTATGGAAATAAGCATATGACATGAGATATAAAAGTTTTAATATACAGAAGTTGCATATTTTGTATTTATCTTGCTGGAGTGTAAAAGTTTCATAAGTTCCAGATCTATTTCTTTCTCTTTTGAGTCAGAATTTCTGTGGTTGCAAGTGATAATCAGGGTCCAAAACCTATTCAAAAAACATTTTTTTTAACTTTCTTTTCTTTCTCTTTCTCTTTTTCTCTCTTTCTCTCTCTTTCTTTCTTTCCTTCCTTCCTTTCTTCTTCACTTCTTTCTTTCTTTCTTTCTTTCTTTCTTTCTTTCTTTCTTTCTTTCTTTCTTTCTTTCTTTCTTTCTTTCTTTCTTTCTCTTTCTCTTTCTTTCTCTCTTTCTTTTCCTTCCTTCCTTCCTTCCTTCCTTCCTTCCTTCCTTCCTTCCTTCCTTCCTTCCTTCCTTCCTTCCTTCCTTCCTTCCTTCCTCTTTCCTTTCCTTTCTTTCCTTTCCTCTTTCTTTCTGTCTTTCCTTCCTCCTTTCTTTTTAGAAACAGTGTTTTATTGACTCTGTCAACATCCATTTCAGTGGTTTAAGTGGCTGCTTTGAGCCACTCATGATGCCAGAATCTTGGGACCCAACCCTGCATCAGGCTCCTTGCTCAACGGGAAAACTGCTTTTTCTATTGCCTCTGTCTGCCACTCCCTCGGCTTGTGCTCTCTCTTTCTGTCAAATAGATAAATAAAATCTTAAAAAAAAAAAGTGCACGTTGGAAATCCTAAATACAGGAGTTGAGAGTGTGTGTGGTGGGGGATTGAAGGATTGACTTGTTTAGATATGGTTATTTTGCACTTAAAAACAATTAAGTTTTAGACTTTGTGACAAGATATGAAATTTTATACAAATTGTAAAATCTGTTATGTTCAGTATCAAATTCTAAAATTTTCTTTTATAAAGTAGAAAAGTTTTTAAAAATACTGTTTCACTGCAAAATCTGACTTGTTGGAACTTATTTGGTGGGAAATAATTTGAAATGCTATAACACTATTGACATTCTATCTATATAAATATTCTACCTATAATTAATATTTTATTGAAAAAATAAATATGCTTAGTTAGGAACTGCTGTTGAATACTATGTTGAAAATGGTATTCATCATCATATAAATTTAATAGTTTACACTTGCAAAATCTGAAAACTTCTCAATTGGAAATATATCTGACTGAAAGGATACCCATAAAAGACTAGGTTTGGTAATAAATCAAAATATGTCAATATCTTTAAAAATCTATTTAAAAGTCTACTGGAATTGAAAAAAATTCCCAATTATTATATCACTATTTCAAATGAAGTATCTGAGATGAAAATAATCTAATTCACTATTATATCTAAGTGAAGCAAAATATATCCTGCAAATAGATTAATTTGTTAAGGAGAAGTGACTGAAAGACTGCTAGTAATCATTATAGAAATTTACTTTTTGTTTCTAGATTTATAGGAAACATTCTAACCTCCAGAAAAAAATGGGCGTCATATGTTTAAGTAATAGAAAGGAGAGGAAGAGATGGTCTGTATTTGGTCCATCTACTAACAATAACCGCACTTTAAGGGACATACTAATTTGTCCTCTGCATGAAATATTAAATCAAATAGTTTCTACTTAGTAGTCAGTATAGATAAAATGGCATGTCTAAAAGAGGAATGATAATGATTATAAACCCCAAAGGCCTTTGAACTTATACTTAACTGTGATACATAATGAACGTAGTTCATAAAGATTTGAGTATCTGAATTTTTTTTTATTATGGCTTCACTTTAATCAATGTTTTTCCTAGAGAAATTTCTGATGGCTACTTAAATAGTAACAATTATTTTAACCATACTGAGAATATAGGATAATTAAAATAAAGCAAAGAAACATACACAAACATTCTGCATGTCTCTGAGATTTAGGCAATGGATTCTTTTAATTTTCTTTACTTTTGACTTCTAGTTCAAAAGAAAAATGCTATCTACATCTCACTGCAGGGAGGATAAAATAATTTACATTTAAAAGTTACTTTAAAAAATAAAAGTTACTTTATAAATTTAAATCATTATACTAATGCACTATCATTTATATCAATAATTATATTTAATATAAAAATATTGGTAAATTATGCAATTAAGTAAATATTTTCTAGTTCTGGCTTTCTAACTTGCCATTAGCTGTGGCATCTTTATGAAAGCAATCATGATACATGCATAAAAATTTTAGTCTGTGTTAACAAATTATTTTTGAAGATATCCCAAATGCTTGGATACATTTATTGAGAGAGCTTTGAGAATTTAATTCTGTTTGTGATATGTTAATGTATATTTTTACCAGTTTTCTGCCAAGCATGTTAAAATGAGGATACCCATAAAAGTCTGCTGGGTATAATTTAAAATATTTCACAGAAAAATGGAAAATATCTCACTTTCTTG
>CM053613.1:62684347-62818412 GCA_028646535.1 Procyon lotor
GCCTGCTTCTCCCACTACCATTCCCTCTGCTTGTGTTCCCTCTCTCTCTGTGTTTCTCTCTGTCAAATAAATAAAATCTTTAAAAAAAAAAAAAAAAAGAACTCCAGTTTTGTTCTTCCTAATTAGTATTTTTAAGCATTTTTTCTTCAAAATGTTATGCAGATCTGCAGGAAATAGGCAGATCAAAACTGAGCTCCTTACCACCCCTAAGCCAGCTTCAGGGCCCCAGGGGAAGGGGGGAAGAGTGGAAAATACTGGTAGAGAAACTTAAAGGAATGATTACAAGCCTGCCCATGTTTTGGAGAAAGTTGCATGGTTGTCAATCCACTTGGCAATGTCAAACATTTGTCAAACATGAAAATGTTTCCTAGGACTTGAATAATGTTGGAAGATCAATAATGGATTTTTTTCCTCAATGTCAGCATAGCAGCATCACAACAAACTGTTAAGTGTTCTCAGATCCAGATTAATACAACTGTCTAGCAATGAGCTAACTGCATATTTTGTCTGACAGCAGGCCTCACAACAGTCCTCACTAGCTCTATGGTATTAGTCAATGGAGGGTTGTAAATGGAAGCATTACTGGGTCAAAGATTTAGCTCCTATTGCCTCAAAGAATTTTAGACAATGGAATACACACACACACACACACACACACACACACACACACACACTGGGGCATTGATATACATCACAGGAAAATGCATTGCACTAAAATTTATAGAGAGCAAAGAATCATATTTACTAAGCTCTCAGCATTTAAATTTGTTATATCACTGTGAAATATATATATATGTACATATACATATATATATATATACATATATGTATATATATAGAATTCATACCTAAATGTGAGTGTGTGTGTGTGTACACATTCTGCGTAACTGCACACTTTCAGTTTAGTTTAGTTTTGCTTTGTTCTTTCATCACTTTTATAGTTTTCAGCAACAGATCTTGCATGTACTTTGTCAGGTTTATACTTAAGTATAATATATCATAGTCCTCTGACTAGTTTGTCCTTTCCTGATCACTTAAATAAAATGTCAGTGTCCATTCTCTCCAGACTTTAAATCTTTTTTCTCTGCTTTGTTATTTCCTAAATCCTTATCACTATTCAACATTGTGTGCATGCATGGCATTTTTTTTCAACGTCTTTCTCCCATAGATATATAACATTCTCTTGTGACAGTTTTTTTTTTTTTTGCCTATTTTTTTAATAATGCATAGATTTCCTGGTACTTAGTAGTTGTTCAATAGATGTTTGTTGAATAAAGTAATGAGCTGAGAAAAGGCAAGACAAAGCAAAAATGTGTAAAGGCTTATTCAGGAATTTGGCAAAAATTAATGAGAAAGATTAGGGATTTTTTTAAAGCTCAGAGTTTGATATCACAGTATAAAAATAGCACTGTGGCATATGGTGTGGTGTCAGAGTCTTCATTTTAACCAATATATTTTATTTACACTTGAAACGCTTCAGTGTTTGGAACAAGTGTGAGCTGTTAATATCTTCATGACCCATGAGTGCTATATTTGGTAACAGGGAAATGTATGAATGGCTATTCATGCTGAAATAAGATAATGGGGGATATTGAAAAGTCAGCTCAAATTTGGCTGAATATGCAGTATTGTTTTTAGGCCCTACAAAGCCAAGAAAAGTAAATTTAGAATAATGTGTACCATCCTAAAAAGAATATATTTAGGAAGCCATTCTTCTATAAAGTCTGTATACTCTTTCAAGTAATTAAATTTGATTTAGGCAAGATTTTTTTTTTGGGAAAATAATTTAACATTTATTTTTAGAATCATAAATATCAATGTTGGAAGGATCCTTAAATGACAAATATTCCATACACCTTTTAATCCTATCTAAATTTCTGATAAAAATAGAAATTGAGTTTACAATAATAAGTATGCTTATACAGAATATTTGTTTTCTAATTTCTTTACCTATTCTTAATTAATCATCTATTTCTCACAATTTTCTTATGACACAGAAATGCTTAAAATTATCACTTTATAGATGAGAAAACAGGCAAGAAAGATTTGAATCGCATACCTTAAGTCACACAGTTAATAAATTATTTACTTGTTCTTAAATAAGTAACAATTTACTTAAGTTTCCTCTTCCTTGGTCAACTGATTATAAGAAACTCTACAGAAGACCACAGGTGCAGGTTGGGAGAGAGAAGCCCGTGTGATATGAGAAAGGACCTCTTTCTGCATTTAGGCAGATTTTCATATAGCTTACTTATGCCACCAGAGCCTTTTCAGGTCCAGTCTCATATGTACCACTCTATTTTACAGTGAAGTACATACTCAACTTCAACTTTATGTCTTGGTGTCAGATAATACCCAGTTCATGATGAATGGTACAGTTGCATGGCAATTTGGTAGTCCATGGTTAAGCATTCAGTGTCTACTAGTAAGCCAGGAGCTGATTCTTAAAAACAGAGATCTGTGGAGGATCAGAGGACTTGGCTACCAAAAATCCTAAGGGTCTGAACTGAAATTCACCTATAGGAAGCTGTCAAAGCCTACAGTCAGTGTTCCTGTCTGTCACTAACACTTCAAACAGCACTGGCTCTTTTGAATAATATAGTCCAAAATGGCAAGAGCCACCTGCATGACAGCCAGGACCTATATTGTAGATCTTTCTCTTGTTTTGGGTCTCCATGAAACCATCAGCCTTCTGGCTCCCCTCAGTGTGAGTGAATATGTTTTAATGACAAATCCACTTTAACGTTCCAACTCCACTAAGATTTCAAATTCTGTTCATTATGTGAAACAAGGCATGCCTGGCATTTCTAACTCATTCACTATAAGCCACTCTTTGGTACATGTTTCAGCCAATCAAAAAGCCAAGCAGAGCCCTTTCTAACTCCCTAACCTTTAGAATATTAAATGCAGAATCCCTGCTCAGTGAAGCCATATCATAAATTCAGACTCATCCAATTTATATTCTTTCTACTATTTTTTCATTCCATTCCCACACATATTGTTACTGAACCAAAGTGGGTCTGCTCCTTGTTGAGTGATAGACAAAGACTAAATCAGGTGGAGTTAACCTTATGAGATCATCTTTATGTGTACAAATAAGGTCACAGGGAATAATTTCCATTGCTATGACTCCCCAAACACGGGAAAGCAGGTTTCTTTTATCAGGGTTTGGGATAAACATTCAGAGAGGGATTTTAACATTACAATAAGTCTGAGTTAACTGTCCAGCACTTCTGGAACTTTGTGATTCATCTTAAATGTTTCCTTTTCTGTTCCAGCACTTTGTCAGTTTCTAAAAGGTAAGACTCTCAGGTAAAAGCTACTAGGAGTTTCTGAGTTCAGGAAGTCAGTCCTGAGTTCCGTAGGTCAGATCAGTGACACTATTCTCCAGATTTCTGTCTACATAAACTAGAAAACAACTATTTCTTTTGGAATGTAGTAGACCTCCTCATGGAGTGTACCTTATCTTTTAGGGCCCTATTGGGAATTCAGTCTAGTTATGTTTAGAAGAAAAGAGTGGAGTGGTAGGATGGGTCCTGAAAAGAAACAGAATTATCTTACAAGCCAACTGCTCCAGGGAAAGTCATTAGAGTTTGTTCAGGCTGTATGAGTTTCATCCCCTCAGTGGGGGAGAAGAGGGAACTTGTATTAAGGGTGGGTTGCTTGCTTCTACTGAGAATATAGTAGCTGTCTCTACTGGCAAGGAAATCTTATCAGAATTTAAGGGCTCAATTTCCTAGTACTATCATGTCTTCCATACATCCATTTCTTATTCCTTCCCAGTCACTGTCCTCTTTTTAACAGTAGCAACCTTAAAGGCCTGGGATTTAATTTGCGTGGTAATTCAGCAATTTGCAGGATAAGATTCTGAGTTTGAAGCTTGTCAATCTCAGCCCTTGGAGATGAGGGTCTCTTGAAGATGAGGGTCTCTTTTAAGGCAGATGTTGAAGATTTCAGGTCATTTATGTAATTCTCTACCTGGGAATTTAAATCCTGGAACTCATTCTTTTCTTTTCCCACTTTGTCCATTGACATTAGGAACAACCAGTCAATCTCACTGTACTTATTAGCTTGACAAATATATTTTAAAATATTGGTCACCAAGATTCTTTCTTCTTATAAATGTTTGACTGCAAGTATCCAATGGTGAAATTTTGCATATTTCTATTGTCAGATCATGCCATGGACTATCAGTGGTCTCCTTACAACTACAAATGGAATGATTAGTGTTTTAAAATCTAATTAGATTAAAGATCCAATTCAAGAAACCCCAGAACTAATTTGGAAAATTCTTTCTGTGTGTACAAGCTTAAAAGAAAAAGTCACTCTTCCCGCTCCCTATATCTCAATGTTGCTACAGAATCTACTCATGGTGCCTACTTTGTTGTGAAAATTTTATCAATAAGCCAAAATGTCTATCAATTTAAGATCAATTTTTCCACCTTGATTTTTAAAAAAATTATAAATTGGAATATAATGTTCATATAGAGATTTCCAAATCTAACAATTATTTACCTTAATGACATATCACAAAATGATACTTCTGTTTAAGTACAATTCAGGATATTAAGAAATAGAAAATTGCCAACAAATCAGAATGTCCATTTTCCCCCTTAAGTCTTTCCCTCCCTCTAAAGATAGCCATTGGTCTAAGCTAATTTTTTTAAACTTCTTACTTTGAGAAAATTAAATATTCACATGTAGCTGTAAGAAATATTACAGAGAGATAATAGTCACCCTGTTCTTAATTGCTCCCATTGGTAACATCTTGAAAACCTATAAGTTTTATACCACAATCAGTATATTAACATTAATAAATGCATAATAAATGCATATATATATGCCATTTTTCCATAGATGTTTTACTATTATTCATTGTCACTTACAGTGTATGAGAGTACTAGTTTCCTTCGCTATCTCACTAAAATAGTTTTGTGTCCAGTGTTTGAATATTTCCAAAGAGAAAGTTCAGAAGTGGCACCTCAATGTAATTAAATTTGCTTTTCTCTTACTGTGAAGAATGTAGAGTTTATTTTTCATCGATGTAAGAGTCATTTATATACTATGATAGGAACTGCTGTTCATTTTTTATCCTTTGTACTCAAGTCTTGAGAATCATGCATACGCACATGAACACATATATAAAAGAATCATATATATGCATCTAATGTATCTAAGCTAAATGTATGCATATGTGTATATTTATATATAATATATAATCATATATATGCATCTGTATGAGACACATATACATGGAACATAGGCTCTTTAAAAAATATGTGATAAATATTTAAATATTTTCCCAGCTTATTGAACATTTCAATTTTGACATGGTTTATACTTTTCCCTCATTATGATCTTTGTAAAAGTGGAAATTATATTTGTCAGTTTTTCATTTTTTAAAATTTCAATGTTGAGCCATAGTTGGAAGACTTTCCTTATATTCAGATCAATTAATGATGTTTTTAATTAAGATATTGATGTTTTTAATATTTAAATTTTTACTAATACTGAAAGTTTCTGGTGTTCAATATGAGTTATGAATCAAGTGTTACCATTTGCAAACAGTTATCAAAATACCCCAGCTTAGCATATTAATATTTTCCATAAAACTTTTAACCTATACTGCATTTTGTGATGTATTTGTTTCTATTTTTAGACTTTTATTTTGTTCTCTTGATATATTTATGTACCAAAACACCGTTTTAATTATAGAGGCCTTATAAATATTTTAATATGAAGGGAGTATTTGGCCTCTAATTGACCATTTTAACTGGATGTACTTTGTTATGTGTAAATATTTGGTTTTAAAATAAACTCCAAAATGATCTTGCCATTTCTGGGGAAAGGGAAAACTTGTTTGTATTTATATGTGAATTACAGTACATTTTTATATTTATATGGAAGAAATTAACATTTTATACCGCTAAGCCATCCTCTCCAAGGGACGAAGAAGTCTTCTCATTTACTCAGATGTATCTGTGTATTGTTTAGGAATAATTCATTTTAATATTTTCTTACTTTCATCTATAAAATTTTTATTGAAGTATAAAATAATTCAAAAATATCAATTGCTTAGCTTACTGAATTTTTATAAATGTATATGGTATAGACCAATGCACCCACCACTACCACTTTCAAGAAAAGAACATTTGTATCATTCAACATGGTTTAGTCAGGTTCCTTCACAACCAACATCATTTTCTATTCCTATGATAACCACTTGTCTGGGCTCCTGTCACTAAAATCTTGATATTTTTCCTAGTTTTTTTTTTTCCCCTTTGACACTTTTAAAGAGTAATAGGCAAGCGTTTCATAGAATGTCCTTCAAAATGAATTTGTCTGATGTTTCATCATGATTATACTATGGTTAGGGATATTTATTTTTGAAAGAATATCAAAGAATATATGATCTCACTGCAACCCATCAAAAAAGGGTACATGGTGTAATCATAACTCATTATGATGTTCGCCTTGATTATTCTCAGTTATGGCAGTACTTGCCAGATTTCTCAAGATTTCTAAGATTACTGTCCTTACAATCCTATACCCTGTTCACTAGAAGCAAGTTATTATGTACACACTACTTTTGTGCGGAAAGTAATTAAGTTCTACTTTTTTCCCTATCTTCCCTGTAAGTTTATCCTGGGCTTTCTGGAGGATTGAATTGAAATTTTGTGCAAATCTCCCTATATCTGAGTTCGACATAGGCTTCATACTCATATAGTAGGCAACACTTAAATTTTGGGAAGTCATTAAAAATTTCCAGCTGAGGAGTGCCTGGGTGGTTCAGTGGGTTAAAGCCTCTGCATTTGGCTCAGGTCATGATCTAAGGGTCTTGGGATGGAGCCCAGCATCAGGCTTTCTGCTTAGCAGGGAGCCTACTTCCCACTCTCTCTGCCTGCCACTCTGCCTACTCATGATCTCTCTCTGTCAAATAAATACAATTTTTTAAAAAAAATTTCCAACTGAATCTTCATACAAGCTTATATGACATTGGCAGGCTATCTTCTCCATATAATCACTTGTGGGTGCTATTTCTTCCTGAAACTACCACTTTTTCTCCTATCATCCTGGAATTCATATGACACATAAATTCGTGGCTATATTCTATATCAATCTTGTATTCTTTCTATATTTCCTAACCTTTTATTACTCTAAAAATTATTCTAATTATTTCTTCAAGTATATCTTTCTTTTTCCTAATTTTTTCTACAGTTCTGTTTAATCTTCTGTTAAACCTGTGATTGAATTCTTAAATTCAGTTATTTTGCATTATATAGTGTAACTCTAGAATTTATATTATTTTTTACAGTTTTCATTTTTCTCTAATAGTTATGAGAATATTAAAATTTTCTATTTATGTTATGGAAAGTTATTCTAAAATCATTATCTCTTAATAGGTCATTCTTGTGGTTTCTTTTCTTACCAATTTTTGATTTTATCTTGTCTTCTTAGTTGACTTGATATTTCTATTGAGTTTTATATAGCATATAAAATATAGACATATTTCATGTTTTTAATTAAACTATCCAATCACCCTAAATACACTTAGGAAAGAAAATTATTTGAATATATGTGTCTATCCCAGACACTCTTAGTTTATCTTGATTTTATTCTTATTCTTGGATTATGCTGCTCTAGGTTCTCACAAGAAAGCCTATGATTACTAGGATCACTCAACTTTGGTGAACCCTAAACTTTATTTAATGTCTATGTCATGAATCTGAAAAGTATTCTGTTTTCCTCTCATGTTACTGTTTTAGGAATTATAAAATTTCTTAAAGGTTAAAGCAGCCTCAGATGCTGGTAATTGCTCTAAAATGTATCTCCTTGTTTTTCATGAATAAATTTTTCATTCATTTGAAAAATGTCTGATGCCAAAAAAAATTTTTTGTCTATTATTTTCATTGTCCACAACAGAAAAGTTATTGCAGAAGTCTACTCCACCATTTTTTCAAGTAGAATTTTTTTGTCTTATTTTTCACATACAATTTTTTTTAGCTGAGCAGGTTTTTGTTTTTTTTTTTTAAGTACTAAAGTAGTTCAGAGAGGTCTGATTCTCCCTTTTCCTTTGTGATTTCTCTCATTTTCACTCTCTCAAATAAATAAAGAAAATTTTGAAAAAATGAAATGCTCAAGTAGTTCACAAGTTTACAACTTGATAATTTTTATCCAGATGTTATTAAACCTGAATGATTAAATAAAGCTTTGATTATTCACTATACAACAATAGTGTAAAAATGGCTTCTGTAATTCCACTACAAAAAACAAACAAACAGGGGCACCTGGGTGGCTCAGTGGGTTAAAGCCTCTGCCTTCAGCTTGAGCCCTGATCCCAGGGTTCTGGAATCAAGCCTAGCATCCGGCTCTCTGCTCAGCGGGGAGCCTGCTTCCCCCCACATCTCTGCCTGCCTCTCTGCCTACTTGTAATCTCTCTCTCTGAGTCAAATAAATAAATAAAATATTTTTTAAAAAAGCAAACAATGATTAAATAGGGATACAATTGAAGTATAGACAAAAACATTGTAATTAACCCAAGAAAATCAACGAACCATTTAACAATTCTATGAAATATAACACCAAGCTATCATAGGTTAACATGATTTTATTTTTTTAAAAGGTGTGAACTTATATACATGCATACAGCTAAATTTAATATTTTAATAAAAATATGGAATACTTTATATATGTGCAGTAGATTTTCCTCCAATTTAAATCTTTTCAAATTATTTGGTTTAATCTTTATTTTTATACTTCAAAGGGTAAAATATTGTATATATTAATGACATTAAGTTAATTTCAAATGAACATTATCATAAAATTAATATTATGTGTTACATTCTCACACTCTTGGCATCTGAATTTCATTCATTGTAAAAAGAGTTTTTCTCTCTTTTTCTTTAATAGAAAATCCTTATACTTCAAAAATTTTGAAGTACAAGGTTATTTATATTGCATGATTTTATTCTTGCCTTATTTCACAGTGAACAAAGTTTCAATGATCACATAAGAAAAATTCTTTTGATGAGGAAAATGGATAGTTTAAATAGAGATGTAGAATAGAATTGTTAACATATTCTGATAAACTTAGTCAACCAAATTTTAGAAAAAAGTGAAAAGTAAAAATAAATTATAAAAATGAAAGAAGAACTCTGATTTTAATACCTCTCACAAAGGTAACAACATTCTTACTCATGTCCTCCAAAAAAATGTATCTTGTGAAAATGGCTTTTTCCAGACCAGTTGTTGATAGAGCAACTATCTGATGTATTGCTTGCTAAAATACAGATTTGTCTTACTGTAAATTTTATATTTTTATATAACAGGTAATTTTTGAACATTCAAATCATATGGTATAAGCACTTCTGATTTCAATATAAACAATACCATATAAAATATTTGTAAATAAAAATAGCATTTTGCAATTATTATTACCTAATATGTTCTCAAATATATATTTTGATTTTTATATATCAATTTTCCCAAACTCTACATTAAGCTAAAATCATAATCTATAATGTAATATATAGTAATATAAATAATCCCTAGGACATGTAAAAACACATATAGGACTTGTATCTTAAGTAGATACAAGTACTAAAGTGAAATATAATACATACAAATTTTAAAATATTTAAAAATATTTGCTCTATGTTGTTATCTATAATCCATTCATACATCAGAATGTGCCTTGAGGCAAGATCCTTGAGAAAAAACGTTTCATTCAATGCATTAAAGAAGCAAAGTACTATTAATATTTGAAACCATGTCTGTATTTCTACAGAGTATACTTAGAGTTGCTCAATGACTAAATCTGAATATCATGGTATATGTTTTAAGTGATCAGCAAGAGAGTGGCTATGATTATATTTCTATATGTGCACATTAATGACATATATGCATAAGTCAATTTATGGAGATTATTTTAAATAAACCAAACTAAATTGTTTGACAATGCATACATTTGGAAATATTAAAAATAAAATCACAAATATTTAACCAATGAATGTGTTTGAAATAATTATGGATCCTGAAATTTTGGTTATCACATTAGTTATATGTTTTCTTAATGTACACAACAAAAGTTGAATTCTGTATCAAAATTTTAAAAAGTAAATGATAGGGGTACCTGGGTCGCTCAGTGGGTTAAAGCCTCTGCCTTTGGCTCAGGTCATGATCTCAGGGTCCTGGGATCAACCCCTGCATTGGGCTCTCTGCTCAGCAGGGAACCTACTTCCTTCTCTTTCTCTGCCTGCCTCTCTGCCTACTTGTCAAATAAATAAAATCTTTAAAAAGTAGTAAATGATAAGAGGAAAAATAAGTGGTAAATTATGACTCTAATAAGGATCTGTATAAATACATATGTTAGAGATCATATATTATCAGTAAAAACTTGTTTTGTTTTTTTTTTTAAGATTTTATTTATTTATTTGATAGAGAGAGAATGAGAGAGAACGAGAGCAGGGAGCCTGACGCAGGATCATGACCTGAGCTGAAGGCAGTTACTCAACCAACTAAGCCACCCTGGAGCCTTTTTTTTTTTTCCCCCAAATGGCTGAATATTCTAAATGAACCATGTTTTACTCATTTATTTCTTACTATTTACCCCCAAATAAGAGAAAAGTTATCAAAAATGTTGATATGAAAAGGCATGTACTTATTTCTTTGACAGTGTGATTTAGCAGAATAGATTCATAAGAGTAGATTTGCTTTTCTGAACCAAAATTATATTCACTTCAATTTCTGAAAAAAAAATTATGGCCAAATTTCCCTTCTAAAAAGACATTCATGTATGTCTTTCCAGCAATAGTATTTACAAAAGTACTCATTTCATTGCATATTTTATAACGAGAAATACTATACCCACTTTTATTTTCTGCTAGACTTATAAGAATGTAATAAAATTGTGGTCTTATTTATCCACCACCATGTTGCAAACA
This sequence comes from Procyon lotor, assembly GCA_028646535.1. Classification (NCBI taxonomy): domain Eukaryota; kingdom Metazoa; phylum Chordata; class Mammalia; order Carnivora; family Procyonidae; genus Procyon; species Procyon lotor. Next base: position 62,695,291 of record CM053613.1, read on the forward strand.
CTTTTTCTTATGTTAATATTTAGTTTTGGTTTATGGTATTTTAAAACTTGCTTTTTTGTTTGTTTTAAGATTTTATTTATTTATTTGACAGAGAGAGAGAAACAGCGAGAGAAGAAATACAAGCAGGGGAATGGGAGAGGGAGAAGCAGGCTTCCCTTTGAGCAGGGAGCCCCATGCAGGGCTTGATCCCAGGATCTTGGGATCATGACCTAAGCTAAAGGCAGGCGCTCAATGACTGAGTCACCCAGGCACCCCTAAACTTGCTTTTTCATATTGTCCAAACTTATTTTTTTTTCTTTAGAACAACTCAACTGAATTCCTCACACAAACCTGGATTTGGTTAATATCTCTTTAATTTAATGTTATCATTTGTTATATCCAAGTCTTGCGCTAAATGCTTTATTTCATTTTTATCCTTGCCTTTATGAAGTAGGAATTATTAATCCCATTTTAGAGTGAAAAAATGTTCTTTATGCAAATTATCTAGCATGATATATAAATTATATTTCTATGTTTTTCAGCTAATTCAAAATAAAAAATACATAAAACATACATTTTATCGATATAATCAAAACAAAGTCTCAATAGAAACATTTTATGAATTAAATAAGAGAAGTTTATTCCTACTAGGTCAAAACCAAATGTAAAGTAATCCTTCCACTAGAACACAGATTAAATCCTGAAATTGACTGATGTTGATATAAGTTGGCTAATGAGGATCAGATAATGTGAAATATACAGACTACAAAAATCTCATGAAAGAAGTGACACTATAGTTCTGGGAAGGATAACAGACATTATTTGACAGAAAATAAGAAAAGCACTACAGGCACTAAAAACCACATTGAGAAAAGTGTAGAGATAGTAGCTAAATTAGGTGGTGTTTTCACAAGCTAGCTTAAAGCTTACACAACCAAAATAAATTTGATCTTATCTTCATTTGAACTTGTGAATGATATCACACATACACACAAACACACACAAATATTTGTGCGTACATAATTTTATATGTATATAAAATTTATTTAACATATGTCATTTCACTCTGTATTTACTTATTACATAAAATATCTTTCCTTAACCGTACATTGGGTTCATTAAAAAAAATTCAAAAATATGTTCGGAATAAAATTTGTTGATTTAACTTATTTTAGTGCGTTGGAAGTAAATTTGCAGAGAACAAAAGTTGAGAAATAATTCTGGTATGTGAAAAAATCTGAAGGATTGAGGTTTTTCTCTCCTATTCATTTTTTTCTATCTTGTATTTTCCCAATGTCTCTAATTTGATAAAGTCCAAGATTAATATGAAGCAGATAATTGAAATTCAAAAATCTCTGTTGTTTGATATTTCAAAGCAATGGGAAAAATAATTAAGGTTTTATGAGTTAGTTTTAATAAGACACATATATGTCATTTCAAAAATATTGTTTGCAGGGGCACCTGGGTGGCTCAGTGGGTTAAAGCCTCTGCCCTCAGCTCAGGTCATGATCTCAGAGTCCTGGGATAAGGCCCCACATTGGGCTCTCTACTCAGCAGGGAACTTGCTTTCCCCTCTCTCTGCCTGGCTCTCTGCCTGCTTGTGATCTCTTTCTCTCTCAAATAAATAAATAAAATCTTTAAAACAACAACAAAAAAATATTGTTTGCATAAAAGCCTACAATTATAAAAAGAAGAAGTTTTATGGCTGTTTATTTAATACATATTTATTAATATATTATTAGTAATCTTTATATGTGGCTAACAAAGGACTTTGAATCACAGTGGGCCTTATTTCTTTTTCTCATATTTTAGCTCAAATCTATAGATCATAATTTTCATATACACATTAATGATATTAAATGGCATCATAAACAGTAAATCTTTGACAATCTCCAAATGGATTCACTTATTTTATTCATTCATTTATTCATTCATTCATTCATTCATTCATTCATTCATCTATTTGTTTATTTATTTGAAAGATTTATTTAGCCACTCTGGGAGTTGTGAGGTGATATCTCATTGGTTCCCAGATAATTAGTGATGTTGAGCATCTTGTCATGTGTCTACTAACCATCTATATGTCTTCTTCAGAGAAATGTCTGTTCTTGTTTTCTGCCCTTTTTTAAATTGAACCACACTTACATCCCAGGAATAAATCCATCCCACTGGACCATAGTGATTGATTTTTTAAATGTATTTTTGAATTTGGTTTGCTAGTATTTTGTTGAGGATTTTTGCACCTGTGTTCAGAGATATTGACCTGTAGTTCTCTTGTTTTTGGAATTCTTTTATCTGGTTTTGGTGTCAGGGTAATGCTGGCCTCATATAATGAATTCAGAAGTTTTCCCTCCTCTTCTATTTTTTGGAATATTTTGAGAAGAATAGGTTTCAGTTGTTCTTTAAATGATTGGAAGACCTTACCTGTGAAGTTGTCTGGTCCTAGACTTCTGTTTGTTGGGATTTTTTGATTACGGATTCAGTTTCATTGCTGGTAATTGGTCTGTTCAAATTTTCTTTCTTTCTGATTCATGTTTGGAAAGTTGTATGTTTCTAGGAATCTATGCGTTTCTTCTAGGCTATCTAATTTGTTGAATATAATTTTTCATAGCATTTTCCTACAACCTTTGTATTTCTGTTGTGTCTATTAGTTTTCTTCTTCTACTCCTGATTTTATTTGAGTCCTCTCTCTTTTTTGATGAACATCTCTAAAAGTTCATCATTTTTGTCCATCTTTTCAAAGAATGAGCTTTTAGTTTCACTGATCTGTCCTAGTGTTTGGTTTCTGTTGTTATTTAGTTTCTGTTTTGTTTATTTCTTCTCTAATCTTTATCATTCCCTTCCTTCTGTTAGTTTTGTTTTGTGTGTCCTTTTTCTAGCTCTTTTTTATGTGATGTTATTTATTTATGATTTTTCTTGCTATAAACTTTGAATTTGTTGAGACTTGTTTTGTGGCTTAATATGTGATCTATTCTGGAAAATATTCCATGTGCACCTGAGAAAAATGTGTATTCTACTGTTTTAGAATATAATATTCTGAATATATCTGTTAGATCCATCTGGTCCAGTACACCATTCAAAGCTACTGTTTCCTTGTTGGTTTTCTGGATGACTTACACATCTATATAAGTGGGCTGTTAGAGGCCCTTACTCTTATTGTATTCTTATTGATTACTTCAATGTTTGGTATAAACTGCTTTCATGTATTTGGGTTTTCCCCTATGTTGAATGCATAAATATTTACAATTCTTGTTGGATTATTCCTTTTATGATTATATAGTGAACTTCTCTGTTTCTTATTACTTTGTTTTATTTTTTTTAAAGATTTTATTTATTTATCTGACAGAGAGAGAGAAAGAGATCACAAGTAGGCAGAAAGGCAGGCAGAGAGAGAGGGGGAGGCAGGCTCCTTGCTGAGCAGAGAGCCTGATGTGAGGCTTGATCCCAGGACCCTGAGATCATGACCTGAGCCAAAGGCAGAGGCTTTAACCCACTGAACCAACCAGGAGCCCCATCTTGTTACTTTGTTTTAAAGCTCTTTATCCATTATAAGTATAATTACTCTTTCTTTCCGTTTACATTTGCATTATAAATGCTTTTCTGTCCCTTTTCTTTCAGTCTTCATGTATTTTTAGGTCTGAAATGAATCTCTTTTAAGCAGGATAAAGATTGGCCTTTTCTCTTTTTTTCCCATTCTATCAACTGCATATCTTTTTTTTTTTTTTTAAGATTTTATTTATTTGACAGAGAGAAACACAGCAAGAGAGGGAACACAAGCAGAGGGGATGGGAGCTGGAGAAGCAGGCTTCCTGTTGAGCAAGGAGCCCGATGCGGGGATCCCAGGACTCTGGGATCATGACCTGAGCCGAAGGCAGACGCTTAACGACTGAGCCACCCAGGCGCCCCTCAACTGCATATCTTTTGATTGGAACATTTAGTGCATTTACATTCAACATAATTGTTGATGGGTATATACTTATTTTCATTCTGTTGCTTTATGGTTGTTTTTGTAGTTCTTTTCTGTTCCTTTATTCTCTTGCTGTCTTCTCTTATGGTTTGCTGACTTTCTTTAGTGATACACTTGAATTCCTTTTTCTTTATTTTTTCCATATCTATCACTGGTTTCTGATTTGTGGTTGTCATTAAGTTAGTCCATAACATCTTATGCATCTAGCAGTCTATATTGACAGTTGCTTAAGTTTGAACCCAATCTTTACTTGTTCCCCTACCATGTTTGCTGTATATAGTGTCATAATTTATATCCTTTTATTTTGCAAATCCCTTCACTTATTTTTATAGATATACTTATTTTCACTGATGCTTAATTTTACTGCTTTTCTGTTTCTTAATTTTCTTACTCCTACTTATGGTCTTTCCTGTACACGCAATGAATTTTCTTTAATTTTCTTGCAGGGTTGGTTTAGAACTCATGAATTACCTTATCTTTTTTTTTTTAACCTGAACCTCACATTTTATTTTATTTATTTATTTATTTATTTATTTATTTATTTATTTATTTATTTAACATATAATATTTACCCCAGGGTACATGTCTGTGAATCATCAGGCTTACACATTTCATAGCACTTACCAAAGCACATGCCCTCCCCAATGTCCATAACCCAGCCACCCTATCCTTACACCTCCTACCTCCCAGCCACCCTTAGTTCATTTCATGAGTTTAGGAGTCTCTTATGGTTTGTTTCCTTCCCCATCCCATCTTGAATTACCTTATCTTTTACTTATTTGAGAGACTCTTTATTGCTCCCTCTATCTTCAATGATAACTTTGCTATTATGGGTCTGGGTTGAGCCGTGCCAGCACAGTCCTTGACGATGGAAAGGGAACTACAGCTGCTGGAGGCCTAAACAGGCAGTGTTGGAGGTGGCTGATCCAGAGGAGTAGATGGGGATGGGATGTATGATGTTAGCAGATTTGTACTGGTGCTTTGAGGGAGGGGACCTAGTCACTGGGTCCAAGAAATGTTGGGTTTTTATTTATAAGTTATGCTATGTTATGTTATGTTATGTTAGTCAACATACAGTACATCATTAGTTCGTGATGTTATATCCCATGATTCCTTGTTTGCATATAACACCCAGTGCTCCATGCAATATGTGTCGTCCTTAATACACATCACTGGGCTAACACCTCCCCTCAAACCTTCAATTTGTTTCCCAGAGTCCATAGTCTCTCATGGTTTGTCTCCCACTCCAATTCCCTCCACCTTCATTTTTCCCTTCCTTCTCCTAATGTCTTCCATCATATTCCTTATGTTCCACAATAAGTGAAACCAAATAATTATCTTTCTCTGCTTGACGTATTTCACTTAGCATAATCTCCTCCAGTTCCATTCATGTCAATGGAAACAGAGGTACTCATCCTTTCTGACGGCTGAGTAATATTCCATTGTATATACAGACCACATTTTTATCCATTCATCTGTTGAAGGGCATCTCGGTTCCTTCCATAGTTCAGTTATTGTGGACCTTGCTGCTATGAACATTGCAGTGCATGTGCCCTTTCTTTTCACTGTGTCTGTATCTTTGGGGTAAATCCTAGTAGTGCAATTGCTGGGTCATAGGGTAGCTAGCTCTATTCTTAACACTTGAGGAAACTCTATACTGTTTTTCAGAGTGGTGGTAACAAATTGCATTCCCACCAACAATGTAAGAGGGTTCCCCTTTCTTCGCATCCTCAACAACATTTGTTGTTTCCTGTTTCATAATTTTTTGTCATTCTAACTTGTGTAAGGTGGTATCTCATTGTGGTTTTGATTTTTATTTCCCTGGTGGTTAGTGATGTTGAGCATTTTTTCATGTGTCTGTTAGCCATTTGTATGTCCTTTTGGAGAAATGTCTGTTCATGTCTTCTGCCCATTTTTTGACTGGATTATTTGTTTTTTGGGTGTTGAGTTGGAGGAGATCTTTATATATCTTGCCCTTTATCTGTAATGTAATTTGCAAATATCTTCTCCAATTCCATGGGCTGCCTCTTAGTTTCATTGACTGTTTTCTTTGCTGTGCAGAAGCTTTTTATCTTGATGAAGTTTCAAAAGTTAATTTTTTTTTTTACAAAGTTACTTTTAATATTTGAGGTGAGCTCCACAGGAATAAAAAACACTGAGAAAGGGTAACCCCCTCACCCCCAGGTGTGGCCCAGTGGGGAGAGAGGCTACCTGAAGGGAAGAAAGCACAAAAGGGACATGCTGCAGACTCAGAGCCAAGGGAATGCCATCAGGGCTGGGATCTGTGAACACTACAGAAGAAAATGCGGTGGGACTGGCTCCAGGCACACAGGCGAAGGGCTGGAGGATTGGACATGAAGGCACAAAGCTACTAGGGTTCCCCTTTCTTCTCGTTTGCCTTTTCCTTCTTCTGCTGCATGGTCTCCATGTCCCTCTGCTTGAGGGTGGCAGCAGAAAGCCCGTTATCTCAGCACTTTCCTGTAACCAAGTCGCTCTGCTTTTTCATATACTTCTGTTGAGTGAGCTCACACTGGTTACCATGGTCATGGCAATGGCAGCAGCTCCAGCCTGTCTCCGTTGTGTCCCCTTGTTTTATTTTCCTTGCCTTTGGAGATGTGTCTTGAAAGAACTTATTGCGGTCAATGTTGAAGAGGTTACTGCCTATGTTCTTCTGTAGGATTTTGATGGATTCTTGTCTCACATTGAGGTCATTCATCCATTTTGAGTTTATTTATGTATCGGGTGTAAGGGAATGGTCTAGTTTCATTTTTCTATATGTAGCTATCCAATTTTCCCAACACCACTTACTGAAGAGACAGTCTTTTTTTCCACTGGATATTTTTCCCTGACTTGTCAAAATTAGTTGACCATAGAGTTGAAGATCCATTTCTGGAGTTTCTATTCTGTTCCAGTAGTCTACATATCTATTTTTGTGCCAATGCTATGCTGTCTTGATGATCACAGGTTTGTAATATAGCTTGAAATCAGGTAATGTGATGCTTGAGCTTTGTTTTTCTTTTTCATCATTCCCTTGGCAATTCAGGGTCCTCTCTGGTTCCATACACATTTTAGGATTTTTTTTTACAGCTCTTTGAAAAATGCTGATGGTAATTTAATAGGGATGGCACTGAAAGTGAAAGTTGCTCTAGATGGATAGACACTTTAACAATGCTTATTCATGAAATCCATGAGCATTATATATATATATATATATATATAATTTTTTCCATCTTTTTGAGTATTTCCCAATTTATTTCATAGTGTTCTGTAGTTTCTAGATCCTTTACCTCTTTAGTTAGGTTTATTCATAGGTATCTTATGGTTTTTGGTGCTATTGTGAATGGAATTGATTCCTTAATTTCACTTTCTACAGTTACATTATTAGTGTAAAGGGAAACAACTGATTTATGTGTGTTGATTTTGTATACTGACACATTGCTGAATTGTTGTAAGAGTTCTAGTAATTTGGGAGTGGAGTCTTTGGGTTTCCCACATAAGGCATCATGTCATCTGTGAAGAGGGAGAGATTGACGTCTTCTTTGCCAATTTGGATGCATTTTATTTCTTTTTGTTGTTGATTACTGAGACTAGGACTTCTACTGTTATGTTGAACAATAGTGGTGAGAGTGGGCATTCCTATCAGATTCCTGATTTTAAGTGAAAAGCTTTCAGGTTTTCCCACATTGATTTTTTTTTTTTTTTTTTTTTTTTTTTTTTGCTGTGGGCTTTTCATAGATGGCTTTTATGAAATTTAGGAATGTTCCCTCTATCCATATACTCTGAAGAGTTTTAATCAGGAATGAATGCTGTATTTTGTCAAATGCTTTTTCTGCATCAATTGAGAGGACCATATCTTTCGTGTCTTTTCTTTTATTTATGTGCTCTATCACTTTAATTGACTTGCAAATGTTGAACCACCTTTGCATCCAGGGCATAAACTCACTTGGTGGTGGGGATTAATCATTTTTATGTACTGTTGGATCCTACTAACTAAGACCTTTGGAATAGCTTCAGTAGAATAGGTATTATTTCTTCATTAAATGTGTGGCGGAATTCCCCTGGGAAGCCATCTAGCCCTGTACTTTTGTTTTGGGGGAGGTTTTTGATTACTGCTTCACTTTTGTTACTGGTTATTGGTCTATTATTCAGATTGTCTATTTCTTCCTGTTTCAGTCTTGGTAATTTATGAGTTTCCAGAAAAGCATCCATTTCTTCCAGTTTACTTAATTTGTCAGCATAAAGTTTTTGGTAATAATTTCTACTAATTGTCTCTATTTCTTGGTGTTAGTCATAGTCTCTACCCTTTCATTCATAATTTTATTAACTTGGGTCCTTACACTTTTCTTTTGGATAAATTCGGCCAGGGGTTTATTGATCTTATTAGTTCTTTCAAAGAACAAGCTTCTAGTTTCATTGTTCTGTTCTACTGTTTTTCTGGTTTCTATTTCATTGATTTTTGCTCTAACCTTTATTATTTCTCTTCTCCTGCTTGGTTTAGATTTTATTTGCTGTTCTTTCTCCAGCTCCTTTAGATGTAGGATTAGCTTTGTTCACTTGGAATTTTTCTAATATTTTGAAAGAAGCATGGATGGCTATGTATTTCCCCCTTAGGACAGCCTTTGCAGTATCCCATAAGTTTTGGACCAATGTGTTTTTGTTCTCATTGGTTTCCATGAATTTTTTAAGTTATTTTTTTAATCTCATGGTTGACCCATTCATTCTTTAGCAGGATGCTCTTTAACTTCCATTGTTTGAATTCCTTCCAAATATTTTCTTGTGATTGAGTTCCAGTTTCAAGGCATTATAGTCTGATAACATGCAGGAATAATTTCAATCTTTTGGTATTGCTGAGACCTGATTTGTGACCCAATATGTTGTCTATCCTGGAGAAAGTTCCGTGTGTATTTGAGAAGAATGAGTATTCTCTTGTTTTAGGGTGGGATGTTCTGTACATATCTATGAAGTCCATCTGGTCCAATGTGTCATTTAAAGCTCTTATTTCTTTGTTGATCCTCTGTTAAGGTGATCTGTCCAGTGTTGAGAGTGTAGTGTTAAAATTGCATACTATAAATATGTTATTTTCTATCTGATTCTTTATTTTGGTTAATGGCTGACTTATGTAGTGGGCTGACCCCATGTTGGGGACACAAATATTTACAATTGTTAGATTTTCTTGTTGGATAGATCCTTTAAGAATGATATAGTGCCCCTCTGGATCTCTTATTACAGTCTTTGGTTTAAATTCAAATTTTTCTGATATAAACATTGCTACTTTAGCTTTCTTTTGAGTCCCATTGGCATGAAAATGATTCTCCATGCCCTCACTTTCAATTTGGATGTATCTTTAAGCTCAAAATAAGTCTCTTGTAGACAGCATATGGATGGGTCCTGTCTTTATATCTAATCTACAACCCTGTATCATTTCATGGGAGCATTTAGACCATCCATATTGAGGGTTATTACTGAAATATATGTGTTTATTGCCATCCTATTGTCTATACTGTCCCTGTTTCTATGCATTGTCTCTGTAAATTTCCAGTCCATATTATTCTTGAGATCTTTTTTTGTTTCTTTCTTTTTTTTTTTTTTTTTTTTGGAATCCCCCTTAGTATTTCTTGCAGGGTTGGCTTGGTGGTCACATATTCTTTCAGTTTCTACCAGTCTTGGAAGCTCCTTTTCTCTCCATTTATTCTGAATGCCAATAGTGCCTGATAAAATATTCTTGGCTGCATGTTCTTCTCATTTAGTTCCCTGAATATATCTTGACAGTCCTTTCTTGCTTGCCAGGTCTCTGTGGACACATCTGATGTTATTCTGAGGTTCCTCCCTGTGTATGCAAAGACTATTTTTCCTCTGACTATCCTTAGGGTGACTTCCTTGGTTCTAAGATTTGTGAGCTTTACTACCACATGTTGGGGTGTTGGTCTCTTCCTCTTTATCCTAGAAGGGGTCCTCTCTGCCTCTAGAAAATGGATGCTTATTTCATTCCCCAGATTAGGGACATTCTCAACTATAATTTGCTCAAATTTATCTTCTATCACCATCTCAGGAATCTGGATAATTCTGACATTGGAACATTTCATGGTGTCATTGATTTCTCTAAGTCTGTTCTCATGGATTTGAAGCTGTTTGTTCCAGGCCTCCAACTTTTCATTCTTTTCTACACATTTATCTTCTAGATCACTAATTCATTCTTCTGCCTCATTTATTCTAGCTGTTAGAGTATCCAGTTTAGACTGCATCTCATTCATAACATTTTTAAGTTCACTCTGATTAGCTTTAGACGTTTCTGCCTTTAGAGAGTCTATGTTGCCATTAATGATTTTCTAAAGCCTAGCTATTGTATACATAATTGTTACCCTGAAGTCTATTTCTGACATCTTGCTTATTCACATATCCATTAGGTTTGTGGGAGAGTCCTATTTCTGTTTTTTTCTTTGTTGGGAATTCCTCCTCCTACTCATTCTGTTGAGGGGTGGTTGGGGGGAATATACAGAGTCAAAAATATCAAACACAATCCAGACGAGAGGCACCTTGGGAAAGTTTGGAGTGATCAGAAGCCACCACCAAAAAAACCCAGCCAAAATGAAACCCAAGAATATGATTTATAAAGTTTAAAAGAAAAGGGGGGGGTGAGGGGAAGAGGGGCTATAATCTCTCATTGTGGGTAAGGTAGGATGTTTCAGTTCTTCCTGGGTATATTGTGTTTTCTTTGTTAGAGAACACTACTTCTGAGAGTTACAGGGAAATTAGAACTGGTATATATAAAGGTAGGACTACCTTGTACACCCGTGTGTGTGTGCGTATGAAAAAGTACAAATTAAAAAGTTACTGTGGAATATGTTATATTAAACATCCAGTTGAAATGATAAGTAGATAAAAGGCAAAAACAGAGAAGAAACATAAGAAAGAATAAAAAATGGGGGGTAAGTGGAGGGGGGCTATAACCTCTCAGTGTCACCTCGGTTGGGTGTTTCAGTTCTTCCTAGGTGTATTTTGCTTTCTTTTTTAGAGTACACTACTTTCCATAATTACAGGGAAATTAAAACTAGTTTATATATGAAGGTAGTATTAAATAGGGGGAAAAAACTACATTGAAGCTTATATCTATACATATATATAAAAGGTATAGATGTGAAAAAGTACAAGTTAAAAACTTACCATGGAATATGTTGTATTAAACATCTAGTTGAAATGATAAGTATGTAAAAAAAAGAGAGAGAGAGAAGAAATGTGAGAAAGATTTAAAAAGAAAAAAATTGTTCTGTCTAAGAAATACACGAGCCATGAGGCAACACCAGGAGTTCAATATAGTATTTTCTCCTGGTGTGGTTTTACAATGTTATAGAGACCCTCAAGTTGTCATCCTCTTGTTCTTCTAGATTGTCTTCTGGGATAGGGGCCTGCCATGTTGTTTTTCAATCAATCCTGCTAGGACAGAGCTGCTCTGCACCTAATCAAGGGGCTGGGCTCTGTGTAAACTGTTATTTTGTTGTTGTTGTTGTTGTTTTGTTTTGTTTTGCTTTTATTCTCTGGTGGCTTCTGTTCTTTGGCAGCTTTCATGCCTTTTCAGAGGCTTGGAGCAAAGGAAAATGTCTGCACCCAGAGGAGAGAAGCCAAAGTCTGCTTCTCTCTGAATCCTCCAGAACACACAGTCACCCTTCTGTAAGTGCTACTGAAAACTGCAGCCTCCCACAAGCAGTGCATGCCGCCAGTGATCTTTTCAGTGGTCAACACAGGCCCCTGCATATCTCTGCCCCCTGTGCCTTCCAAATCACAACGATGGCAGTCTGGGCTGACACAGGTGGCACCACAGACCATTGTGGTGGCTGCAGAGGCACAGGTCTGGGCAAGTGGCCTCCCCTGCCCCAGTGTTTGCCCCTTGAGCTCCTGGATTCTGTTTGAGTGCCGTTATCAGGCCCTACCCATCCCACTGTGACCACTCTGCAAGCTATAGTTAGTCTCCGGTGTAGGATGCTTTTGCTTTGGGGAAGTTATATTACTTTACAGTGGCTACCTTCTGGTGGTTCTTCCACTTCTGTTTATTCTCCAGTATCTGTCCACACAATCACAACTCCATCCTTCACACCTCTCAAATGATGATTCTCTGCCACTGTAGAGATCCACACATGATCTTACATTTCAAGCTGATTTTGTGGGTGTTCAGAATAGCTTGGTAGATATCAAACTAAATTCAAGGGACTGGTTGAAACAAAGTCGCCCACTTCTCCACCATCTTGTTCTTCCCTCGGCATATTGGATTTTATGGGATGGATCTGCAGGAGTGTGCATGGTCAGGATGCACAATATTTTTTGTTTGTTTGTTTGTTTTTTTAAGATTTTATTTATTCTTTTGACAGAGAAAGAGATCACAAGCAGGCAGAGAGACAGGCAGAAAGAGAGGGGGAAGCAGGCTCTCCACTGAGCAGAGAGCCCTATGTGGGGCTTGATCCCAGGACCCTGAGATCATGACCTGAGCTGAAGGCAGAGGTTTTAACACACTGGGCCACCCAGGCGCCCAGGATGCACAATGTTAACAATGTTTTTAAGAGTTTGTTGTGGGAGAGGACCTGAAGACCAAACCATAGGAGAAGTGTGGGCAAGATGTGCTATTAGAAAGTTAGGTAGCCAGTGTTGACCCTGAGCTGGTTAACATAGCTATCCCTCAGTTTATGCTGGGTGGTCCTTGGGGGAATTTACACCCACAAACTCCTTTCCTCCTGGAGAGGTCTTCTAAGGATCACATGCCCCAGAGCACATGCTCTGAGATTAGTAAATAAACTAATCTGGGGTATATGGGATATACCCCAGACATTTTTGAAACTGTTGCTTCTAAGTTGTATTTCTGGGAGGCTATTGTCCTGTCTCTTTAAGTGTGGGAGTTGTTTCCTCTGTCCCTCTAGGCTCTTACAGAACTGAGTCTGCTGATTTTTAAAGTTCCAAATTTTAAGATCCATTGACAGTAAGACCTCATAAAATTCAGCCTCTCTGGTTTTCAAAGAAAAATGTTATAGGGATCCATTTCCCCCATGTGAACTCTCTGGTGTGAGAGTCTGTTTCTCTCTCCTCTCCACACTCACAATGTCTCCCTCCCATGGACAGTCCCAGGGGTCCATTTGGCCCTGGACCAAGTCTTCACCCTTCCTATACACTTTGATGTGACCTTTTCTCTATATTTAGCTGTGGAGAGTTTATTTTGCCAGTCTTTGGGTCATTTTCTGGGTTATTTACATTAATTTGGGTATTATCAAGTTGTATCCATGGGACAAGGTGAGCTTAAGATCTTCCTACTCAACCATCTTCCCCAAAAGGCAAAAATATCTTCTTTGACTATGAGAAAAATTAGAGTTTAAAAACAAATTCTTCTCAGAGTAGATGAAGAAAATGGATTGTTAGTATTTAGTTTTGCATTCATTTTCATACAAAGATATTTTATATGCTTCCTTACAGAGATATATATATTTTTTTAAGATTTTTATTTATTTGACAGAGAGAAACACAGCAAGAGAGGGAACACAGGCAGAGGGAATGGCAGCGGGAGAAGCAGGCTTCCCACAAAGCAGGGAGCCCGATGCGGGGCTCGATCCCAGGACTCTGGGATCATGACCTGGGCAGAAGGCAGACGCTTAACGACTGAGCCACCCAGGCACCCCCTTACAGAGATATTTTATATGCTGACATGTTGTTAAAATTTTTATAGAATTTGAAAAAGACAAAAAATATTAAAGCAAAGTGTCACTGAAAAAAATATAAAATTTTAAAAATCTGAAACAATTTTCAAATGGTAAATAATATATCAAAATTCTCTCTTTTTAAGGAATATTGAGCATTATATATACCCTTTTTTTTGCAGTCAATAATAAATGTTCCATTAGATTTCAGCAATATTGGAGAAAATAAACGTGACTGTCAGACTCTTACAGAGAAGATTATGCAATTGATTAGTCTGGAAATTTTTTTCTGAATACTTGACATTTTCAGCAATGCTTCTTTCTTTAATGTTTGCTTTTCTATATAGATAAATTATTGAATTACATAGGTATCTACCTGGTAGCAAATATAGTTTTACAAGTTGTTCTTTCCTTACATACAGTTACTTGCAAATGGAAAAATGGTTAATTTATGCCTCTGCAAAGAAAGGTGAAAAACAGTAAGTGATCTAGTAAATTTGGAGTTAAATAAAATTGGAGTAGGAAAAGGTTTTCTTCCAAGAATATTTGTTGTTAAATTAATTAATTTAAGGGGCGCCTGGGCGGCTCAATGGGTTAAAGCCTCTGCCTTCGGCTCAGGTCATGATCTCAGGGTCCTGGGATCGAGCCCCACATCGGGATCTCTGATCGACAGGGAGCCTGCTTCCCCCTCTCTCTCTGCCTGCCTCTCCTTCTACTTGTGATCTCTCCCTCTGTCAAATAAATACACGAAATCTTTAAAAAAAATAATTAATTTAATTAGAAAAACATTAATAGGAAATAGAATTTAATAGAAAAAAATCATTACCTACACACTCTAGATGTAGTATTTCTTTTTTTTTTTTTAATTTTTTTTTTTTTAAAGATTTTGTTTATTTGATAGAGAGAAACACAGCGAGAGAGGGAACACAAGCAGAGGGAATGGTAGCCGGAGAAGCAGGCTCCCCGCTGCGCAGAGAGCCCGATGTGGGGCTCGATCCCAGAACCCTGGGATCATGACCCGAGCCGAAGGCAGACACTTAACGACTGAGCCACCCAGGCGCCCCTAGATGTAGTATTTCTTAAAAATGTACCTGGTTTCTACCCACCTGCTTATTCAGCATTCTTCAGCATTAAAACACATTCAATTAAATGAATGTTCTAGAGCTGAACATAAATTATTTGTTTACTTATTTATGTACCTCATCTTCTATTACTTCACAATTTCTTCCTTCTATCTCTGTCTCTCTCTCTCTCTCTGTCTATCTTTCTCTCTCTTTTAACATTTTTATTCCCTTATTTTTATTTTGTTAATGTAACCAACAAATTATTCTGGCATTCATAAAAGGTAACTTGCCAAAAATAATTTATCACCTTTCACTCTTCTACACACTTTTCATGGGAGAAAACTAACACTGTTCTGTACATAGTTATTCTATATTCTTTCGATTTATTTAGGGAAAGCATTCAGATTTGGATCTGAAAATATATCATCAATAGTTCCTACATTTAGATGTATGAAAGCATGAGACAAGCTATCTCTTTTCTATTACACATTGGCAAAGATATCATGGACAGATCAACACACAATGCCTTATATCAAGTACCACAAATCCAATATTTCAGCAGCAAAAGGTATGATTTGATTAACAACTTTAATTCACTTTACAAATATACTTTTTCAAGCTACATTTTCAAAAGAAATATCAAACCAATAGGCAATATTTTCCTTCTCAGTGATGGCTTCTTTGTAATAGACAGTTATAAACAAACCAAATTAACTGAATTTGTATTAATGAGTAGTTTTTCAGTATGTCCCAGGCAATGTGTTAGATACTCTGTATATGTTATTCCTGAAACCATTACACCCATGAAAGTTATATAGCCCCCCTTATACAGATAAGGAAACAGTGCCTATAATGTGTCTATATGGCTAGTGTGTCAAAGTCAGAGTTGCAAATCAATCACATCTGTTTTCCAAAGGAAAACTTGTTTATATTCATTAGAAAAACATAAGAAGCATACAGCCTACTAATTACCAGAATAAACCCTCATAATTTAGAAATCACAGCCTCTCATTTTACTGATTGTAATTTTCCAGGTTGCCCTCTACAAAAATTTAGCAGATATTTTCTCAGCTCTTTAATATTTGTAAATACTCAGTTTGACAGTGGTATATATCTCTTTTCTCCCTCCCCCGAGTGATTTCTCCAATTTACTTTTTCTATTCTCTCTAAATATTATAAATGCTAATTTAAAATACATTTTATGCTACAGATAAAAATGCTGTGACTACTGTGGATGATATGATTTTATCTGTGGTGCTATCATAAATCAGCTAAATATTCGAGATAAATATCTATCTAGTTATGCATATCCTTCTAGTATATACATTAAAACAGAATAACTTAGTATGGTGTTTAGAATATATGATTGAATCTATAGTCTTTTCATTGACTTGATCAAAGAATTTAAAAATGATAGACATTCTTATGTTTTTTTATTATTTATAAATAAGTACTGTTATTTATTCTTATTAAAACATAAGAATGTCTATTAATAATAAAATCTAAATGTGTTTTCAATCACTGCATGGATAAAGAGACACTATGTTATTGATTTTATAGATGTTAGTAGCCTTGATTTAAGATAACATGTCCAAATTCCTGAAATTTAAGCAAGAATAATTTTATTTTTAGAAATCATGTGTCTTTTCCATCTACAATAGTATGAAACTAGAAATCAATCATGAGGAAAAAACCAACCAAACAAACAAATGGAAACATGTGGAGGCTAAACTACTAATCAATCAATTGGTCAGCAAAGAAATCTAGAAAGAAATAAAAAAGTACATGGAGACAAATGAAAATAAAAATGCAATAGTCCAAAATCTTTGTGATGTAGTTAAGGCAGTTGTAAGAGGAAAATATTTGTCAATACAAGCCTGCCTCAAGAAACAAGAAAAAGCTCAAATAAATAATATAACCTTACACCTAAAGAAGATAGAAAAAGAAAATAAACCAAGTCCAAGGTAAGTAGAAGGACAGGAATAAAAAAGATCAGAGAAGAAATAAATGGCATGGAGAAAAAAAAAAGTGAAAAGAAAAAGAAAAAAAATCAATGAATGCAAGAATTGTTTCTTTAGACAACCTACAAGAAACAGATGAATTTTTAGAATCATGCGGTCTTACAAAACTGAATCAGGAAGAAATAGAAAATCTGAACAGACCAATTACTAGTAATAAAATTGAATGGCAAAATTAATCAAATAACTACCAATAAATAAAAGTCCAGTACCAAACAGATTCACAGGTGAATTTTACCAAACATTTAAATAAGAGTTAATACCTATTCTCCTCAAACTATTCAAAAATATAGAAGAGGAAGGAAAGCTTTCAAATACATTCAACAAGGCCAGCATTACCCTGATAGCAAAACCAGACCAACACCCCCAGAAAAGAGAACTATAGACCAATAGCCCTGATGAACATCAATGCAAAAATTCTCAATAAAATACTAACAATCTAAATTCAACAAAACATGGAAAAGATTATTCACAACAGCCAAGTGGGTTTTATTTCAAGGATGTAAGGATGGTTCAATATTTGCAAATCAATCAGTCTGATACAGTAAGTCAACAAATAATAATTACATTTTTAAGGTAAAAATATATAGTACTGTATGTGTATTTCTTTTCATTTATCCTATTTTAGATATAACCTCTTACACATTTCCTCTACACATATTTCACATATTTGAATAATAGAAAGAATGGAAATTATATAGTAAATGTGTTCACATTTTATTTATAAGACCAAATTAAAATATGAGGAATAAATATATTTTTATGGTAAACTCATATCATCACACTATCTTTTCTGCAAGTATTATTTCCATCTGATTACTAGATAACATTTATATAAATATAAAACATTATGGATAGCTATGAAGACAGTTGCTGAAGAAGTTGCATGTTTTAACACAATTCTTAACTTTTAGTCTTGCTAAAATGATAAAAAGTAAGACTCATTATCAGTGATTTATATATGCAACCTGTTAGAGAGAAAACTTTCTGATAGTTATCATAAAGTTGAATTAGTAACAGAGAGCACTAAATTAGTGTCTGCAATTTAATAATAGCTACTCAATTAGGTACCACCAAATAAGTGGACATTTTGAAATATACAAAATTCAAATTAAGTTGGCAAATTTTCAGAAACTGCTCTATGAATTTAATATTATAGCCAGCTTTCTATATAACTTCCATTGCAAAAATAAGACACCAGAAAATGAAAAAATATAAAGCTTATTTTACCAATTTCCATTAAAAAGGCAAATATATTTAAATATATTCTCCACAATATTGATGTTTGATTTATGTTATGAATATTATTTTATGAATGGATGTTATGTTATGTTATGAATGTTATGTTATGAATGGAGACTTTCTAGAGAACAAATTGGAATAGTGAATTTTCAATGTTTTTTTTTAATTGACTGTAAAAAATATTCTACCCGTATCAAATATAAACGGGAAAAAGTTGACTAATTTCCATATGCTTATTTACAAATTTGATATCATAATACCAATTAGGTATCATCAAAATCATTTGCACAAATATTCATGGAATTCTTAGGTAATAACAATGCTTTTTAGATTAATTGCTCATTATGCCACCTAAGGCATAAAGGGTAATTATTCTACAATGAACTGTTTTTTAATTTCATTATTGCCTATCAGCCTATCCCTCCTGGCTAAATCTGTCATTTATGATACAAAACAGTAGATCAATTATAGCTTTCAGAATTGATATATCACAATAGTTGTGGGTAATGTCACTCACCATGTGCTCTCCTCTCTCATCCATCACACTCATTCAGTCTATAACCAATGCTAAGAATGCGAGAAGTATAAATTTTTAAAAAAGTGTTATTTCCATAATATACTACTCGCCTTATTTTATGAAACCTTTCACTTAATTTTTTATTATTCTTAAGATTAATTTTTTCAGTTTTTTCCTACTTTCAAGAGCAGCCATGCCTTCATACCCAGAAAAACCATCTCTTACAAGCATTTTACTCAATTCTAACATGGCATACATTCATTTTACATTCACTTCCATTCCTCTTTGCCATATCCACAAACATGCAGTCTACCATAACTGAGAACTCTTCAGGAGCTCCGAACACCTCTTAAGGGATTAAAGTCTTCCCCCACTGCTTCCATTAATGTTTATGTGAGACCAAAACATGGGTAAACATCAAAATTTATGAAGCAATATACTGCATTGGTTAAAAGTACATACTCTTGAGTCAGATTTGTATTCCAATATCTAGTGTCTATTTACTAAATATAAATTTAAGCAAATTACTTAGTAATTATCCTTTAGTCTCCCTGTAAAATGGAGCCATCATGTTTACTTAATATAATTCCTATGAGGAATAAATTGAATGATATGTATAAAGTACTTGGCATGGTGCTTGGCCCATAATCATTGCTTAATAAATCTTAGTTAATTTGGAGAAGACAACTTAATACTCTGTTTCAAGATGTTTCCAAATAAAAATATTTAAAGAACTTTACCAACATTCTTGGTTGCTGACAGAAGGTAATGAGATTGTGATATCTTAAAAATAAACTATTTTAAACATTTTTCCTGTGAAGAAAACTCTTACTATAAATTTTGTTTGTTATCCTTGTTATCCTTAATTATTATGAGAACATTTTTATTTTTTTATGTTTTTCAAAGCTGTGCACTTCAAAGTAGATCATTTGAATAGTTTCGGTAAATATGCAAACTAGTTAAGAAACTAAAAGCATATAATGAAGAATATAAACTCTGAAACAAAAACATATGCCATTTATAAAGTGGCTAAGGGCAAGGTGTTTGTGGAAGCAGTGGGTAACTAAACATGAAAAGATTTTAAACACAGCCACACAAGCTGAAGATATAGATGAATAAATATGTAAAAGTTATGGATACAAAACACCAATAATAAATATAACTTAGAAAATTTGAATAGATTAAAGATGTCACAAGGTCATCAAAAATAATTTATCATATAAAATAATTTATCATATAAAATTTCTAAGAAAATTAATTAATTAATTAATTAATTAATTCAAGGGGGAAAAAAAACCTTGGATTTCTCCACTCAGACTGTCATTAAACTTAGCGCAGTAATTTTCATTTCCTAGTATCTTACTATGAGTATGTCATGTAAAAAAAAACATATATAGCATATGAAAATAAAAAAGTGTACTAGGGATGATGTTTTATTAAAAACTATTAAATAAAAATATTTTCCTGTATTTAAAAGAAAAAAACTATTAAAATTGAAGAAATTTCTGAACTTCAGAGAATTTTCATATGAAAGACAAATTTGAAGAGATGACAGTAAGATTAAGAGAAAAAGATTATGAAAAGCATACCTACAAATGCAATTCATTTAAACTTTTAAAAAGCCAGCATTTATTGTTATTAATCATAATGAATTAGGATACTCTTCAAACTTTTTTCTCTTATCTTTGCTTTTCCTGGGTTTTGTTTTAATAGTTAAATTATTTGTCTATCTAAAGTTTATAATTTACTTTTTGTTCTATATAACATAATTAATAGCATAGAACCTGGAGTCAGACTTCCCAGATCCAATTACAAGGTGCCACACAGAACTGTGTTAATGTCATCAATCCATTTAATTTTTCTTCAAGTTCTCTATCCATTGAATGGGAAAAGTAATAGTATATCTGGCTCATGAGTAAACATAATGAAACAGTAACTACTGTTTTAATTTTATGTAGGTTATCCTGCAACCATAATTTGTGAAATTGTTTAGCTCTCATTGACTTAAATAATGCCTGCGCTAATCACTAGTCCCTTTACTGTACAATATTTTGATTCATATCTTAAATTTTTCAACAGTATCTAATGTACTGCATATCTAAATTCTTTCAAGTTTGGTAATTTTGCCTATTGCAGTTATACTTAACATCTTACCTGAATTGGTATATCTTTCCATCCAATCTGAAATCTATAAATATTATTTTCTGATACTGAATACAACTGTGAAAACTAGAAATAGTTCATTTTTATCTTTTGTAAATAATTTCTTAGTCTGCTTTGATTGCAGAAAAAAAGTATTCCCTCAATATTCAATAACTTAACTCAGATTTGTCTTAGTTTGAACATTATAAAAATGAGAAAATTCCTGAAACTGTTCTGTCTGTATCTGCAGATTTTGTCTTCACTGAATAAAACATCTGAACAGACCATTTTTTAGAAAAACAAAACAAATACAAATAAACACAAAGTTATACTGAATCTTACCAACAATCAGGATGCAAATTAAACAAATGAACTTCACTAAATTTTGAAATTTTTATAGTGCTTGCTGGTTTTAAGAGACTGATTTTTTTTTTCTTCTTTACCTAAAGTCTAATCAGGAAAACAAATAATAGATTTCAAGTAATCAATGAAATAACTGCTGAAGGCTTAAATGAAAGGTATGGCTTGAATGTGCATGCAAATGGATTTAATAACACACTGTAAATTAAATAATCTTTCCCTAGTCAGAGGCAGCTCCAATCAAAGGCCACATGAAAATGGGCAGAGCCTTTTCTACCACATTTTCAAATAATATTGAGAGATCAGAATTTACCTTCTCTGTAAGCACACAGATCTGACAAATGAAAAGACCACTGCTCAGTGCCTTCTCCAGCATTCAGATTCTCCAGTGAAGATGATCATTAATGTAACTGAAATACCTTCACATGGAAAAATGAGAGGTCTGAGAAAAGTGTGACTTCATTAAAAATATCAAATATCAGTGATATTATGGGGAACAATGGGCTCTCAAAAACTATAAGTGAGAGATGAACATATAACTAATTTGGAGATATTTAGTGAAGTTAAATATATTCATATTTGAAAATCAGAATCTCCCTCTTTATATATATATACTCCTTTCTCTCTATCTCTTATTGCTGGACGAAGTCATCAAAAGGACATAACCATAAGTTGGATCAGGGGGCTCTTGATGGATTAAAAAAAGGTACTTTTTCTGAGAACCATGATCTTAATCTGTGCTTTTTCTTGCATGTGCTTATATTGTTGCTGTGGTCTCTACCTTTAGTGTACTCAGCTAGCCACCAAATGAATGACCTCCATGCTAATAGCATCCCTTGATGGTCACTCAGGGCATATTATGGATAGGAGACATGTAAAATTGTAAGAGACAGGAAAGAGGGGTAAAGTGTTGGGGAGGTCATTGAGAGTATATGATTGCCAACTGACACGCAAGCTGGATAGAGCCAGGCAGAGGTTCCTTAACTGCTCCTCTGTCCTAGGAGTGTATATTCTGTCAACAGACACCATAGCCATAACCATTGCAAGTATGCAACAATGAGAGAGTAATATACTGTTGAGATAAACCTCTATATAAATAATAAATAAACTTCTATATAAATTTTTGAGATTCTGGTGGATGGATGCAGAAGTCTACTCATCTTGTGGCAACCAAAGACAAATCTTGTATGTACATTTATCTGCTATTTAAACATGCAGATATCTACATTTGACGAAGCATAAAAACCACTCTTATTAAAAACCCTAAGCAAAGTAGGTTTAGAGGGAACATACTTCAAAATAATAAAGGCCAAAATAATAATAATAATAATAATAATTAATAATAAAGGCCATATACAAAAAAACACACAGCTAATATGATCTACAGTGGAGTAAAACTGAGAGCTTTTCCTCTACAGTCAGGAACAAGAGAGGGATATTGACTTTTAATACTGTTATTTAACATAGTACTG
Organism: Procyon lotor; assembly: GCA_028646535.1. Classification (NCBI taxonomy): domain Eukaryota; kingdom Metazoa; phylum Chordata; class Mammalia; order Carnivora; family Procyonidae; genus Procyon; species Procyon lotor. The sequence continues at coordinate 62,717,723 of CM053613.1, forward strand.
GATGTCCTAGACACAGGAGTCATACAGCAAAAATAAATAGAAAACACTTAAATCAATAAGGACAAAAATAAATCTTTTCTTACTTGCAGATGACATGATACTCTATATCTAAAACCTGAAAGTCTCCATCAAAAATTTGCTAGAACCTATACATGAACCCAGTAAAGTCACAGGATCCAAAATAAATGTACAGAAATATGTTGCATTTCTATACACAAATAATGAAGCAGCAGAAAGAGAAATGAAGGAATTAATCTCATTTACAACTGCAGCAGAAGCCATAAAATACCTAAGAATAGACCTAATCAAAGAGGTGAAAGACTTATATTTTGAACACTATAGAAAAACAATGAGAAGAACTGAGAATGACATAAAGAAAGAGAAATACATTTCAACCTCATGGACTAGAAGAACAAGTATTGTTAAAATGTCTGTAATACCTAAAAGCAATCTATACATTTAGTAAATCCCTATCAAAATACCACCAGCATTTTTCACAGAGCTAGAACAAAAAAATTCTAAAATTTGTATGAAGCCACAAAAAACATCAAATCAGCACAGCAACCTTGAAAAAGAAAAGCAAAAATGGACGCATCACAATTCTGAACTTCAAGTTATATTACAAAGCTATAGTGATCAAAACAGTATGGTACGGGCACAAAAAGAGACACATAGATCACTAGAACAGAGTAGAAAACCCAGAACTGAATCCAGAGGGGGGAAAAATATCTTCAACAAATGGTGTTGGAAAACCTAGATAGTCACATGCAAAAGAATGAAACTGAACCATATTATTATATCATACACAAAAATAAAAGTGGTTGAAAGACCTAAATGTGAGACATAGAACTATAAAAATCCTAAAGGAAAACATAGGCAGTGACTTCTTTGACATGGGTGGTGGAAACTTATTAGGTATGTCTTCTGAGACAAAAGAAACACAAGCAAAATAAACTAGTAGTTGGGGCACCTGGGTGGCTCAGTGGGTTAAAGGCTCTGCCTTCGGCTCAGGTCATGATCTCAGGGTCCTGGGTTCAAGCTCCACATCAGGCTCTCTGCTCAGCAAGGAGCCTGCTTCCCCCCTCTCTCTGCCTGCCTCTCTGTCTACTTGTGATCTCTCTCTCTGTCAATAAATAAATAAAATCTTTATTTAAAAAAAAAGTAAACTAGTAAGACTTCTTCAAAATAAAAAGTTTCTGCACAGCAAAGGAAACAATCAAAAAAACTAAAAGGAAACCTCTAGATGGGAGAAGATATTTGCAAATGACATATTTGCTAAAAGGTTAATATTCAGAATCCATGAAGAACTTATCAAACTCAACACCCAAAATCATCATCATCGTCGTCATCATCATCATCATCATCATCATCATCATCCCATTAAGAAATGGGCAGAAGAAATAAACAGACATTTTTCCAAAGACATAGAGATAGGGAACAGACATATGAAAAGATGTTCAACAGCACTCATTATCAGGGAAACACAAATCAAGCTATAATGAGGTATTAATCCACACCCATCAGAATGGCTAAAATTAACAGCCCAAGAAACATGGAAAAAGGGATACATTTCTTAGTGTTGGTATAGTCATCATAATTCTTTTAGCTCATGTTTGTCTAGGAAATTCTTTTTTTTTTTTTTTTTTAAGATTTAATTTATCGGACAGAGAGAAACACAGCCAGAGAGGGAACACAAGCAGAGGGAATGAAAGTGGGAGAAGCAGGCTTCCTGCCGAGCAAGGAGCCCGATGCGGGGCTCGATCCCAGGACCCTGGGATCATGACCTGGGCAGAAGGCAGACACTTAACGACTGAACCACCCAGGCGCCCCTGTCTAGGAAATTCTTTAGCTCCACTTCTATTCTGAATGATAGTCTTTCTGAATTGAGTATTCTTGGCAGCAGAGTTTTTTTTGTTTTTTTTTATTTGTTTCTTTCCTTCTTTCAGAACTTTTAATAGATCGTGTCACACACTTCTGACCTGAAAAGTTTCTGTTGAGAAATAAGCTGGAAGCCTTATGGGGTTTCCCTTATATGAAACTGTTTTATTTTCTCTTACTTCTTTAAAATTCTCTCTTTTTCACTACTTTTTGCCACTTTTCTTACTATGTGTCTTGATGTGGACCTCCTTGGGTTGATTTTCCTAGGGGCGGTCTGTGCCTCCTGAATTTGGGTTTCTCTTTGCTTCCTTAGATTTGGGAGTTTTCAGTTACCATTTCTTCAAATAAATTTTCTTCCCACTTTTCCATTTCTTTGCTTGGGATCCTATTAATGTGAATGCAATGATGCTTGATGGTGTCTCTGAGTTTCTTTACTTTTATTTTATTATTTTATTTTATTTTATATTTTTTATTCAGTTCATTTTGATTGCTTTCCATTAGTTTGTCTTCCAGGTCACTGATTCATTTTTCTGATTCCTCTATCTACTATTTATTCCATCTAGCATATTTTAAAAATTTATTTGAGAAAGAGAAAGCAAGTGAGAGGGCAGCAAAGGAAGAGAATCTTTAGCATTCTTCCCACTGATTGTGGAGTCTGACATGGGGCTGGATCCTGTGAGCTGATAATGTCCCAAGCCAAAATCAAGAGTTGGATGCTTAATTGACTGAACATCCAGGTGCCCCCCATCTAGTGTAGTTTTAATTCCACTTATTGAGTTCTTCATCTTTGATTTGTTCTTTATGTTTCTATCTATCTGTTGAGGGGTCACTGAGTTCCTCTACTCTCTCCTCAAGTTCAGTGAGTATCTTTATGACCATTACTTTAAATTCTCTATAAGGCATATTACTTATCTCTGCTTAATTTAGCTATCTTGTGTGACTTTGTGCTGTTCTTTCATTTGGGACATATTCTTCTACGTCCTCATTCTGTCTAAGTCTCTGTGTTTCCATGTCTTAGGAAATTCAGATATGTCTTCTGCCCTTGAAAGTAGTGGCCTTATGAAGAGATCATGTAGTGCCTCACAATGCAATGTCCCCTGTTCACTAGAACTGGTACTGCAAGGGTGTATGCTATATGTGTTGCATGCACATCACTGTTGTGGCTGAGCCACTTTTGCCTTAAGTCCAGTTGCCTGCAATGGCTCTCTTTGCCTGTTGTGGGCAGGGTTTGATCCCTGTGTTGTAAGTAAGCCAGTCTGGGTCTATTTTGGATTTGAGTTGAGTTAGACCAGGCATTTGTCAGAGATGCAGTAGTACTAATGGTAGGGTGCTTTCCCTGTTTTCCTCTGAGAAGCTTTTGTTGGTAAGTGGAGACTGCATTCAGACCAGATGTTTGCCTTCAGTTCACTACTGGGGCTGCAGTGAGACAGGTATGTGTGATTAACTTCTCTTTTACCCATGGCAAGAGTCACTTTGGAGTGGTTTTGTCATCTCTTGGATCTGCTTACACCCTGTCAATCTTGTGTCACTGCTTCAAACGGACTCTACCCAAGGCTTTATTTGAAGGACTGGCCTATAGAAGAATGCTAGGATGGGGAGTGTGGTATTAGCAAGGTTTTCATAGGTCTGTTATCAGGAGCGACTTGGGGTGGCTTTAGAAAAACCTGCCTTGGGGCTGGATTGGGTGAGTCTACAGGAGAGTGTGGGGTGGGGTACATGATGACAAGGTCTATGCTGGTACACTGTGTGGGGCTAAAGTGCATGGTGTTAATAAAATTAGTACTGGTCTGCTGTTGGAGAACTGGAACAGAGTCCTGGCTGTGGGGCATGTCTGCAGGAGAAAATTGGGGGTAGTCCACACTGTTAGAAAGTTAGATGGAGATTGTTGGAGCTATGCTCTTTCTGTAGTTGTCTTTGTGTGTAGGCTGAAAGATGGTGAAGGGAAATGGACCCAACAATTGGTTTTACCTAGAGAAGTCTCTTAGTGATCCTTGCCTATCCATGACAGACTCTGAGATTAGTACACAAATCTCCCTCCAGTATACCCTAAACATTTTTCAAACTGTTGCTTCTATGATGTATCCCAGGGAGGCTGCTTGTTGTATTGTTTCTTTAATGGTGGAGATTCAGTTTTCTATGGCCTTCCTTCTCTTTCCAGAGCTTAGCACTTACTACTTAATTTTAAAGTTCCAGGTACTGAACCTTGGTGATTGTAAGAACTGTGTGGATTATGTCCTTCCATTTTCAAAGCCCAATGTTATAGGGATTCATCTCCACTGTGCAAGATCCTTATGCCTGGGGTTTCTAGTGTGAAGGTCTGTTTCTCTCTCTCTCTTCTCAGCACCTGTGGTATCTTTTTTTTTTTTTTTCCCCTGTAAACAGTCTTATGGGTCTCTTTGCCTCCCAACAGTGCCCTTGCTTCCCTTTTCAATATGGCCTCTTCTCTACATTAATTGTGGAGGGTCTGTTCTGCCAGACTTGTGATTTTGGGGGTTTACTTACACTAATATGCATGTTATGTAGTTGTATTCATGGAACAAGGTGAATTTAGGATCCTCCTACTCCCCCATCTTCCCTAGAAGTCTTCTAAGGATATCTTTATTATATGTTTGGGCTTGAGCATTTTTTTAAGGATAAATGTCTCATAATATCCATACAACTATAATTAAAGACAGTAAACACAAGATCTCTCCTCATTCATGTGATTATCCAATAATCTTATATCATACTATCTTGATTGCTTTACTATTAATTTTTATAGATTTAATCATATTTATTATATATCTCCCCTGTAATTTATTATCATACATGCATCAATAAATATTTATTACAGATAACTCTGAATGAAGATGCAAGTCTTACCTGTCTGTAGAGTAGAAAACCAAGGTAGCAAGTAAAATTCAATTTTTCATTACACAAATCCAGTAACTTGAGTCTGTCTCTGATCTTTTTTCAAATTATTGCATAATTATATATCAATAATGGAGATTTTGTAATGCTCGATAGATGTTTTCTATTCTTCTCTGTTACTTGATGATATCTTATATTTGCAGAATACAAAAATATAATTCTTTATAATGTTTAATTTTAATAGATTTAGTTATAGTACCTAGATTGACAAGAAAAATCTTTATTCCATTATATTTTGGGGCTAGTATCATCTTGTTGTTGTTATTTGTTTTAGAATGTCCTTTCCTCTATCTTCACTACTTCATGTCCTCTCTGTCAGAAATTGATCTTTCTAAGTGTTTTTCCTTTACAGATATTCACCTACTGGCTTCCTTTCTTGATTGACAGCTTTTTATTTTATATTATTGACTCACTGGAATATTATCCTGATCCTTTTCTCAACTCTTCAGCTAAGAAATATCATTGTCCTAAGTAATAATAATTACTAACAAATATGTGTATTCAATTTGGGTTGTGCACTTTTCTAAGCATGTTAAATCTTAATAAAGAAATTCTTACAACAGAGTCATCTTTGAGAGATATTTGTTTTATTCATCAATACCTAGCTCTATATTTGTGGGTATGCAGAAGGTTTCACTTCTCCATCAACCAGGAGTTGCTCAAATGACTCCCCTTGGTCAGTTAAATATGAGTGGAAATGATTTATTTTACTTCAAGGTAAGATTACTTAATTGTCTGAGTTCAACTCCCCAGCTTCCTCGTGGGAACTATAGGATCATGTGATATTCTGGAGATGACTTAAGATCAAAACAATCTAGGATTCTAAGCCAATTCATGGAAGAAAGCTGCCCTGCTGATTCACCCAAATCAGTAGTCGGCTTTGCATGAGCAAGAAACAAACTTCAGTTGTGTAATTCACTGAACATTTGGTATCAAAATGCTAAATACCCTAGATATTACAAAAAGTTCCTGAAGCACACACACACACAAACACACACACAAGTGCTTGGTGTATAGGTTTAATTAAAAGCCATGGGATTGGAGGAGATATTCAAGAGAAAGATTAAATCATGCAAACACTCTCAAATTAAGAAATCAAAGAAAAAGCAGAGAGGAGTAAAAAATATGGAAGAAAACAAAAGGAGCTTAATCACTCTGTGAAAAATTTTTGATAAATCAAATAAACTCACAATTAAGATTTGGCAATTGCATTTGGCAACATGTGGGATGTTGGTGACATTGACAGAAATATTTTCTGTCAGTGAGTGACATGTGAAAAATGAGAGTGATATGAGAAAAATATTAGAGTGATATGAGAAAAATATTAATTTTCAGTTCATGACAATAAACTACACTATATATATATACATACATATATACACTTATGTATATAAAAGGACTCATTTCATTAATTCAATTGAATGTTTGAGTACAGTATATATTTGGGCGACACAATAATTTGAGAATGTGCAATTTAAATTATTATTTTAGGAGCAAAAAAGATGGTGGAGGAGTAGGGGACCTTATTTCAACAATTCCCTTGAATTTTGCTGTATATCTACCAGACCATTCTGAATAAATATGAAATCAGCTTGAGATATAAGAAGATATATCTGGATCTCTACAAACAGATTATCTCTGGTGGTCAATCTCCAGGTATGAAGTGGGGAGCCATGATTCAGTGGGCAGATATTGGAAGATAAAGGGAAGGAGGAGGGAGTATTCATGAATTTGCACTGGGAAGGCAAAGCTTCCTGCACTAGGAACTAGGCACAGACTTAAAGACTAGTAACAATGGGGAAAGGTCTTTAGGGCAACCCCCCAAATTGAAACCTGGAGCTATGAGGGCACATGTGAGAACTGGGATCAGCTTCTGGTTTTAGAAATACAAAGGGCAGAGGTGTGCATGGCCCTGGGAGTGACAGCTGGAAGTGCTGCTGTGGGGTGCATAACTTAGGAGGCTGCAGTTTTTAGTAGCACAAACAGAAATGAAGATAGTGTGGCCTGGAGAGCTCAGTGAAGAGCTGAAGGCAATCTCTCTGTTCTGAGACAGAAGTTTGGATATAGTCACTTCTGCTCTGTCACTCAGAAGAGATGTGGAAAGCTGCCATGGAAAGCCACCTGAGAACAAAAGCTTCCCAAAACTGATTTTCATTGAGCCCATCTCCCCCCACAGGGGCAGGGCAACTCTGCCAAAACAGGGTTGCCTGAGTAACAGTGTGGCAGGCCTCTCTCCCAGAAGACAGGTGGGAAGAACAAGAGGCTGACAACTGTAAGGTCCCTATAGAACAGATATATTTTGCTTGCATTGTGGTCAATATTTTGGACTCTGTACATTCCCTCAAGCACTCAACAGAATGACCAAGAAGAGGAACTGCCAACAAAAGAAAGAATCAGAGACTGTGGCCTCTGCCACAGAACTAAAAGATACAGATATAATGAAGATGTCAGGAATAGACTTCAGAGTAACAATTATGAACATGATATCTAGGCTTGAGAAAAATATGAACAACAATAAAGAATCTCTAAGGACAGAAATGAGATCTAATCAGGCCAAATTTACAAATGTTATGAATGAGATGCAATCTAAACTGGATACTCTGACTACCAGGGTAAACGAGGCAGGAGAACAAATTAGTGAGCTAGAGAATATTATGAGAGAAAAGAAGGAAACTCAGGCAACATGGAAAAAATAAATTTAAAGCCAAGGGATCAAATTGAGAGAGCTTAGTGACTCAATGAAACTTTCCAATATCAGAATTATTGGGATCCCTGAGGAGGTGGAGGTCTAGAAAGAGGTCTAGAAGATATATTTGAGCAAACTGTAGCTGAGAACTTCCTTAATCTGGGGATTGAAACAAGCATTCATGTTGAAGAGGCAGAGAGGACCCTTCCCAAGATCAATGAGAACAGACTAACACCACGACATTTAATAGTACAATGTGAGAATATTAGATCCAAGGAAACAATCTTGAAAGTGGTGAGGGGGAAGAGATTCCTTTTGTACAGAGGGAGGAACATCAGAATAGCATCAGACCTGTCTACAGAGACCTGGCAAGCCAGAAAGGGCTGGAAAGACATATTCAGGGTACAAAATAAGAAGAAAATATAGCCAAGAATATTTTATGCAGCAAGACTCTGATTCAGAATGGATGGAGAGATAAGTAGCTTCCAAATCCAGAAGAAACTAAAAGAATATGTATCCATCAAGCTGGCCCTGCAAGAAATGTTAGCAGGGATTTCTATAAAAGGAGAGAGACACCAAGAATGATACAGAACAGAAATTTACAGAGATAATCTATAGAAACAAGGACTTCACAGGAAACATGATGACAATAAAATTCTATCTCTTAAAAATCACTCTCAACGTGAATGGCCTAAATGCTCCCATTAAATGGCATAGGGTTGCACATTGGATAAAAAGACAGGACCCATCCATATACTGTCTACAAGAGACTCATTTTGAACCTGAAGATACAACCAGACTGAAAGTGAAGGGATGGAGAGCAATTTCTCATGCAATGGACCTCAAAAGAAAGCTGGGGTAGCAATTCTCATATCAGACAAATTAGATTTTAAACTAAAGGCAGTAGTCAGAGATACAGAACACTGTATCATTCTTAAAGGATCTATCCAACAAGAAAAATCTAACAATTGTTAATATCTACGCCCCCAACATGTGAGCAGCCAACTACACAAGCCAACTGTTAATCAAAATAAAAAGACATATTGATAAGAATATGTTAATTGTAGGGGACCTTAACACTCCACTCTCAGCAACAGACAGATCATCTAAGCAGAAAATCAACAAAGAAACAAGCACTTTGAATGATACACTGGACCAGATGGACTCTTATAGATATATACAGAACATTCCACCCTAAAACAACAAAACACTCATTCTTCTTGTATGCACACAGAACTTTCTCCAGAATAGACCACATAGTGGGTCATAAATCAGGTCTCGACCAATACCAAAAAATTGAGATTATTCCCTGAATATTCTCACACCACAATATTTTGAAACTGGAACTCAATTACAAGAAAAAATTTGCAAGGATTTTAAACATTTGGAAGTTAATGACCATACTTCTTAAGTATGTTTTGGTCAATCAGGAAATCAAAGAACTTAAACAATTCATGGAAATCAATAAGAATGAAAACACATTGATCCAAAATCTATGGGATACTGCAAAGGCAGTCCTAAGGGGAAAATACATAGCCATCCAAGACTCACTCAAAAAAAAAAAAAAAGGAAAAAAGAAAACAAGAGTATACGAACTAACTTTACATCTTAAAGTACTGGAGAAAGAACAACAAATAAAGCCTAAGCCACGTATGAGAAGGGAAATGTTAAGATTAAACCAGAGATCAATGAAATAGAAACCAGAAATACAGTAGAGCAGATCAATGAAAGTAGAAGCTGGTTCTTTGAAAGAAATAAGATTGATAAACCACTGGCCAGACTTATCTCAAAGAAAAGAGAAAGGACCCAAATTAATAAAATTATGAATGAATAATTTTATCCTTTGAAAATTCCATAGTGTTTTAAAAATTATCTTTTTTCAAAATATTTTATATTTAATGTGATATCTTAGTCCTCAGTGTGGTTTTGATTTGAATCTCCCTGATGACTAATGATGATGAACATTCTTCCATGTGTCTGTTAGCCATTTGTAACAAATTATGAAGTTTAGTGTGATATTAACTAGGAAGCCCATACAGGGAACATGAATGTCCATAACACTTGGCTTTGAAAATGAGGTGGGGGGGAAATTTTGTGAGTTCTAACAACAAGCTGGACTTAAAATCTGGAACTATAAAAAAGATAAACTCGGGCGCCTAGGTGGCTCAGTGGGTTAAAGCCTCTGCCTTCAGTTCAGGTCATGATCTCGGGTCCTGAGATTGAGGCCTGTATCAGGCTCTCTGTTCAGCAGGGACCCTGCTTCCCCCTCTCACTCTGCCTGCCTCTCTGCCTACTTGTAATCTCTCTCTCTCTGTCAAATAAATAAATAAAATCTTAAAAAAAAAAAAAAAAAGATAAACTCGAAATGGATAAAAGACCTCAATGTGAGGCAAGAATCTATCAAAACCCTAAAGGAGAACATAGGCAGTAACCTCTTCGACATCAGCCCCAGCAACTTCTTTCAGGTCATGTCTCCAAAGGCAAAGGAAACAAAAACAAAATGAACTTTTGGGACTGCATCAAGATAAAAAGCTTCTGCACAGTGAAGGAAACAGTCAACAAAACAAACAGGCAACCCACGAAATGGAGGAAGATATTCGCAAATGATACTACAAAGATCTGATATCTAAGATCTATAAAGAACTCTTCAAACTGAACACTCAAAAAACAGATAATCACGTCAAAAATGGGCAGAAGACATGAACAGACACTTCTCCAAAGAAGGCATACAAATGGCTAACAGACACATGGAAGAATGTTCATCATCATTAGTCATCAGGGAGATTCAAATCAAAACCACACTGAGCTACTACTTTACACCAGTTGGAATGGCCAAAATCAACAGGACAGTAAACAACAAATGTTGGAGAGGATATGGAGAAAGAGGTACCCTCTTACACTGTTGGTGGGAATGTAAGTTGGTGTAGCCACTTTGGAAAACAGTGTAGAAATTCCTGAAGAAATCAAAAATAGAGCTACCCTCTGACACTGCAACTGCATTACTGGGTATTTACCCCAAAGATACAGATGTAGTGAACAGAAGGGCCACATGTACCCCAGTGTTCATAGCAGCAGTGGCCACAATCACCAAACTGTGGAAAGAGCCACGATGCCCTTCAACGGACGAATGGATAAAGAAAATATGGTCTATATATACAATGGAATATTATACCTCCATCAGACAGGATGAATACCCAACTTTTGTATCAACATGGACGGGACTGGAAGAGATTATGCTGAGTGAAATTAGTCAAACAGAGACAGTCAATTATCATATGGTCTCATTTATGGGTGGAGCATAAGGAAAAAGATGGAGAACATTGTGAGAAGGAAGGAAAGAGTGAATTGGGGGAAATCAGAGGGGGAGATGAACCATGAGAGACTGTGGACTCTGAGCGACAAACAGGGTTTTGGAGGGGAGGAGGTGAGGGTTGGGCGAGCCTGGTGGTAGGTATTGAGGAGGGCATGTATTGCATGGAGCACTGGGTGTGGTACATGAACAATGAATCTTGTAACACTGAAAAAATAAAATAAAAGTATTTAGGAAAAAAGTAAATAAAAACATTATAACTGTTGACAGTTAATAAAAAAAAAAGTCAACTTTAAAACTTTGCTTTGTGATAGTTGCTAGGGGCATAAGAAATGAGTCCCTGCCTTTAATAAGACACCATAACAAACAGCCCTCAGAGATATAGCAGAGAAGCAAGCAATTTGAAAAATGCCTGGGGAATACAAGAGGGAGAGTTATTTTTCTAATCTCAGAGCTTGAGTTGGAGGGTCAGGGATCCTTGGGAGAGTGTCCAGAAACAAACTTGCTGACAAGTGTCATTTCTCTCCACCATCCCCAAACATAAACAAATGGCAACCTGTGGAAATCAGTGCAGCACTTTTATTTGCTACCTAACTTGCTTTCACTCCCACTCTTCCTCTGTTCTGTGGCAGATATGTCCCCTCCAGCCCGACCTGCCTTAGTCCCAGTGCTGTGGGTCCCCTGCCCAGATCAGTGAAAACTTTAATAACCCAGTGTCTTCTGACCGACATATTTTTTTTCCAGATCCCCACCCTCCGAACAATCTGACGTTGGTCCCAGTGACAAGAATGGCAAGTCCTGGGGCGCCTGGGTGGCTCAGTTGTTGAGCGGCTGCCTTCAGCTCAGGTCATGATCCCAGGGTCCTGGGATCGAGCCCCACATCGGGCTCCCTGCTCAGCGGGAAGCCTGCTTCTCCCACTTCCATTCCTTCTGCTTGTGTTCCCTCTCTCGCTGTGTTTCTCTCTGTCAAATAAATAAAATCTTAAAAAAAAAAAAAAAAAAAAAATATATATATATATATATATATATATATATATATATATATGTCCAAAATCATTGGGATGAAGCAAAAGCTGTTTTAATAGGAAAGTATATAGTAATATAGATAGGCCTACCTCAAGAAGCAAGAAAAATCTCAGATAAACAACCTAAGCTTACACTTAAAGAAAATTAAAAAGAACAAAGAAAACATAAAACCAGTAGAAGGAAGAAATGATAAAGATTAGAGTGGAAATAATTGAAATTGAAACAAATAAACAAACAAACAAACAAAACCACTACAATGGATTGATGAAACCAGGAGCACATTCTTTGAAAAGATCAACAAAGTTGATAGACCTTTAGCAAGACTCATCAAAAAAAACAAAAAAAAACTAAAAATAACAAAAACACAAAAGAAGGGGGCTCAAACAAAAGCATAAATGAAAGAAGAAAAATAATAATGGACACCACAGAAATACAAAGGACTGTAAAAGAGTACTATGAAAAATCACATGCCAACAAATTGGACAACCTAGAAGAAATTAATTCCTAGAAACACATAATATCCTAAAACTGAATCAGGAAGAAATACAAAATTTGAACATGCTGACCACCAGCAATGAAATTGAGTCGGTAATCAAAAACTACCAACAAGCAAAAGCCCCGCACCAGACAGCTTCAAAGATAAATTCTACCAATCACTTAAAGAATACCTATTTTCCTCCAACTATTCCAAAAATTAGAAGTAGAAGGAAAACTTCCAAACTCAATCTATGAGCCTAGCATTACCTTGATACTAAAACCAAATAAAAAACACTCCAAATAAAGAGAACTACAGGCCAATAACTCTGATAAACATAAATGCAAAAATCCTCAACAAAACATTAAATCAAGTCCAACAATACATCAAAAAATCATACACCATGATTAAGTGTGAATTATCCCAGGGGCTAAGGGTGAATTATTCCAGGGAGTTTCAATATTCACAAATCAATCTACACAATCTATCACATCAATAAGGGAAAGGATAAAGACCATATGATATTTTCAATAGATGCAGAAACACCATTTGACAAAGTACTACATTCATGAGAAAAAACTCTTGATGAAGTAGGTCTAGAAGGAACATATCCCATTATAATAAAGGCTATATATGAAAAACCCACAACAAACATCACATTCAGTGGCAAAAAACTGATAGGTTTTCCCCTAAGGTCAAGAACAAGACAAGGATGTGCACTATTACCACTCTTATCTACCATAGTACTGGAAGTCCTAGACACAACAATCAGAAAACAAAAAATATATAAGGCATCTAAATTGGTAAGACAGGAGTAAAATGTTCACTATTTGTAGATGAGATGATACTCTATGTAGAAAATCCTAAAGACTCCACCAAAAACAACAAACCACTACAACTAATAAGTTAATTCAGTAAGTTTGCGGAATAAACAAAATACAAAATACAGAAAAATCAATATACAGAAATCTGTTGCATTTCTATCAAATTTCTAATAATGAATAAGCAGAAAGAGAAGTTAAGAAAATTATCCCATTTACAACAGCTTCAAAAATAATAAAATACCTACAGATAAACTTAACCAAAGAGGTGAAAGACCTATACTCTGAAAACTATAGAACACTAAGGAAAGAAATTGAAGATGATATAAACGAAGGGAAAGACATTCCAAACTCATGGATTGGAAGAACAAATATTGTTTAAATATTCTTACTACCCAACTCAATCTACAGGTTTAATGTAATCTCTACTCAATATCAACAACATTTTTCATAGAAATAGAACAAATATTCCTAAAATTTGTATGGAACCGTAAAAGACTCAAAATGAACATACTTAATCTTGAGAGAGAAGAATGAAACAGGATGTATCATAATCTCAGATATCAATACAGAATTTAGTAATTAAAACAGTATTGTACTGACACAAAAATAGACACATACGTCAATAAAACTGAATTCAGAGCTCAAAAATCAACCCAAGATTATATGGTTAATTAATCTTCAACTAGGAGCTAAGAATATGAAATGGGAGAAGACTTTTTCTTCAACAAATGGTGTTGGGAAAACTGGACAGTTCTTGCAAAAAAATGAAACTAGACCGCTTTCTTATACCATACACACACACAAAAAAAAGTCAAAATGGATTATATACATAAATGTGAGACCTGAAATCATAAAAGTCCTAGAGAAGAACACAGGTAGTAAATTCTTTGGCATAGGCCATAGCAACATATTTCTAGTTATGTCTCCTGAGGCAAGAGTAATAAAAGCAAAAATAAACTGCTGGGACTACATCAAAATAAAAAGCTTCTGCACAGGAAAGGAAGCTATCAACAAAACTCACAGACAATGTCCTGAATGGAAGATGTTTGCTAATGACATATCTGATAAAGAGTTAGTATCCAAAATATGTAAAGAACTTATACAACACAACACCAAAACCACACAAATATTCCAACTAAAAATGGTCAGAAGACATGAACAGACAATTCTCCAAAGAAGTCATAGAGATGGCCTAGAGACATGTGAAGAAGTTCAACATCACTCAGCATCAGAGAAATGCAAATAAAAACTATAATGCAATATTACCTCACACCTGTCAGAATGGCTAAAATCAAAAACACAAGAATCAGCATGTGTTAGTGAAGATGTGGAGAAAAAGAAACCCTCACACACAATGTTGGTGGGAATGTCAACTTTTCCCAGGAACCATGTGAGTTTTCCTCAACAAACTAAAAATAGAATTACTGTACTATCCAGTAATTCCACTTCTGGGTATCTACCCAAAGAATACATAAATACTAATTGAAATAGACTTTTGCACCCTCTTGTTTATGCATCATTATTTACAATACCCAAATTATGGAAATAATCCAAGTGTTCATCAATAGATAAATGGATGAAGAAGCTGTGCTATACATATACAATGGAGTATTAGTCATAAAAAAAGAACGAAATCTTGCCATTTTTAACAACATGAATGGAGCTAAAAAGTATAATTCTAAGTGAATATCAGTCAGAGAAAGATAAATACCATGTGATTTCACTCACATGTGGAATTTAAGAAAGACAACAGACCAACAGAAAAAACACCAACCAGGAAACAGACTCTTAACTATAGAGAACAAACTTATGGTTACCAGAGAGAAGGTGTATGCGGGGGGGGGGGGGGGGGGGGGGGGGGGGGGGGGGGGATCGATGAAATACATGAAGAGGATTAAAAGTATAGGTATCATGATGAGCATTGAGCAATGTATAGCATTGTTGAATCACTATATTGTACACTTGAAACTAATATGTTACTCTACATTAACTATATTGGCATTAAATTTGAAAGTAAAAAATGTCCTAAGAGATGGTGGTAATTTTGAGGATATTCAGAAAAAAGAGATATGTGGCAAAACAGGGAATATATATAGTTATTCATATTATTAATGAATTTATTTAAATTTAGTTTAGTTAACATATACTGTATTATTAGTTTGAGAGGTAGAATTTAGAGATTCGTCAGTTGCGTACAACACCCAATGTTCATTGCATCAATTGCCCTCCTTAATGACCATCACCCAATTACCCCGTCTTCCCTCCCACCTCCCCTCCAGCAACCCTCAACTTGTCCTCTATACTTAAGAGTCTCTTATGTTTTTTCTCCCTCTCTGTTTTCATCTTATTTTATTTTCCCTTCCCTTCCCTATGGGAAATTATATTTTTGAGATAACAGGATGTAAAATAAATGATTATATAGTAGGTAGTTTTTATTTTATGTGCTCATAATTTACCTGTTAAAAATTATAGGCTCTTAAATGCTATCATCACAACAGTTATTCTAAATATTGGTAGGACAAACAAAACCAGAATTGAAATAATCCCCTTGAAGGTTAATGATCCTCAGTTAAATGTGGTATAAAGAAATTCTCAAAATCATGGAATAGGAAATAGGAAATAGGAATAGGAAAGCTACAGTAAACTGACTGATTATGATCACTTCCTTTTTCCAAAAATGTTCAAAATATTTTATAAGGGGCAGGATAAGATATGTTTCAACTCTTAGACTTATAAAAAATATTTTAGACTAAGGTAAGAATCTTTTACTTTGACCACCACAAATATTTGGAGTTATGGATTAGCCCCAAAACACAGAGGAATACACAAAATGGATCCAAACATATCAAAGGTCAGTTTCACAACAAAAAATAATAAACTTTTTTTTATCTACTCCAAAATCCAAAAGCAAAGGAAGTTATAATAAAGAGCAAACTTCTTTCCTCCAAAGTCATTAAAAGATTTCATGTAGTAAATTCACTTCACCTTGCATGAATCAGGTCTTTGCCTTGATGGAACGGTCAAGGATATATCTAAACTCTGAATTTCAGTTATATGATGTATGCTGTTTTTTTCTGCTAAGTTTCTCCTCTTCTTTTTATTTCTCATCTTAACTTTCTTTCCCTTCCCCTTTTTTTCCAGCCTATCTCTTCTGTTTTCTGAGGCGATTGCAGTAACTCCCAATTCCCCTGCTTGAAATATGTTACAATTCATCTTTACATAACATTTTAAGTGTTTTGTTTTTCTTAATTTCTCACTTTTTATTATAGAATGATCAAGTTAAATCAAAAGCAGTCATCTGCACACTTAGATCAGGATATTAAAAAGCTCACACATTTTACTGTGTAAATATGGGTCTTATGTTCTTCTAATATTTTAGCAGTTTCATCTCTCTTTCCATGCCATCCATATCCTGGTAAAATTGGTCTTTGGTCTCAGAATTTCCCACAAACTATAACTGACTCCCTCAATGAATTGCTTAACTTTTTCCTCCACTGACCTCTTATTTCCTTGATATAAAAAGTTAGGTGTAGATATTTGATTAGATATTTTTTTGATAAGTATAATCCACAAATTATGTGGTTTACATTCTATTTATAACAACAAAAGTCCTACAGTGTTGTCATATATCCCATTAATAGTATCATATATTCAATCTGATTGATTTATAAAAAATTTCCCCAAAAACCATTTACCCAAAAGTTTTGGTTCCCATTGATTATTGCATGTGTCAATTATCTCACTGTATAATGCAAAATTCTAATGAAAAAAATATATTTTTAGGTCCAATTCCTCTATATAGAAAAACATTTTTCCTAATGTAATTCCTTAACTGAAACACAATTTACCAAGGAAAATAGTATAAACATTTGAATTTTTCCTTTTATTTATTAATTTTCTAATCAGTGCCTCAATTATGAATCTTTGCATCTATAGAGCTTTCATATATTTTTAGAAACTGCAGGTGTTATTTTTTTTTTTTTTGATGCTCAAACTATCTTCTTTCTGTTAAGTGGAAATTCATTCAAGTCAATTCAAGTTCTTGTTTTTTTTCTCTTTGCCTCTCCTTTTTTTTTTTTTTTTTTTTCTTTTCTATAGATGCCTACCAGTATTGGGTACTTTTAGCTAACTCTTAGGTCATTTTGTATTTGCATACAGTTGTGAGAAATAAGAGATTTAGAGATCTCTTTATACTCTTCACCCAAGTTTCCCCCTGTGGCAACATCTTATGTATCGATAGCACAATATCACAATGAAGAAACAGATATGGACATAATCCATCAATCTTATTTCTTGTATCCTTTTTACAAAACTTCATTATCTTTGCTTTCTATATTTTTTGCCCCAACATGACCAGATTTCATCTGGTGCATTATGTACATATGCCTGAAATCAGTCAAATTTCTAAGGCATCCAATTTCTTTCTAAGAAATGATATTAAAGGTGATAAGTTGAATTAAGGTCTTCACTGATGCTAGGTTGCCATGGCTTCTAAGCCTTTTTAGTGTTTGGAGCTAGCAAACATGATGATTTTATTGAGAATAAATAACTTTATAGTGATAATTTTTAAAATGAAAGTTACAGGTTTTTGTTTTTATTCTTGTGTCTTAATATCCTTAATTTTGTATTAGTATTTTTTTCTTCTTTTGCTGATAATCTTGGGTTATCTTGACATTTACGTATTTAACATTATTGTGAAGGATATTTTCTAATGTCTATATATATTCATATTTTGCCATTGTCCATTTTGCTCTTTTCCCCTAAAGGTAGACCTAATGGACTTGCTTTCTGGCTTTTATTAGCATACAGCAAATACAAGGAATTGGAAAGAAACAGAGTTGGAGGCACATAACGATATTTTAGCTCACAACTCCTATGATGCAAGCCTCACCACAGAGTTATTTTGGCGGCAGGTAGTGAGAACAACTATGTTCTCTTTTTGTCTTCCAGGTATAGGGTAAGTGACTTTGTTGCCAGTCCCCAGGTGCTGCAATAACCTTTGTTTGTTTCCTTCTGTCTACCCACAGCTTTGTAAACTGTTCTGTTATTAAGCACTTTTGAAATTATCCGGTTTAAATGTGATATCTTTTTTCTGCCTGAACGTAATTAATACAAAAGAGCCTGAAAATTGAAATAAATGAGTATTTTATTTAGACGCTTCTGTACTTTGTCATTTGTTCCAGATAATTGGAATTAAAAAAAAAAATAGATCCTCTGTCCTCTAGAAACCAGTAGGGTAGTTGGTGGAACAAATAAATAATTCCGTATAATACAATAAATTTATCACAGAACCACGAATGAGCTATTTTGAAGCACAAAATAAAGCTGCTTACTCCATTCTAGAGTATGAGGCCTTTCTAGTGAATATGTTCTTGAGCTATCTTTATTAAACCTTCCTTTATATGGAGGAAGAATGACTTGAGTAAAGTATGTAATTTGTTTATTTTTAAAATATACACAAAATTCAGAAAGTGTATTGTACATGGTATTTTCAATAAATACAGTTTAAATGACTAGATGGATATATAAGCACAGATAGTCATTCAAAATAGGAAAGAGTTATGTGTTTTAAGCCTAACTGGAAAAAAAAAAAAAAACTCATGTTTTCCCACATATTTTTTGGTAAATTTTACTGTCTTCCAGTGAAGACATCAGGACACATAATTTAATAATTTCTTTGTGCCTTTATAAATTTTATCTAAGTTATATTTGAGTGGTTTTGAATGAACATTTGCAAGATTGACAATATCTACTCAAATGCCAGTTAAATATTACACATGGGCTATGGAAGTACGGATCAAGAAACTCAAGATTTAATAGCTTAAACTTAAAAATAGCTAAGAACAATCAAATGGTTAACTTTTGGACTACCCACGAAGCATCTTCCCTACAATGGTCACAGGCTTATGTTTGAATACTCAAAGTTATTAGAATCTTATTTTCTTAAAAAAAAAAAATCTTATTTTCTTTGGAGCCTACCTAATCCATTTTATTTCAAGTCTGGCATTTCAGAAAATTTTAGAGTACGTAAGTATATCCAAGTCTAGTCAGATATAAGGAATAGATTGTCTACAGTATAAAAGTTAGATGTGCCATCATTCTGATTATATTTTGGATTAACTATTAATACAGAATTTCAAATCTTTTCTTTCAATGTAGTACTTTCATAAGCAATTAAGCTTTTATTTTCTGAATAAAAAAAGTGTCAGAAATATGGCTGCAAGCATTGCTTTTTAATTGAATTTGAGGACTAATTTAAATCACAATTTCATGTTATAATATCAACATCTTGCTTAAAACATCAATAGCTATTCTAGAATAAGATCCTCATTTTCCAATTCAAGCTCTTAAAACTTTCAAGCACACTTAGAGCATCATTATTGTTAATTTTTTTTTGATTCAATAACCAAGACAGATCATTTTACTTATAACATTAAGTAACATCCTTAGGCTTCATACTTGCCTCCATTCCATCTTTTTTTTTTTACATACATTAAATTACCATCTAAATTATGGCAGTTTGCTGAGAATTATAATTTGCTAGGAGCCCATTTTTGCCATAAAACCCCAAGATACATCTGAACTCATCAGAAGCAAAAGGCTGATTTTTTAGAACTTACAAGCTACCTTCATAGCAGTCACGTAATGTGAAGTGCATGTGTGGACACTCAATTCTAAATCTCATCGAACTTTCAAAAATTACACATATCAATAAGCAGAAAAGATGAAACCAGTCATAAAAAAATAGGAGAAGACCTAAACATTTTCATCTATGTTTAATGGAGAAATAAATATCTTAAGACAGTTTTATGCAAATTATGTCTGACAGGATTGTGGCCCTCTGTGAGGGGTTGGAGCCACGCAATGAAGAAATGACAAGGAGTAAGTATTCTAATCCTGATCCCAATCCACTCTGATTCTTCACTTTCCCACCTTTTCCTCCAAATCGCTGAGCTCAATCAGAAACTGGGGACAAAAAGCATTTTGATGTAGTCCACGTTTATAGTCCATGAGCCTATATAAACTGGCTTCAGCACACCTCTGAATATGCATTAATTTTAATCCTCTCAATCAAAAAATCTCACACACAACCCTTCATTCCCTTTCTCTCTTCTAGCTGGCATAAATGCAATTAAATCTTCAGGATAAACTTGGGAGCCATGAATAGATGATAGTAAACATCCGCAAAATGGAGCATGCCTGAATTCTATGTCATCTCTTGGAGGTGAGCTGTGGGATCAGGTACACCTGCTCTGGAATGTGTGAGGTGAGTAGACTCAAAGTTTGTGTGAAGCCACTGATATCTAGTATCCACTAGAGCGGCGAGCATTTGTCATATGGATCATAACACAAGCAAACATTAATAACCAAACAAAAAATTCACTATCCTATTTATCAGTTAAAATATTAAAGCATGAGAGTTACTAGATACAGGGGATGCATTTGCCTTAGAGAGTTTATAAAGTTTAGAGAGTTTATAAGCTTAAAAAACTTAACATGAACTACAAAAATTGTTAGGAGAGTCCAGTATTTTAGAAGCATATCAAAGAATTGAGTGGCAGTGTACTTAATATTTTGTGTCTTTCTACTTACAGTTAAGTATACCTGGAATGGTATCCTTTCTTTTCTGCCTGGCAAGTGGCTGCTAATTATTTAAGGTATAGTCAAACCTTATCTCTATGCTTTCTAAATTTGTTTTCCTTTATACTTTTTAACTATATTGAGCAAATCTCACCTATAGCTCTCTTGTAATTCTTTCCATATTTATCACCAAATGTTGTATTCATTTAGAACTAGACCATGATATATTTATATTCATTTTATCCTCCTTGCCCCTAAAAATGGTTGTGCACATATTTAAGAGTAATCTTTATTGCCTATATTTTATATATGTTTTTAGTCCAGATATCCAGTTATATAGCCATTGTTGTCTCCATAATTAGTCCTAGGAAGCCAAATCTCCTTTAGAAATAATGTTCCTTGTGGCTGGCTGTAGTGTATCAGATTTTCTGAAACATGGTTCCATGTTAACTGGTCCTATCGGTACTGATCTAAGTGTGTAGATGAGGAAATAATCCATATAGTTGTTGAATATAGTCATGTGGAAGCCATACGTTTTCCTATGGGTTGTACGTAAGAATATAGATTGCTTCTTATTTTGATTCCTTCCAAGACCTAGCATAGTGCCTTTTGCATTTAAAATACCAAATAGGATTTCAAACTGCCTTTCCCCATCTATTTGTGTAATGCTATGCTAACATAATCAATGGGATAAAATTTCAAAAGAACTCATGAGAATTGTCCATTGATGCTAGTCACATTTTGCAGAGCGGAGCAGAATTTGCTTTCCTCCCTGCTCTGAATCGTATCTTCCCCAGGTTTTTGATAGTACACAGCTTTGATTGCTGCTCTCTAGTCTGTTCCATCTGCTACCCTCTTATTTCCCAGCAGACAAACCACAGTACTGTGCCACTTTAATTTCTGCTTTAGTGCCCTTAAACTGTTTCTCCAACTTACCATCAGGCTTTAGCTCATCATAAAGCACCTGCTAGGGAATTCAGCTGCCACACATGTGGCCAGCCTGGTGATTGTAGGATGCTTTCAGAAATAAGGTGAAAGTGCTTGTGGAATTGAGGTCAAAAACCTCCTTCATTTTACTTAACAGTTAATTGACTGTTTTTGATATGGAATGTGAGTTATAGAATGTTACTGTCTGTTCTCAGGGTCAAGGACAGAAATCACCAGTTTCTGACACTGAAACCTCTAGCTTCATTAAGAGGCCAAATGAAGGCCACAACCCACCTGCACAGGTTTTTGGTGCTATAGTCCTGTTAATGGCCCATGTTTAGTCTGCCAAACTGGAATATGTCTACAATGTAAACTTATCACATGTTTCAGGTACTAAGTGAATTCTTCGCTGATACAATCTTTCTATAGAGCTTCTGCACAGATCCTAGTCCTAGCTAATTAAACTTGTCTTTACTGATAATCAATCAGTAATAAAGCACAATTAATCAGATAATTGTGCTTTATATATCGTACCACCTATAGATGATTGAACATTCAATTTTTTAAAAATGTTGCTTTTTTTGAAGACATAGGAAAGACTTTTGACTAACAGAATCAAATACAAATATTCTGGCAGAATGAAATTCTGAGATCAGGCCCTACGCTGGAATCAAGAGTCAAGTGTTTAACTGACAGAGCCACCTGGACACCGCAGAACTTCCCAAATTCTAATCAGGGGTTATAATTCCTCTCTACTTACAATTCCATAATAACTATCTTTCACATAATTTACTTCATGTTTTATTTGCAATTTCTGCTAAATTACTGTTTCAATTATTGTACATCAAAATTAAATTTTCTCCAGAAAAAATGTATTATCTATTTTTTCAAGTTTTTATTTACATTCATTTTAGTCAGTATACAGTATAATATTAGTCTCAGGTTAGAATTTAGGATTCTTCACTTATATAAAACACAAAGTGCTCATCCCAGGTGCCCTCCTTAATACTCATTAGCCATTTGACCCATGCTTTCGCCCACCTTCCCTCCAGCAATCCTTAGTGTGTTCTCTGTAGTCAAGGGTCTATTTTATGGTTTGCCTCTCTTTTTCCCCTATGTTCAGCTGTTTTGTTTCTTAAATTCCACATATGACTGAAATCATATGGCATTTGTTGTATCTATTTTTATATCAATATCTTATTAAATCTGTACAAATATTTAACAAAAATAGTTTACTGCTCATGATATGAAAAGCATTTCAGAATAGTTTGTAATATATGACAATGATAATGTATAAATTACCTATTATGTATCTATATTACAGGAGCAAAGCATACAATTTTGCCTAATCCTGTCAATAGTTTTTATTAGTAGTATTATTCCACAATACTTAAAACTAGTGTTTTATTAATTTCAAGTGTACAATATAGTGATTCAACAGTTCTATACATTACCTAGTGCCCATAATGGTAAGTGTACTCTTAAATCCCTTTACCAATTTCATCCATCCTCCTACCCACTTTCCCTCCAGTAATCATCAATTTGTTTCTATAGTTAAGAGTCTATTTTATGGTCTCTTTTTTGTTTGTTTGTTTTGGTTCTTAAATATCACATATAAGGGAAATAATATAGCATCTGTCTTTGTTTGAATAACTTATTTCACTTACATTATACTCTCTAGATCCATTCATGTTGCAAATGGCAGGATTTCATTCTTGTTTTATGTTGGAGTAATATTCTATGTGTATACACACACACACACACACACAGAATATTTATATATATCTCACCTTTTTTTAATCCATTTGTTTGTCAATGGACAGTTGGGCCGCTACCTTTATTTGGCTATTTTAAAAATGCTAGGTTTGCATATATATTTTCAAATTAGTGTTCTTTAATTCCTTGGGTAAATATCCAGTAGTGGAACTACTGGATCATTTGACAGTTCTACTTTAAAATTTTTGAGGAACCACCATACTATTTTCCACAGTGTCTGTAGCAGTTTGCATTCCCACCAATACTGCATGAGGGTTTGTTTTTCTCCACATCCTTACCAACACGTGTTGTTTCTTATGTTTTTTATTTCTGCCATTCTGACAGGTGTGAGGTGATATCTCATTGTAGTTTTGATTTGCATTTTCTTTATGCTGAGTGATGTTGAGCATCTTTACATCTGTCTGTTGACCATCTGTATATCTTCTTTGGAGTCATGTCTTCCGCCCATTGTATATTTAGATTAATGGTTTTGTTTTGTTTTGGATTTTTTTGGTGTTGAGTTGTATAAGTTCTTTATATATTTTCAATACTAACCCTTAATCAGATAT
Source organism: Procyon lotor (assembly GCA_028646535.1). Taxonomy (NCBI): domain Eukaryota; kingdom Metazoa; phylum Chordata; class Mammalia; order Carnivora; family Procyonidae; genus Procyon; species Procyon lotor. Next base: position 62,741,664 of record CM053613.1, read on the forward strand.
CTCATTAAGCAAACATCTTATTCCATTTCGTAGGTTGTCTTTTAGTTTTGCTGATAGTTTCTTTTGCCGTGCAGAATCTTTTTGTTTCGACGTTGTCCCAACAGTTTATTTTTGCTTCTGTTTCCCTTGCCTTAGGAAACACATCTAGAAGAATGTTGCTACAGTTGATGCCATAGAAAATACTGCTGCATTCTAGGATATTTATGGTTTTAGGCTTATATTTGAATCCTTGATCCATTTTGAGTTTATATTTGTGTATGGTGTAAGAAAGTGGCCCAGTTTCATTATTTTGCATGTAGCTGGACAGTTTTCTCAACATCATTTGTTGAGGAGACTGCCTTTTTCCCATTGCATATTTTTGCTTCCTTTGTCAAAGATTAATTGACTATATAATCATGTTTTCCCCCTGAATTCCATATTCAGTTCTATTGATCTATGTGTTTATATTTTGCAGCACCATACTGTTTTGATTATTATAACTTTGTACTATATCTGACAGTCTAGGATTGTGATACCTCCAGTTTTATTCATTTTCAAGATTGTTGTGGCTATTCTAGGTCTTTTGTGGTTCCATACAAATATTAGGATTATTCTATTTCTGTGGAAAATGTTGGTATTTTGTGCATTGAATCTGTACACTGCTTGGAATAGTGTGAATATTTTAACAATGTTTTTTCAATAATTTATTTTTTCTTCCAATCTATGAGTTTGGAATATCTTTCCTTAGTTTGTGCCATCTTCAGTTTCTTTCAACAATGCTTTATAGCTTTCAGAGTACAGGTTTTTCACCTCCTTGGTAAAGTTTATTACTAGATATCTTATTATTTTTGACGATATTGTAAATGGAATGATATTCTTAATTTCACTTCCTGCTACTTCATTATAGTCTATAGAAATGCAACATATTTCTGTATCATGAGTTTTTATTATGCAGCCTTGCTGAATGTATACATGAATTCTAGTGGTTTCTTTGTGGAGTCCTTAGGGCTTTCTTTATATAGTATCATGTCAGCTGCAGATTATGAACAATTTCGGTGCTGTTTATTTCCTTCTCTTGTCTGATTGCTGTGGTTAGGACTTCCAGTATTGTGTTGAATGAAAGTGGTAAGAGTGGACATTCTTATCTTGTTCCTGACCTTAAGGGAAAAGCTGCCAGTTTTTACCATTGATTATGTTAATTGTGGGTTTTATCTATGTGGCCTTTATTATGTTATGTTCCCTCCAAACCTACTTTGTTGAGGATTTTTATCACGAATGAATGCTATACTTTGTCAAATGATTTTTCTGCAAATGTTGAAATAATCATATGGTTTTTATCCTTTCTCTCATTACTGTGGTGTATCATGTTGATTGATTTATGAATAATAAGCCACATCTGCCTCTCAGGAATAAATCCCACTTGATGTGGTGAATGATTTTCTTAATGTATTTCTGGATTTGGTTTGCTGATATTTTGTTGAAGATTTTTGTATCAATGTTCGTTAGAGATATGGGTCTATAGTTATCTTTTATCCTTTTATGGAGTGCCTTTATCTGGTTTTGGTATCAGGACAATGCTGGCCTCCTGGAATTAATTTGGAAGTTTTCCTTCTGCTTCTGCTTTTTGGAATAGTTTGAGAAGAACAGTTATTAACTCTTCTTGCAATGTTTGGTAGAATTCCCTTGTAAAGCTATCTGTTCCTAGACTTTTGTTTGTAAAAGTTTGTTGTTGTTGCTGTTGTTTGTTTTTTTATACTGATTCAATTTCTTTGCCTGTCATTGACCTGTTAATGTTTGGAAATACAACTTTTGTATATTATTCTTGTATCCTACAACTTTGTTGTACTTGTTTATTAGCTCTAATAGTTTGTTGGTGGATTCTTCAGGGTTTTATATGTTTATGATGATATCATCTACAAATGAAGAAAAAGAGAATTGTCAATACAGAATGAACTAAAAATACACAAGTCCTTGATAACCGAGTATGGCTATAACATTGTCAATTTACAGAAACTGTTTGTTTAGGAATCTTTATGTTTAGTAATCTTATGAAAAAATATATTTATGCCCATTTAACATGTAAGGAAATCTGAAGCATACAAAGTTCAGAACCTTGCCAAAGATTACACACTACTAAGCAGAAGAACTGAGATTTTAATAAAAAATCTGCCTACTATAGGCAATGATATTACCTATTCTATAGTTCTGACTTTAAGCAGTTTCCTTATTGGTAGCTTATAATCAATTCAATTTAATATATTTCTTATGCTCTACCAATTTCCTTAGCATAGTACTCTGAACTGTAGAAAGTAGTAAATTTAACATCATAACTATGGTGAAAAAAATTAATCTAAGAAACTCAGTAACAGAGGAAAAATCAGGCTACTAAGAATCACAATTATGAAGTCATGTAATATGAATGAAGAGTTGTCCTTTGTTCATATATTGTCAATATGCAGGAAATATATTGATCTGAACTGTTCAGTTGGATAGTTTTACAATTATATATACTTATAGTTTGAGTGACCACTACTCAAAATAAAACGTGAAACATTTCCATTTCCTCTTTCCCATAGGGTCTTTCCTTTTCCTACAAGCAATTCTTTATCCAGAAACTATATGATTTTGATAAGCACAAAAATGTTTTAATTTTGCCTGTATTTTTACTACATGGGAACTGAATACTGTATTCACTTTTATCTTTCTGAATTATTTTGCTCACATAATGTTTTTGAGATTTTTAGGCAATGTTTTGAGATTTTGTGTGTTTCCTTTTTTTTAATTGCTGATGATTTTTGCATTGTATTGGCTACACCATAACTTATATATTTAATCTGCTGATGGACATATAGAGTGTTTCCAATTTTTGGATCCCAAGAATAAATGTGCTGTCTGAATTCCAGTTCGAGTATTGTTTTGTTTTGTTTGTTTAACATTCATTTTCCTTTTCCTCCATGAACCGATATCTAAAGTAATTATTTATTGCACTCACATCATCAAGGTATCAGAGTCCCATTTGCTCTACATCCTTACCAACCTTTGCTTTTGTCTGCTGTTTTGTTTTTAACCTTTCTAAGTAAATGTGAAGTGGCATCTCATTGTGGTTTTAATTTGACTTTTTCTAATAACTAATGATGTTGAATACATTTTCTTCTGTGATTACTGACCATTTTTATGTTATCTTTTATGAAATGTCTGTTAGTTATTTTGCCCTTCTCCTTTTTAGTATATGTACTAAAAATCCTTTTAGAGATTTTATTTGAATTTCACTTTTTAATTGAGTATAATTGGCATAATATTATTTTAGTTTTGAGTGTACACCATAATCATTCTATATTAAAATGTGCTAAGTGATCCCTGCAATAAGGTTAGTTATTAAGTAGTTAAAAGGTCTCAGGGTCTTTTTATAGACTAGATTAGACCCGAAATAAATAAGACGTTGTCTTGCTAACTACTATATCTACTCTGTGTAGAAAAATATCCATCACATAATAGATGGTTATATCAAGAATAAATGGATCTTTGTTTTTTATGAAAGTAAAAATTTAAATTATTGATCAATAAATCACTGCCCATTTTTTTAAAGAACCACTGTCCTTCAATGACATACACAAACACCAGAAAACCTAGTTTCAGATTCCAGTTCTGACATTTTTCAGCTATTATGTCCTGGGGGGGAAAAATCACTGTTCTCTCAATGCCCTGATTTCCTTATCTAATAAAAAAGAATGGTAATAGTTCTTATTCATATGTTGCTGTGAGATATAAATAACTCATTGACCATAAAAAAAGAAAAAGAAAAAACATAAAATAGCCCTAGGGCATTCAATTGTTATATAATTGTTTGTTGTTGTTATGATGATGATGATGATGATGATGATGATGATGATTATCATTAACAATTTTGGATCAGTGGAAATGAGGCTTGCTCAAAAATTTAAGGGAATTTGTTAGTAATTATAGGGCAGGTGGACAGAGAAGCTTAGGCTAAGAGGTAGACAACATGAGGACATTCAACATATTGTTTGGCTGGGTGAGGCAGATGCTAAATTAAATTAAAAAATAGTAGGAACTTCAATAAAATGTATTCCCCCATCATAATGTTTCTTGAGTAGATAAGTCTAAGAACTCTTTGGAGACTTTTCTGCTCTATTAAAAACAAAGCTTGTAAATCAATAGACCAGACCACTAGTGTCTATGAAAGAATGATAAGTATTACTCTTACACACATTACTGCAGTTATATAATGCATGTGAAGGCTTTTCATAAATTGCAAAAACCTATACAAATGATATTAGTACCAAAAAGTCTGCTTTGGTGGGCGCCACTGGTAATTTCTTTTATATTTTATGGGCTTTTCTCAGATTTCTTACTTCTTTATAATCATGTAGTTAAAGCTCTCATTTCCTTCACAGCTTTTTATCTACACTGAAAGAAAAAAAATCTCTCTCATTTCTGTCCTCTTTCTTTCTGTCTAGTCCCTTATCACTGTCTGTCCCCCAGTCTCTCTACTTAAATGGCTTCCTATCATATCAAATCTACTGTCTAAGACAAAATGTCTGATCTTTCCCTTAAGCGCTCTTTTTTGCTTATTTCCCCAATTTCTTTTTTTTTAAAGATTTTATTTATTTATTTGACAGAGTGAGAGAGATCACAAGTAAGCAGAGAGGCAGGCAGAGAGAGGAGGGGGAAGCAGGCTTCCCGCTGAACAGAGAGCCTGATGTGGGGCTCAATCCCAGGACCCTGAGATCATGACCTGAGCAGAAGGCAGAGACTTTAACCCACTGAGCCACCCAGGCACTCCATATTTACCCTATTTCTTGAAGATATAGCATTTTATAAGTATTTGACACAGTCTTAAAACATTAATCCTAGGTAGGGATGTAACCAGGTGGTAAAACAGGTCATTCCTGACTTTGCTTCACCTCACAAGTAAAACAACTGTTCAGTCATTCCTAACTCTGTTCCTCCTCACAAGAAAAGCAACTATTCAAAAGCACGACACTACTGAGAGAATCCTGAAGCACACCCCAGTGCCACAGAGCCCATGACAGACTGGATTAGAAGGGTAAGAGAAGCACATTGATCACATCATGCCTCTCCTAGGCACTTAAAAAGTCTCCTCTGAGCCTAATTATGCCAGTGGAAAAAAAGAACCCAGTGGAAAAATGGGGGACAGTCAACACACCCCAAGCACTGGGACCCCTTTGTGGAAATTTCTATTTATATTCCACACAATTAGATTATGAGGAAATCTGACCATGGCAGTTATGGGAGGGGGGAGGACTTGCAACAACCATCACATGGATCCTGACAGACTGAATTGATACCTACAGGGTTCAAATAGTAATCCCAACCAATGGTTTTGTTTACCTGCAAAGCCAAGTTGGGGGCACATTCTGACTGTAAACATGACTGAATCCATCTGGCACTAGGACTTAGGTTGCTTATGTTCACATAAGGAGAGAGCCACAGCCCCACCCACAGTGGAGAGTCTGCTGGCCCCATATAAAGAAGGGCCAGGGATAGGTCTTAAAAGATGTGCAGCCCAGTGGTGCTTGAGCTTAGAGAAGAGCAGATGGTGTGATCATTTGCAAAACAAAGCTGGTGTATGGTCCTGTTCAACCAGGGAACTTGGGGTGTAGTTTGGCTTGAGTCAAAACAACAAACAAAGGACTTTACCACTCTTAGAACTGCTTCTCCCACTGAGTCTGGCCAGGGAATCTATTTCATAACCATACTCATTACTATAAATAACTTTTAGCCTATTCAACCAAGAAACCTAACCAGAGCACTTGGGAAGCTGCATAGGCCATTCTATAGCCTGAGGTACAGTGGCCCTTGAACAGAGAGCACAGCTTGTGGCTTGCCCCATCTGTAGAGCAAAACCAGTGGCCTCACCTCACCAGGTATTTCAGTACACAGTCTGGTCTGAAACAGCTCCCCAAACAATGAGCTGTAAAGGCCTTTGGTGCCATCTGCTAGGGCAGGGAAGTGAACTTATAGTCTTATCTATTACTGAATATAGCAGTTAGTTTTTACCATCTAGTAAATTGATCAGAGAATCCAGGCAACCACAAAACTTGTGTGGGGGACCAAGCCAGCAATTCTATCCAACTGTTTTAAACTAAGGCACACAATCCATCACTCCATATCTCTTCTCAAAGCTTAATCAGTGGCATCACCCAAAAATATACAATAGTAATAAATCCCACCTGTTCAAGGACATTACCATCACACATACCCAGAAACCCAAACTGAGCTGACTGGTAAAAATGGCCTCTGCCAAAACAAATCTATAAAGTCAAGAATCATGAAAAATCAGGTAAATATGGCAATATCAAAAGAAACTAATAAAGTTCCAATAACTAACCCTTAAGGAATAAAGATCTATGAACTGTCAGACAAAGATTTCAGAATAATATTCTTAAGGAAGTTTACTGAACTCCAAAAAACAAAAACATAAATAGACACTAGGTAAAATTAGAAAAACAGCACATGAACAACATGAGAAGTTTGACAAGAAAATAGCATCCATCAAAGCAAAAACAAACAGAAAGAGAAAGGGATAAATAGTATATTTAAAACAATAATGTCTGGAAACTTCCCAAACATGGGTAGAGAAGTGGTCATTCAGATCCATGAGGACCAAAGAACCCCAAGAGGTTGAAACTAAACAGGGATACATCAAGACACATTTTAATTAAATTGCTGAAAGTTAAAGGCAAAGGAATTTTAAGAGCACCACAAGAAAAAAACCAAAGTTCCATACGATTGGTAAATTTCTCAAGAGCAATTTCACAACCAGGAGAGGATGGAATGACATATTCAAAATAACAAAAGAAATATAACTGCAAGAATTCTATACCCAGCAAAGCTGTCCTTCAGAAGCAATGGTGGTGGGGGAGGGGACCTACAGACTTTCTGTAACAAACACATGAGAGAGCAGAACAAGGCCAACTTCATTTGTGCTACACCTGTCATCCTGTATATAACCCCTACACAACCTGCTCCTGAGAAAGGTCACAGAATGTCAGAACATTGCCTAGCCGGTCCTTGAACAAGTTTAAGTTAGCCGATAGGAATGCGGAATCCCTAACCGCCACAGGATATAAACCCTGCCTTTTGCCCACCAAACTTGTGACTGGAGTAATAAGCTAGTTCAAACAGTTACCTTACCTGCCAAACTTGCACACCAATTTAGACTAGAGTAATAGGCTAGTTCAAACAGTTACAATAGGGTAAATTGTGATTCAATTGGCCACCTGCGTGTGGACCGACATGACTACGCAACTTTCTGTGTGATCACTGGCCCCTATAAAACTGTTATGCCCTTTGACCTAGGGGTCCAAGTCCTGACCCCGCTGTGTCGGATATACTTGGGCCCAAGCTCGAGCTTGCAAATAAACCCTCTTGCGTTTGCATCGGTATTGGCTCCTCAGTGGTCTCTCGGATTCGAAATTGGGGGCATTACACAGAGATGAGGGAATTCTTTACCACTGGATCTGCCTAACAGGAAATCTAAAGTGATTACTTAAAATGAAAGTAAAAGAACTTTAACTATAATTATAAAAGCATAAAAATGTAGTGCAAATCTCACTGGTAATGTTAAAGTCATGGTTACATTCTGCAATATAGTAATAATGTTTCATATTTCACTTACCACTCTAGTTGTAAGATCCAAAAGAACAAAATATAATAAAATTAACCGTAACTACATTAATCTGTTATTAGTTACACAATATAAAAATATATAAATTATAACATAAATAATCTAAAATGTGAGCAGAAGTAAAAATGTAAAGTTCATAAATTCTACTGAAGTTGTTATAAACTTAAAATAGGATCTTACAAGTTTAAGATACTTTATACAAGCTTCATGATAACGACAAGGGAGCATTCTGTTATAATTACCCAAAAGCATATGATAAGGAACTCAAATCATTCTGATATCAAAGGACAACAAAACATGAAAAATGACAGCAAGATAAGAAACAAGGAAAACACATTTGCAAAACAATAAAATCAATTTACAAAATGGGAATAGTAAGTCCTTATCAATAAGTACTTTAAATGTAAGCTGACTAAATTTTCTAATTAAAAGACATAAAATAGCTAAATAAAAAAAATCCCCCCCCAAAAAAAATCCAAAGTATGCTGCTTATATGAGACTCACTTTAGCCTGAAAGACACACATAGACTGAGAGTGAAGGGATGGAAAAAGATATTTTAAGCAAATAGTAACCAAATCAATCAATCAAAGTAGTAGTAGCTATACTTACAAATACAAAATAGAAGTTAACCCAAAAATAGTAAGAAGAAATAAAGAAGGCCATCACAAAGAGTCAATATATCAAGAGTATATAACAGTTTGAAATACTTAATGACACAACATTGGAGCACCTAAATATCTAAAGCATAAACTATCAGAGCTAAATAAAATAAGCATCAATATAATAATACTTAGAGACTTTAATACCCAAATCTCAACAATGCATACATCATCCAGACAAAGAATCAATAAGGAAACTCCATATTTAAGAACACTATAAACCAAATAAACCTAACAGACATAAACAGAGCATTCTATCTAACGATAGGAGATACATTCTTCTCAAGTGCACATGAAATACTTTCTAAGATAAACTTATGTTAGGCCACAAATAAAGTCTTAGCAAATTCATAACACTCTTTTCTCTGACCACAAAGACATGAAGTTAGAAATCAGCAACAAGAAGAAAACTGGAAAATTCACCAACATATGGAAATTATCAACATTCTCTTAATAGATCAACGAAGAAATTAAAGGGGAAATAAAAAAATTATTGACATAAAATCCAACATACTAGAACTGGAAGCAGATCTAAGAGCAAATTTTAATATAATAAACACCCACATTAAGAAGCAAGAAAGATCTTGGGGTACCTGGGTGGCTCAGTTGGTTAAAACCTCTGCCTTCGGCTCAGATCATGATCTCAGGGTCCTGGGATCAAGCCATGCATTGGGCTCTCTGCTCAGCAGGGAGCCTGCTTCCCCTCCTCTCTCTGCCTACCTCTCTGCCTACTTGTGATCTCTCTTTCTGTCAAATAAATAAATAAAAATATTAAAAAAAAGAAGCAAGAAAGATCTCAAATAAACAACCAAACTCTTCAAGTTAAAGATCTAGAAAAAGAAGTGCAGACTAAAGCCTAAGCTAGTGTAAGAAAGGAAATAATAAAAAGGAAATAATAAAATATAATACAGAAATAAATGAAATGGGAATAAAAAATAATATGAAAGAGTAACCAAATTAAAAGTTCATTCTTTGAAAAAAAAAATTAAGATTTTATTTATTTATTTGACAGAGAGAGAGAGAGATCACAAGTAGGCAGAGAGAGAGGGGGAAGCAGGCTCCCTGATGAGCACAGAGCCCGATGCAGGGCTGGATCCCAGGACCCTGAGATCATGACCAGAGGCTTTAACCCACTGAGCCACCCAGGTGCCCCAAAATTTGATTCTTTGAAAAGATAAACTCTTCAATCCTTGATGAAAATAGATGCAAATTTTCCAATAAAGTACTAGCAAACCACATTCAGCAGCACATTAAAAGGATCATTTGTCATATTCAAGAAGATTTTCCTCCCGAGCTTTAATGATGGTCCAACATGCATAAATCAATCAATCACATTAATAGAATGGGAGACAATAATTTTATAATTATCTCAATAAATACAGAAAAAGCATTTAACAAAATTCAACATTCCTCAATGATAAAAATTCAGCAAATTAGGCATAGAGAAAACATATTTCAAAATATTAAAGGCTACATATGACAATCCACAACTAACATCATACTCAGTGGTGAAAGATTGAAAGTTAAGAACAGGAAAAAAAGCCCACTTCCACTACTCCTATTCAGCATATTACTGGAAGTCCTACCTAGAATAATTAAGTAAGAAAAATAAATTAAAGTTATCAAAATTGAAAAGAAAGAATTGTCTGTATTTGCCAGTGCTGTAATTTTATACATAGAAAATCATACCCAACCAAAAAACTGTTGGATGTAATCAATAAATTCAGTAAAGTTGCAGGATACAAAATTAACTTACAAAATTTAGTACTTTTCTATATACTAACAAGAAATTTTTGAAAAAGAAATAAATTGATTTTATTTACATTAGCATCAAAAAAAGAAAAAAATTATTTCTAGTCATCTTATGTTGTATTCATTTTCTTATGCTACATATAACTCAATGTTAGGAAGTGTAGCTGATGATAGTTTTGTTTTGCCATTTCCAAAAGTAAAGCAGTCTATAAAAGTCATGTTTATATAAATTATTATGATATATGTTATTCCTTATATTCCTTAGAAGCTAATATCATTTAGATAGATTTCATCTTCAAAACACTTCATTGTTCTTAGCTGCTGATCTCATTTACCCCCTTCTTTATTTGGCCTTTACACCTTAATCTTTTTTTTTTTTTTAAAGATTTTATTTATCTATTTGACAGAGAGAGAGAGATCACAAGCAGGCAGAGAGAGAGGGGGAAGCAGGCTCCCCGCTGAGCAGAGAGCCCGATGTGGGGCTCGATCCCAGGACCCCGAGATCATGACCTGAGCTGAAGGCAGAGGCTTTAACCCACTGAGCCACCCAGGTGCCCCTACACCTTAATCTTAACACAATCATGTGGCATTGTAAAATCCATACAGTTAATTCCCTACAAATTTCTAATTACTTGGTGTTTTCGTCTATATTGACCTTGTCTTTTATTATACATTGGTCCCTAATTCCCATGATCATATATTGGATCTTGTCATTCCTTATAATGGCTTCAACTAGAAAATCACTAGTTGAAATAATGAATTTCTTATGGTGAATGATGCTTCTTCCCACACCATTTTAAACACATTTGATTGATTTTTTACTTATTTAGGCCTTAAATTCATTGATGATTCTTACTTATTTCCAATCCAGTAGTGGTATTTTTCTTACTTGCCTTTTTACACAGGTGTTTCAGTGTTATTAGATACCTTCTCATTGTTTGAAGTCCATTTGCCAAAATTTTCAGCCCAATATTATGTCAACTATGCAATTTTTTCTTTATCTATATACAAAAGAATCAGTAAGTATACTATAAGTAGAAAATATTCAAAATATTATTCCTCAACAGTTTCATATATATTCAATCTCTTCCTCCCATTTTTCATCTTATTTCATCCATTTCTCTCTAATTCTCTGTTCTATTCCTCCTTTTCACAATTTTTTAAAAAGATCTGTTTACACTCATTGTTGCCTTATTCCACTCAACTCAGTCTCAACACTTTCTTTTCTTGTTTTCACATTTTATCATTCCCAAAAATCTTATTTGAAGCTCATCAATAACTCCCACTCCCATATATTAAATTCAAGGATTGTGTTTTTTTTTTGGCCAATCTGTAATTTACTTTATCTTTTATTAGTACCAAGACTGTTCAACAGTTCCCGGACTTTTATCCACTAATTTCTTTTTCACATTTTCTGCTTTTTGTTTGTTTGTTTGTTTGTTTATTTTTGTTCTTGTTGTTGTTGTTGTTTTATAGAGCTGTTAAATTTTGAAGTTACTTGTAAGCCCAAAGACATTACTACTTTTCCTCACTCTATGCCCTGAGTAAATTTTGTAGGTATCTGTAGGATTGGTTACAAAAATACATAAATATATAAAGAAGAGGTAGAAATAAGTACTGTCCCTAGAAATACCAAACCATGTCCTAGCACTTTACCATGTGAGAAGTATATTACAGTGAACAAGACAGTTGAAAATTTTAACTTTTTAAACAGTTTGCTCTGATAGAAGGAATAGGAAATAAGAGAGTAAGAAAATGTGGATCATGTTAATTAGTCTCATATTTTGCCTCCTGTCACCTCAAATAAATACTTCAGTCATTTTGATTAAAAAAAAAATCTTATGAGCTTTCTACCACTTCTGGACTTTATAAATTTATGAATTTTGTCAAGAACTTTCTTATTTTAAAATATCTAGATAATGTGTTTAATTTGGATACTGACTTTAATATTATTTACTAAAGAAAGGAATTGATGTTTTCAGAGATATTTTAGATGCCTTATATTCTTCAATTCTCTATTTTCTCGTTCTTTTTTCCTCTTCTTTCCTTTCATTCTTTCCTTTCATCTTTCCATCATACACTGACTTGCTTATCTGTTTAAAAAAAGGCAAATGAGATATGAAATACAGATAAAAATAAGTAAGCATGTGCCATACAAAAAGCATTCCTTTATATCCTCATGAAGGAACCTCTGACAGATGACAATCACTGTACCTTATGATAAATGAGGATAGAAAGATACTTAATGTCAGAGGAACATTGAGCCAGAGGTTTCCTTCTTTTTATGCAGTTTTGCAAGACAGAAGTGACAGGGATATTTTTATGGAATAATATGTATTCCTAATTTTCCTCAGGAGTGTTCTTTAGGTCTTATTCTTTGTTGTGTTACACATTTTGTGTACTCCTCCTTACACAACCTATCACAATAGCACTTATTATATGGTGTTGCAAAGGGTTACTTCTCTGTATTTTTGCACAAACTAAATGAGTGAAAACATTGTGATATCACCAGTGCCTACAATGATACCTAATATTTAAAAGTAGTGCACAATTTTTGATCAGTGAATAAGTTGCCATAAATTTTAAAAAGTAAAAATATGACTAAATTTAGAAGATGAAAAATGGGATATTTAAAACACTATGATGTTATTATATTTTCTAATATGCAAAGAACATTCATAATTCAAAAAGAAATAAAACAACACCCAATACAAAGAGGGCAAAGAACAAAAACGTATCAATCACTCCCAAAATAAAATAATTACATGTGAATAAATATGAGGATAATAACAGGAAACAGATTGTAATTATTGAAAACTAACCAGGTGACAACCAATGAACTAATCCTATTAACCACATTTATATTATTTATTCCAAAATCATGCTATGTAGTATCTAATTATTGCAATGATATAGATGAAGAAATGGATACTTAGACCAGTTTTAGTGAATCATCCTGCTTCAGGAAATGGGAATTTTATGACAGAATAATGTATTCTATTTTAAACACTGTGAAGAACCTAACTGATTACATTAATTTGCTAGGGCTGATATAACAAAATAGCACAGAATAGTGGCTTAAACACAGGAACTTATTTTCTTGTAATACTGGAAGCTAGAATTCTAAGGTCAAGGTGTTGGCAGGTTCTGTTTCTTCTAAGGCCTCTCTCCTTGGGTTGTAGATGGCTACCTTCTTACTGTGTCATCACCTGGTTATCTCTCTGTGCCCTAATCATCTCATTTTATAAGGACATCAATTATTTTGGATTAGAGATTGGATTATTTTAACTTAATTACTTCTTTAAAGGCCCTATCTCCAAATAAGCACATTCTGAAATACTGAAAGTTAGGTCTTCAACATATGAATTTGAGGAGAACACAATTCAGACCATAACTCTGATGGAAGGCTATGATAAAATATCCATTGTCTAGTTCAGAAGGACAATGTGATTCAACAATTGTAAATGAGCATCTGTGTGCCATATACTTTATTAAACATTATGAAATACAGAGATGCACAAGTAATGGTTCTTGATTAATTTAATACAAGAGATAAATGCTCTTCCACCAGTAATAGAGAGAATTCACAGGGCAAACATTCTTAACTACCAGCTAAAGTAGGGAAGAAGGATGTGGAGCCATGTTAGTACTCTTGATTTATAAATTGCTTCCTGTTGATTGAATAGACATGAATAGATTTTAGTGAACAGAGTGCCAGGGGTAGGGAGGAAGATGATGTTCCATTAGGAAGATCAGTGAAACACACAGAAGTGAGAAACTGAATGGTGATGTTCAGGTAGTCACGAAACAAAATGGTGTAACAATCTCCATTAATCTGCAATCAGCAAATTCTCAGAAAATATATATCTCTTTTCTGGTTTTATTTGTTAAAACAGTTTCCTAATAGTTCATCATTTCAACATATAAAAAGACAGACTAGAAATGCAGTACAAATCTATTAAATTTTTAGAATTAATAAACAACTGGTACAATATTTTGAAAACCTCAAGGAAACTATTCCCTAATATTAAGAAGAATTCATCTACTTAAGTTTCTTTCTGACTACTCAGGGTATTTTTACTAACCCTTATGACTCACAAAGGAGATATAACAATCTTCTGCTTTTATTATTAGGAAAGAGCAAACTCTTTTTTTTTTTTTAAGATTTTATTTATTTGACAGAGAGAAAGAGATCACAAATAGGCAGAGAGGGAAGCAGGCTCCCCACTGAGGAGAGTGCCCTGTTGCAGGGGCTCAATCCCAGGACCCTGAGATCATGACCTGAACCTAAGGCAGAGGCTTAACTCACTGAGCCACCCAGGCACTCCTGGAAAAAGTGAATTCAAAATTCACTTCCTTCATGGGATGAATAATCACTTGAATCAAAATCTAATTAAGATTTCAATTTTGTTTCTCTATTGACAGTTATACTCCAGTGAAATTTAGCTGGTAAATTTTTAGAACATCTAATGATATTAATGATTCTGGATTTGTAATTACATACCATGTTGGGTATTTTATTTCACTCCTATTTGTGACCTGCTTCTGGAGAGCTGGTCTCAATGACAATGGCAGGGAAGATAATGCCTCAATGAGCATAACAATTTAAAAGAACATTTAAAACAGATAGACTGCTTATAAAAAGGAAAGCATAAGTCTGAAAGATAATCCAGCTTACTCATGACTTCCAGAAGATCTCAATTTCATTTATCCTTTATTATTTTTTGTCTCCCTCCTTTTTCTTTTATTAATACCTGTTTATCTGTTACGAAAAACCTATAAGTGATCAATAAAAAATAGCTAAAAAATGCCCATTTAATCTGAAAGCAAGACAATAAATAAATAACAAAAGTTCTTTCCCAGAATCTAGTAGCATATTGAAGACTGTCTTGGGGGAAATGGGAGACATTAATAGAGCTATATGGTATAAACAAGAAGAAAATGTGGAAAATTTTTCTTTCTTTCTAAAGAAAAATGTCTCTTTAGAGACAGTTCTAAATATTTTTGCTTAAGAAAGTAATAATTATAATTAAAAGTAGTATACACCTGAAATAATTTTTTACATTTGCATGCACTAGATTCTAGAATGGGAAGGAAAGGAAAATATAAAGAAATCTTATCCTAAATTTTTAAAAATAATGTGTCTCTCATTAAATTAGATATAAACATTTAAAAGTTATAAGATAAACTTTAAATCACAAAACATATCATAAAAGAAAAAAGGAAAAGATACCTGCTCATGATTCAACCACTGAAATACAATTATTGTTGACATACTAATGCCTCATAATTATTTTATTTATATGAATATTTCTTAAGGATAAATAATTTACATATACTTAAGTATCTCATATATGTTTAATTTTCAGAAGCAGCTCCATGGTATTTCTTGTTTTTATAAACATCATTATTAATGGCTTAAAAATATTCCACATGATTTTAAGTTTTTCTTATACTTTAAAAACTTAATGATGATTTTATCT
The DNA here is from genome assembly GCA_028646535.1 of Procyon lotor. NCBI lineage: Eukaryota > Metazoa > Chordata > Mammalia > Carnivora > Procyonidae > Procyon > Procyon lotor. Next base: position 62,757,210 of record CM053613.1, read on the forward strand.
TTATTACTGTCTTAGTCTTTACGAGAAGAAATCACAAATATTAATTTGCTTATACTTGTCATATGTATGTATTAAGATTATTATTATTTTTTTAAGATTATTTTGAGATATTCTAATTCAGGGGTGCCTGGGTGGCTCAGAGGGTTAAAGCCTCTGTCTTTTGCTCTGGTCATGATCTCAGGGTCTTGGAATCAAGCCCCATATCAGGCTCTCTGCTCAGCAAGGAGCCTGCTTCCCCCTCTCTCTCTGTCTGCCTCTGCCTACTTGTGATAGTTTCCTCTTTGTCAAATAAATAAATAAAATTAAAAAATATATGTATTCTAATTCATTCCTTTTTTAAAGACTTTATTTATTTGAAAGAGAGAGAGAGAGAACACGAGGTGAAGGTGGGGGCAGAGGGAGAGGGAGAAGCCAACTCCCTGCTGAGCAAGGAGCTTGAATCCGGGTTCAACCCTAGGACCTGGAGATCACCCAAGATGAAGGCAGCCGCTTAACTGATTGAGCCACACAGGCACCCCTAATTCATTCTTCTAAGAGGAGAAATTGAATTAGCAGATTCCATGGGACTAAGGGACTTAATTGAACTCCTTCCACTCCCATTTAGCCTACATTCATATGCTACATTTCACTCTGTGCTTTTTCACTCTGTGTATGTTTGTGTGTTGTGCATGTTTATGTTTGTAAAATGTATGTTTATGTCCTGATAAATCTATGTAAGTTAAAAATATCTGAGTTGAAAATGCATTTAATATACCTTACCTACTGAACTTCATAGCTTAGCCTACCTTAAATGTGCTCAGAACACTTATATTAGGTTATAGTTGGGCAAAATCATCTAACAAATTATTTTAAAATAAACTGTTAACTATTTCCTGTAATGTGTTGAATATTATATTGAGGTGAAAACAGCATGGTTATATTGGTACAGAACAGTTGTAAGTATGTCCCTTTACTCCAGGAAAATTAGAACCTTTATAGAATTTTTGGCTCTTTGAAGGAGATCACTCAAGATGAAGGCAGCTGCCGTCTTATGGCTGCCAGGTATTTGGAGTTTGCTCCTGCTGCCCAGCATCATGAGAGGGTATGGTACTGCATTCCGTTAGCCTGAGAAAATATCAAAATTCAAAATTGAAGATGTGGTTTCTACTAAATGAATGTTACTTTCACACCATCACAGAATTGAAAAAACCTAAATCAAACCATCCTAAGTTGGAGGCCATTTGTACTTTATCCTGGGAGAAATGTAGTTGTTATTTCCAGAACTTTCACCAACCTATGTACATATTTTCTGTCTACCTTTCTGTGATTGGCAACTTCAGATTCTAATAACTATATGTAAATGGAGAAAGCATATTGCTCAAACCACATTGTTCTAATGATGAAAATTAGAATTTGAAGTGGTGGACCTTTGTTATATGATCTGTTGCTTTCAGGTTCTTTTAAATTTTTATTGGTCTTTTCATTTTGATAAAAATATTTATAGCACTTTGTTGTTGTAACTATTTTTAAGGAAGTGTTAAATCTCTATTTAGATACCTCTATTCATTTTTTCTTTATTTTAGGCATTTAGCTAGACCATCATCTCTTTCTCTTTCTCAAGTTTCCAACTGAAAAGAAAAAAAATGGAATAGAAGCCTCATAGTAAAATTAGATCGTATTTTCTAAGGGAACAAGATGTACAGAAGAAAGCTACAAATCAAGAAATAAATATTTAACTCTATGGTTTTCTTCCAGGCACACCATATTCAAAACAGTAATGACACTAAAAATCTTGTAACAAATTCACCTTATTTCTTTTAGTTTTAATAGCAAATAAAAGAACAAGTTTTCCACATTTTCTTCTTGTTTATACCATATAGCTCTATTAATGTCTCCCATTTCCCCCAAAGAGCCAAAAATTCTCTGAAGGTTCTAATTTTCCTGGAGTAGAAAATTATATTCAATCAGATCATTTACTTCTACCCCAGTCATATGGTTTGTGTTGATTACATTTCAGGTAAGACACTAAAAAGATTTTGCATGAGACTTAAAATTTATTTACATTGCTTTCTTTTACTTTTATTTTTATCAATAGTCTATGAAATTACAAAGCACTGAACTGGACATTGGATATATAGCTTTATTGAAGCTTCAAATATGCATAACATACTTACACACACACTGAAACTATTCCTTATCCTTTACTACATTTGAAATATGTTGTTCCATAACATAACTCATAACTCTGTTACCTGTGGGAAATAGCTAGTACCTGCTGTAAGAGAGAAAAGCAAGTCCACTTATAGTAATTATAATGAATTGTAGATGATTCCTTAGAATGTTTTGTAAAATATTTAACACTGTATTTTAACAATCACTTTATATATATATATATATATATATATATATATATATATATATATATAGCTAATAACCCCTTGCATCTCTCTTGCTATATATATATATAGAGAGAGAGAGAGCAATGATTTATATATTGCTAACTATACTTGGAGGGGAGAGACTAGTTATTGAGGGGAGAGACTAGTTATTGAATTTAAGATGTTTGCTTAATAGTAAAAAATATCTATACCAGATTAATAATGTCTAATCTTAATTATTGTGAGTGGGCAATTGTAAGTTTTTATATAATCACATAAAACACTGAAATAGGGGTGTAATGAAGTATTAGTAATGAAGATTAATCTGAGAATTGAAAAGTCTACAGAATGACAGTGAAAGTAGAAAATAATATTTGATAGTAAATGATGTGTCAGACTCCATTTGGTTGACTATTCAAATTATATTTAAGTTGGCTGACTAGCTCTGAGTTATATCAGCCTAAGTGGGAGGTAATGAGTCAAACTAAATCATTTTTACTATCTTTATCACAATCTGGCAGGTGTTCTGAATCTGTCCTTTAATTTCCTTTCTTGAATATATTTATGACAAGATAATATTGAATTACAATGTTTTTCACAATTGATTAAGGAATATGCCTTCAAAAGATTTGTCTTAAGAAATATAAAATTACGAGGTGATATTTTCCAGAAGGAAAATCCAAGCAAATGAAAAGTTATGACTAATGCTTTCAACAGATATTTGTTCTCAAAAAATACCTTTGAAATTCAACTGGCATCTACATTGAAATTCACAAATAGCAAATCAGATACTACCAAAGGTTTTTCAAAGTTGTTTTTTTCAACACTGTCATCAATGAATTTAGACAAATGCTTTTTTCTCCATACTTCCACAGAGAAATTAAAAAATTAATATATCTGTACTTGGAAATTTTATTACAAGAAAAAAAATCAGTGGTTACAGGAATCATCTATGGTAGAATGCTAACTGCCATCCTGATTGCAACAGTATTTCTGACAATGTTTGTATTGTTCCATCTGTATACTTTTCTTTCTACAAATTTTACCACCCTCCAGCCTGTGAAAGGCAGCTGGTCTGTGGGACTTTTGGCAGAAATACTTAGCTAGCCATACTGTATGAAGAATACAAATGTTTGTACTACCACAAAGATTGAAACAAGAGCTCCATTCTGGAAACATACATCAGAAAAGCAAATATAGATATTAAGGCGAAACAAAATCAAGGATTGATTATACTCTCCTCTTTAAAACATAGGAGTGGTGGTGGGTGCCTGGGTAGCTCAATCAGTTAAGCCACTGACTCTTATTTTCACCTTAGGTCATGATCTCAGGATCATGAGATCAAGCCCTGCATGGGGCTCTGTGTTCTTCATGGAGTCTGCTTAAGATTCTCTTCTTCTCCCTCTGTCTCTCCTCCTACTCTCAATCTCTCTCTCCCTCTCTGTCTCTCTCTCTCTCTTTCAAATAAATAAATGAATAAATAAATAGATAGATAGATAGATAGATAGATAGATAGATAAAGAAATAAATAAATCTTAAAGTATAAGAGTGATGAGAAGGCCCATGGATATGGAAATCACATGAAAGGAAAATTTATGAGAAACCAGGTGTCCATTCTCCTTTTGATTTTTTCATTCTATTTGACCTTGAGCAAGTCACCTAATCTCTTTGCAAAATACATTTGAAAAATATCTACTGTATGAACTCACAGTGTGGCAATTTGCAGTAAAATGCTTTTATAAATTATAAGTGCAAGACAAATCTATTTGTTGCTGTTTATGACTACAATTATAACATTTTTTTTTAAAGATTTTATTTATTTGACAGAGAGAAACACAGCGAGAGAGGGAACACAAGCAGAGGGAATGGTAGCAGGAAAAGCAGGCTTCCTGCCGAGCAGGGAGCCCGATGCGGGGCTCGATTCCAGGACCCTGGGATCATGACCTGAGCCGAAGGCAGATGCTTAACGACTGAGCCACCTAGGAGCCCCCAATTATAACATTTTAAGGCTCCACCTATTAACCCTCCTTTCCCACTATGAGATGCTCCAAAGTCTATTCTAAATTACCAAGGATTTTGTAATAGAGGATGTCAATGATGAAATTCTTCCCTAGCTCAAAAATCTTTAATTGTCTAATGGAGTGGATCATAAATTCCTTTACTTAGCATTTGACGTCATCTGTTATAGACATGTACTTCTGTAACCAACTTCCATTATTTGCCATTCACTTGCTACTTTCAAAACATGTTGTTTTTTTCTCTGGATTACCACTTTGATTTGTTTTGTTCACAACCTCTGACTTCACTTAAAATTCCCTCCCCAAGGAACTCTTCTAGCTACCATCCTACATATATATCATTCTCTCAAATTTTGCACAAATCTTCCCATAGTCCTCTAATCATAACTAATATTTTCCCACTAAAATATTATATATATTTATTAGTGCTCTTCAGTGTAGTTGAAATTTTTTAAATACAAGTTAGCAAATATATGCTATATATCTAGTATATGGAAGGTACTTGCCAGATACTTGTGAAAAATAAATGAGTAATTAGCTGATGCTTGCTCAGAAAGTCAGATATTTAGATGACAAAACCTATTGGTTCACAGATTACTATATAGTTCATAATTAAGATAAAGATGCATATTCAAAATCTATTTTTGGATTAGCTCAGTGTTTTCCAAAATGTGGCCTTAGGTATAACTCCTCAGAATCACAAGCAGTGAAATTCAGACTCCGAGTCCCCATCTCATACCTTTCAGGTCAGAATTTGAGATGGGAGGAGCAGGGACCTTTTTATGCAAAAATCTTCCAGGAGAGTATCTGTCCTGTAAATTTTGCATAGCCTCTATTATACCACAGATATGAAAATTTTTACATGATGAGATAGCAAGTAAATCCTGAGCACAGCAGATGTTCTGAGTCTAAAGTTGTAGAGGGTCTCACTATGACATTCTGATGCCATATATTAGTGACTTATCTGTTCACATTTTATAACCCTCGATGGATGAATTAGGATGCATGTTAGGGAAAGTAAAGAGGTTTATTTTCCCCAATAACTTGTGTAGATGTCACTTAAGATAAGAAACATCTAAAAGTGAGATCACCAAGTCCTAATTTCTGAAAGTAAAAAGGGTACTGATAGTCTATGTGCATGTGGGTACACACACACTCATGAATGCATAGGAATGTATTTTTTCTTCAAGTTGATGTTTTAATAAACAAAAATCAAGTTATATTTATAAATATTTCTTGATTTTGGTGATACTTAACAAGTTTCAATTTCTCATTGCTAGTGCATAGAAATAAATTGAGCTTAGTATATTGACTATGAATCCTGAACTCTTATGAAAACTTGTAATTGGTGTTAAACTTTCTTTTTTATTGATTTTTTTGGGTTTTCTATTTAGAAAATCATGTCTGCAAATAGAAATAATTATAGGCGCCTGGGTGGCTCAGTGGGTTAAGGCCTTGGCCTTTGGTTCGGGTCGTGATCTCAGGGTCCTGGGATCCAGCCCCACATTGGGCTCTCTGCTCTGCGGGGAGCCTGCTTCCCCCTCTCTCTCTGCCTGCCTCTCAGCCTACTTGTGATCTTTCACTCTATGTCAAATAAATAAATAAAATCTTTAAAAAAAGAAATAATTTTAGGGTGCTTGCATGGCTCAGTCAGTTAAGCATCTACCTTCAGTTCAGATCATGATCCTAGGGTCCTGGGATAAGCCCCACACTGGGATCCCTGCTCAGTGGGAAGACTGCTTCTCCCTCTCCCTCTGTGCTCTCTCCCTCTTTCTCTCAAGTAAATAAAATTAAAAAAAAAAAGAGAGGAATGATTTCATTTCTTCCATTCCTATATGAATGTCTAATTTTTTTCTTGCTGATTGCTGTGTCTAAGCCATATCCCATTTATACAAGTGAAAAAAATGAGGAAAAGAAGTTAGGTAAATTGTTAGAGAATACACAGTAGAAAGTGAAGAACTGGGAATTTGAATCTGGATTTGTCACCAAAATCTTGTCATTTAATCATCTGAGAATCAACATAGAAGGAATTACCTTAGAGAGGGCAAGATGGCAGAGGTGTAGGAGACAGAGAAAGCATTGGTTCCCAGAAGTTCAGCTAAAGAGGCAGAAAACCACTCTAAAAGCCAGCAAACACAACAGGAGAGAGAAGAGAATAAGAACAGCAATTCTAACAGCAAAAAATCAACCACGTTCCAAAAGGTATGACATGTGGAAAAAGTGAATCCAAAGTGGCAGGAAGAGAGACCCCAGGGGGAGGGGCCAGCTCTCAGCAGCCACAGAGCCACAGAGCACAAAATTTGGAACTTTTAGTCTGATCCGCTGAGGGACATCACACCGGAGGCTAACCAGGGGTTCAGCCCTTGTGGGAACAGTGTGGTTTCAGGACCCATGGGGTCACTGAGGGACCATGGGAGCCCAAGTGCAGCAGAGCTCCCAGGTATTAGGGCAGAGAAGCCAGGGGCAGAGAAGGAGTGGTGCAAGGCCATGCTGTTTAGGCTTACCTTGGACTATATGAAATGAGACACGGTCGGACTGTTGCACTTCAGCAGGGACACCATGGGAGGCAGCTCCGGAGACACCCTATCCTTCCTCCTCTGGGAGGAGTGGTGCAGGAGCGCACAGCAGGAATCTGCTGGTTTGGGGACTCTAGACAGGGCTGCACCCTACAGATAGAGGTGCTCCACCACGGGATTGCTGAGCACAAAATGTGGGCCACAGAGAAGGGAGCCGGGAGTGATTGACAGCTTTCCTCTGAGTGCATGCAGAGAAGCGTGGCACCCAGCACTGGGCTAGTCTGGGCCAGAGACTGGGAGGCCGCCATTTTCATTCCCAGCATCTAGGGCAGTACAGAAAGCACTCAGGGAACAAAGACTCCCAAGAATGAACCTGAGCAAAGTGCTTGACCCATCACCTGGCAAGGGTGGTGAAATTCCACCTTGGGCAAAGACATTTGAGAACCATGGCAATGGGCCCCTCCCCCAGAAGATCAGCAAGAATATCCAGCCAAGACCTAGTTAATCAATCAGTGAAAACTGCAGAACTCCAGAGAATCGTTCTCTCTCATCCATCTACTCTTACCTTGACAAAATGATGAGGCAGAAAAACTCACCACAAAAAAAGGAAGAGACAGTACCAATGACTAGAGACCTAGTCAATGCGGATATTAGTAATATGTCTGAAATAGAGTTCAAAATGACAGTTATCAAGATGATAGCAGGGCTCAAAAAAAGCATAGAAGATATTAGAGAATCTCTTTCAGGAGAAATAAAAGCCCTTTCGGGAGAAATAAAAAATAAAATCTAACCAAGTTGAAGTTAAAAAAGCTATTAACAAGGTACAATTAAAAATGGAGGCTCTCTCTTATAGAATAAATGAGGCTGAAGAAAGAATCAGCAATATAGATGACCAAATGATGGAGAATAAAGAAGCTGAGAAAAAGACAGACAAACAACTACTGGACCACGAGGGGAGGATTCGAGAGATAAGTGATACCATAAAACGCAACATTATTAGAATAATTGGGATCCCAGAAGAAAAAGAAAGAGAGACAGGGGTGGAAGGTGTATTGGAGAAAATTATTGTAGAGAATTTCCCTAATCTGGCAAAGGGAACAAGCATCAAAATACAGGGGGCGCAGAAAACCCCCCTCAAAATCAATAAAAATAGGTCTATACCCCATCATCTAATAGTAAAATTTACAAGTCTCAGTGACAAAAAAAATACTGAAATCAGCTCGGGACAAGAAATCTGTAGCATACAAAGGCAAAAATGTAAGATTAAAAGCAGATCTATCCACAGAGACCTGGCAGGCCAGAAAGGACTGGCAGGATATATTCAGAGCACAAATTGAGAAAAATATGCAACCAAGAATACTATATCCAGGTAGGCTGTCACTGAAAATAGAGGGAGAGATAAAAAGTTTCCAGGACAAGCAAAAACTGAAAGAATTTGCAAACACCAAACCAGCCCTACAGGGTATACTGAAAGGGGTCATCTGAGCAAAGAGAGAGTCTAACAGACCAGGAAGGAACAGAGACAATATGCAGTTAACAGTCACCTAACAGGCAATAAAATGGCACTAAATTCATATCTGTCAAGAGTTACCCTGAATGTAAATGGGCTAAAGGCCCCAATCAAAAGACACAGAGTATCCGGATGGATAAAAAAACAAGACCCATTGATATGCTGTCTACAAGAATCTCATCTTAGACCCAAAGACACCTCCAGATTTAAAGTGAGGGGGTGGAAAACAATTTACCATGCTAATGGACATCAAAAGAAAGCTGGAGTGGCAATCCTTATATCAGATAAATTAGATTTTAAGACAAAGACTATAAGAGATGAATGAAGAAGGACACTATATCATATTTAAAGGGATTGTCCAACAAGAAGATCTAACAATTGTAAATATCTATGCCCCTAACATGGGAGCAGCCAATTATATACACCAATTAATAACAAAGTCAAAGAAACACATCAAGAATAATACAATAATAGTAGGGGACTTAAATACCCCCCTCACCGAAATGGACAGATAGTCTAAGCAAAAGATCAACAAGGAAATAAAGCTTCTAAATGACACACTGGCCAGATGGACATCACAGATATATTCAGAACATCACATCCCAAAGCAACAGAATACACATTCTTCTCAAGTGCACATGGAACATTCTCCAGAAAGGATAACATCCCTGGACACAAATCAGGTCTCAATTGGTGCCAAAAGTTTGGGATCATTCCCTCCATATTTTCAGACCACAATGCCATGAAACTAGAACTCAATCACAGAGGGAAGTTGGAAAGAACTCAAACACATGGAGGCTAAAGAGCATCCTACTAAAGAACGAATGGGTTAACCAGGAATATAAGAAGAACTTAAAAAAATCATGGAAACAAATGAAAATGAAAACAAAACTATTCAAAATTTTGGGACACAGCAAAGGCAGTCCTGAGAGGAAAGAATACAGCAATACAAGCCTTTCTCAAGAAACAAGAAAGACCTCATACACAACCTAATGCAACACTAAAGGAGGTGGAGAAAGAAAAACAAAGAAAGCCCAAACCCAGATGAAGAAGAAAAATAATAAAGAACAGAGCAGAAATCAATGAAATAGAAACCAAAAGAACAGTAGAACAAATCAACGAAACTAGGAGCTGGTTCTTTGAAAGAATTAATAAAATTGAGAAACCCTTGCCCAGACTTATCAAAAAGTAGAGAGAAAGGACTCATATTAATTAAATCATGAATGAAAAAGTAGAAATCACAACCAACAACAAAGAAATACAAACCATTAAAAGAACTTATTATGAGCAACTATATGCCAGCAAATTAGACAATCTGGAAGAAATGGACTCATTCCTAGAGACACACAAACTACCAAAACTGAACCAGGAAGAAATAGAAAACATGAACCAACACATAAGTAGTAAGAAGATTGAAGCAGTCATCAAAAATCTCCCAACAAACAAAAGCCCAGGGCCAGACGGCTTCCCAGAGGAATTCTATCAAACATTTAAAGAAGAATTAATACCTATTCTTCAGAAATTGTTCCAAGAAATACAAATGGAAGGGAAACTTCCAAACTCATTTTATGAGGCCAGCATCACCTTGATCCCAAAACCAGACAAAGACCCCATCAAAAAGGAGAATTACAGACCAATATCCTAGATAAACACAGGTGTAAAAATTCTCACCAAAATACTAGCCAATAGGATCCAACAGTACATTAAAAGGATGATTTCATGATCAAGTGGGATTTATTCCTGGGATGCAAGGTTGCTCAACATCCGCAAATCAATCAATGTGATTCAATACATTAATAAAAGAATGAACAAGAACCATAGAATACTCTCAATAGATGCTGAAAAAGCATTTGACAAAGTACAGCATCTCTTCTTGATCAAAACTCTTCACAGCGTAGGCATAGAGGGTACATTCCTCAACATCGTCAAGGACATCTATGAAAAACCAACAGCGAATTTCATTCTCAATGTGGAAAAGCTCTCAGCATCAGGAACACGGCAGGGATGCCCACTATCTCCACTGCTATTCAACATAGTGCTAGAAGTCCTAGCCTCAGCAATCAGACAACAAAAAGAAATCTAAGGCATCCAGGTTGGCAAAGAAGAAGTGAAACTCTCACTCTGCAGAAGATATGATACTTTATGTGGAAAATCCAAAAGACTCCACTCCAAAACTGCTAGAACTCATCCAAAAATTCATTCAAGTGTCATGATATAAAATTAATGCACAGAAATCAGTTACATTTCTATATACCAACAGCAAAACAGAAGAAAGAGAAATTAAGGAGTCGATCCCATTTACTGTTGCACCCAAAACCATAAGATACCTAGAAATAAACCTAACCAAAGAGGCAAAGAATCTGTATTCAGAAAACTACAAAGTGCTCATGAAAGAAATTGAGGAAGATACCAAGAAATGGAAAAACGTCCCACGGTCATGGATTGGAAGAACAAATATTGTGAAAATGTCTATGCTACCTAAAGCAATCTACACATTTAATGCAATCCCTATCAAAATACCATCAATTTATTTCAAAGAAATGGAACAAATAATCCTAAAATTTAAAAAGATAACCAAAGTCGTGGCATCACCATTCCTGACTTCAAGTTCTATTACAAAGCTATAATAATTAAGACAGTTTGGTACTGGCACAAAACAGACACATAGATCAATGGAACAGAATAGAAAGCCCAGATATGGACCCCCAACTTTATAGTCAACTGATCTTCGACAAGGCAGGAAAGAATATCCGGTGGAAAAAGACAGTCTCTTCAACAAAAGGTGTTGGGAAAACTGGAAAGCTATATGCAGAAGAATAAAACTGGACCATTTCCTTACACTTCACACAAAAATAGACTCAAAATGGATCAAAGACCTCAATGTAAGACAGGACTCCATCAAAATCCTGGAAGAGAACACAGGCAGCAACTCTTTGACCTCAGCCACAGCAATTTCTTCCTAGAAACATCTCCAAAGGCAAGGGAAGAAAGGGCAAAAATGAACTATTGGGACTTCATCAAGATCAAAAGCTTTTGCACAGTAAAGGAAACAGTCAACAAAACCAAAACACAACTGGCAGAATGGGAGAAGATATTCGCCAATGACATATCAGATAAAGGGCTAGTATCCAAAATGTATAAAGAACTTCTCAAACTCAACACCCAAAGAACAAATAATCCAATCAAGAAATGGGCAGAAGATATGAACAGACATTTCTGCAGAGGACATCAAATGGCCAACAGACACATGAAAAAGTGCTCCATATCACTCAGCATCAGTGAAATACAAATCAAAACCATAGTGAAATACCACCTCACACCAGTCAGAATGGCTAAAATTAGCAAGTCAGGAAACGACAGATTTTGGTGAGGATGTGTAGAAAGGGGAACCCTCCTACAATTTTGGTGGGAGTGCAAGGTGGTACAGCCACTCTGGAAAACAGTATGGAGGTTCCTCAAAAAGTTGAAAATAGAGCTACCTTACAATCCAGCAATTGCACTACTGGGTATTTACACTAAAGATACAAACGCCGTGATCCAAAGGGGCACATGCACCTGAATGTTTATAGCAGCAATGTCCACAATAGCCAAACTATGAAAGACCCTAGATGTCCATCAACAGATGGATGGATAAAGAAGAAGTGGTATATACATACGGTGGAATACTATGCAGCCATCAAGAGAAATGAAATCTGGCCATTTGCAATGACGTGGGTGGAACTAGAGGGTATTATGCTAAGTGAAATAAGTCAGTCAGAGAAAGAAAAAGTATCACATGATCTCTCTGATATGAAGAACTTGAGAGACAAGGCGGGGGTTTGTGGGGGGCGGTGGGGGAGAGAAACGAAACAGGAAGGGATGGGGAGGGAGACAAACCATAAGAGACTCCTAGACTCATGAGACGAACTAAGGGTGGCTGGGAGGTGGGGGGAGTTGGGATAGGGTGGCTGGGTTGTGGACACTGGGGAGGGTATATGCTATGTTAAGTGCTGTGAAATGTGTAAGCCTGATGATTCACAGACATGTACCCTGGGGCAAATAATACATTATATGTTAATTTAAAAAAAATTAAAAAAAAGAAGGAATTACCTTGTCTACAGTATTCCTAAGTTATAAATTCATAGAGATATCGATGGAAAAATTGTTTTACTAATGAAACACTGTTCTTATGTACCCTATAAATATTTAATCAACAGTATGAGTGATTCAGCTTGAAAGACTGAAATAAATGCTTCAGATTTCTCCACTTTTGATCAACTTGGTTTAAGACTATGAGTAAGTGAATTTATAACATATCAAAATGAACACAATAAAGGAAAAGGAAGAGATATGACAATCTCCATAAATTCATGATAAATGTAATAAATAGTTTTTGATTCAGAAAAGTATACAAGTATCTATGGAGAATTTTTTAAAAGTGCTTTGTAACTATTTCTATTACTGCATGTCTGGTTACAATCCATGAAAATACATATGTAATTAGTTGGCTTGTCTATTACATCTACTCATTCATAATTACCATGTTCTTCCCTCATTACATTTTATTACCACACATTTAACTGTATGGAAGGAAAGGGAAATCATTTGATCATAAACAGCAAAATGCAGAAGTCTGAATTGAAGGCAAATTCAGTAATAGAAAAAGTTATGTTGTGTGAACAGCCTAGAAATTTCAGATATGTACAATATATTCACCCTGACATCTGTGCTGAGATTTTTTCGACATAAACAACTTTCTTTGAGAAATGTTTAATTTGAATATTTCAGTATATTTAAACTATCTTGTATTCAATTAATATAAGTTACAACATACAGTCTTGCTCATTTAGTCATTTCTAGTTTGATTTGTGGGGCATTTTATTTCAGTAAGCTAAAAATTATATGACTATCACAGCATAAAAGTATACATTTAATAATTTTATAACAATGACATAATTTAAAATTATAAGTAATGTGTTTTTTAATAACCAAAGGAACCTTGTATATAACTAGTTATAACAATTACAAGATGCATGTGGGTATGTAATTTGAATAACATATTTTGTATCAACAAAGAAAATATTTTGTGTGATTCAGTTTCTTTCAAGTGAGCTTCATTAAAAATGATCCTGAGATGCTAAATTTTTACATAAAATGCTGGTTCGTGTAAGTCTTAAATGTGTTTTTAAAGGCAAACAAAAGCCCTCAAATTGACCTAGTTTTCATTATAGCCCTTTCCAACCACCTGAGCATTGAGCTTTTTAGGAGGAAGCTCTTTTCTCCTTGATGGCTCATCTAGAGTAGATATCTGGTCAAAAGCCTGAGAAAAAATCAAATTACATTAAACTAATCCTTTTAGTACCACTGGCAAGTGCGTGGTAAACCCCTAATTGGTAGGCTGCTTGTATTTGTTCTTGTTACGATAGGTTGCCTTTAAAAGCAGTCTCTTTGGATTTTACTTAATGTTATTCTTGTTATAAGATGTTTAGGAAAAAATAAAAACTAAAATGAATTTCAATACTTGATATGAGAGGCATTTGCTTACATTTTCATTATATTGCATTTTATGAATTATATACAACCACATATGCTGAAAAGGTAGATTTTAGAAGGATCTATAAAAAAGCTAAGCTCATGCTGAAAGTAAGCGGCGACTTGCATACTTGCATGTTTAGGTTTTCAACACTGTTTCTCCTCCTCCTCCTCCTCCTCCTCCTCCTCCTCCTCCTCCTCCTCCTCCTCCTCCTCCTCCTCCTCCTTCTTCTTCTTCTTCTTCTTCTTCTTCTTTTTATTTGACAGAGAGAGAGAGGGGTCACAAGTAGGCAAAGAGTCAGGCAGAGAGAGGGGGGAAGCAGGCTCCCCACTGAGCAAAGAGCCAGATGCGAGGCTGGATCCCAGGACCCTGAGATCATGACCTGAGCTGAAGGCAGAGACTTTAACCCATGGAGCCACCCAGGCACCCCAACACTGTTTGGTCTAATATTTAGCTGTTAATAGTAATTGTGTATGGATTGAGACAAGCTGTTGACAACTGAAAAGAAAAATAATAACAGAAAAAATAAGAGGGGGATAGTAGAAAAGTGAATTTAGCAGGAGTCAATTAAAAAAATTCTGCGTCCTAAATATGATCACTCTTCAGATACTTAACTTCACTTCTTAAGCAATTTGTGCCATTTGGGACTTGTCATTATCTCCATAGAATAACCAGTGTGATCTCTTGATCCTACCACTGTCCAGATTAAAACTGTCTACTGGTTTCTTACAATGAGAATAAAAATTGCTATGGCTTACTTACTTTTCCTAAGTTTGTAAGCTCATGCCATAGCTCTGACTTTGTTCTCCCCCTGTGCTCTTTACTGGATTACCTCAAAACATTAAGCAGTTTCCTATTTTATTGCTGAGGCTAACTCTTTTTACATCTTATTCCACCTGATCTTTACAGTTCCTTGCAATTCAGATCTCAACTTACATGCTACCTGTTTGGAGAACCTTCACCCACCACTGACAGTGAGCATTCTGGTTGCTGTTACAATAGCAATTCCCTCTCATGTAACTTAATTTCCAGTACCCACTTGCACTTTATAAGAATTTGACTCCACTCCAAACTAAAGTGATGATGTTTTTTATATGTTCATTAAAATTTTACCAAATTCTCACCACAGACATCATTTTAAATATAAGGTCATGACCCCATTAGGACCCATACAAAACAGGCATATATATACTAGGGTTTTCATTTTAAAAACTTTCTTAACATTTTCAGAACGCCTTAATAAGTTTCTTGTTTTTGCATTGTCTTTCAATTTAAACAAGGTCAGGGAAACATGTAGCTTGGGAAGTGTCTGACAGGCGTACAATAATAGAAACTCTAAGATGAAGGGAATACTAAATCTGGGCCCTTGTAGCTATCACTAACAGTAAGCTGCTGATTCTGTATAGGCCTGAAGTCTGCCCTGAATTGGTATCATTATTTTTGCTTGTATTTTTTTTCTTGTTTTTTTGCAGTTGAATGTAACCTTACTGATATGTATCTACTAAACTAATGTGAATTTCTTTTAATCTTTTATCCAGTTGCCCTGTTTTATTATCAACCTTGCATTTTTGAATGTCAGAAATTATGTTTAATGTTTAAATATTTATTTTTAGGGTGCCTGAATGGCTCAGTGGGTTAAAACCTCTGCCTTCTGCTCAGGTCATGATCTCAGGGTCCTGGGATCAAGGCCCGCATTGGGCTCTCTGCTCAGCAGGGAACCTGTATCCCCCTCTCTCTCTGCCTGCCTCTCTGCCTACTTGTGATTTCTTTTTGTCAAATAAATAAATAAACTCTTTTAAAAAAATAAAACTCTTCAGAGTGTAGTGATAGAGGGAACATACCTCAATATCATAAGAGCCAACTACAAAAAGCCCACAGTGAATATCATTCTCAAAAGGGAAAAGCTGAGAACTTTTCCCTTAAGGTCAGGAACATGACAGGGATGTCCACTATCAACACTGCTGTTCTACATAGTACCTGAAGTTCTAGCCTCAGGAATCAGACAACAGAAAGAAATAAAAAGGCATTCAAATTGGCAAAGAAGAAGCCAAACTCTCTTTCTCTTCAGATGAAATGATATTTTATGTGAAAAACCCAAAGACTCTACCCTAAAATTACTAGAACTCATACAGCTCATGTAAACAGTTAAGTGAGTTGATAGATTACATTCTCTGGTTTAAACTTAGGGGCGCCTTGGTGGCTCAGTGCGTTAAAGCTTCTGCCTTTAGCTTAGGGCATGATCCCAGGATCCTGGGATCGAGCCCCGCATTGGGCTCCCTGCTCAGCGGGGAGCCTGCTTCCCCTCTCTCTCTGCCTGTCTCTCTGCCTGCTTGTCCTTGCTCTCTCTTTGTTAAATAAATAAATAAAATATTTTAAAAGATATTTATTTTTAAATCTTTAATACCAAGAATCGTGTTTTACTTACAGTAAGAAAAAAAAAAGTTGGATACATAATCAAAGAAAATGGCTGGAACCAGTAAACTAAAATCCCAGAGTCAATTTGGTTCTATTAGATTAATTAAACTGTACTCCTTTATTACTGACAGAAGATTAATTACAGATAACATTAAGTCCCAAAGTTCCAAAAGTTACACTGTATTTAAAAGTCTTAACCTAACATATCTAAATTTGACTCTTTCATTTTAGTTTATTTAAATTGAGTTTATGGTCAACTCTATTAAACAGCCTTTTTGCCTGTGCCTAACACCTACTCTCAACTCTGATATCTATGTTACTAGTCCTAAATCTTTTCTTAAGTTACCCTAACCAATAACTACTCCTGAATAGGACTAGATTCTAGTGAATGGACTAGAATCATCTCAAACTCAACATGTATGCTTAAATGAAGACATTTTACTTTTCTATTCCTCTTCCTAATTTTTACTCACTAGGATTTGGGTTGTGAAGGTTTCAGCCAAAATAGTCTTAGACTATTAGGGGAAAGTGACCTTGATAGTTTTGAGGAATACTGGTTAGGTATTTTGTAAAATGTGCCTCAGTTGGGATTTGTTTGTTTTTCTCATGCTTACACTAAGGTTACATATTCTGGGAAGGAAATTGGTGGGGATGAAGTGCCAGTGTTATCACAACCTATTACAGGTACATATATATTTTTTTTTTTTTACGGGTACATATTCTTTTTTTTTTTTTAAAGATTTTATTTATTTGACAGAGAGAAACACAGCGAAAGAGGGAACACTAGCAGAAGGAATGGTAGCGGGAGAAGCAGGCTTCCTACAGAGCAGAGAGCCCGATGCGGGGCTCGATCCCAGGCTCCTGGGATCTGACCTGGGCCGAAGGCAGCCGCTTAACGACTGAGCCACCCAGGCGCCCCACGGGTACATATTCTTAACATGGCATTTATGTTGGTGTGAAACCTGATAATTTTGTTGAAGTAGTTTGTCAAGTTTCCCCACTGTAAAATTATTCTAGTTTCCCTTTTCTATACTGTATTCTTTGGAATGAAGTCATTATTTGCAACCCACAGTGGTGTCATATTCTTAGGTCTTCTCAGCTGACAAAGCAAGGAAATGTATGGGTGTGTATTAACTTGTGTATGTACATATTCATAAATATTTCAAATGCAGTCACATGTATCTATATTAAGCTAAATGTAAGTACATACTGATATTTTCAGCTGTACTCCATTACTACATGGATCATTCTGGCCTTCTCCCCTTGATTATCTATAAACTCCTGTTCCCACAGTGAAAAATCCAGCTCCTATAATCCATTTGGAATTGTTCAATGCCAGTTATGTGTGAATGTTAGTGTTACAATTATTAACATATAATCTCTTGAAAAAGAACATTATCAAATAGTATACAATGTTATGTACTGCTGTGTTTGCCCCTAATCTTGCAGAATCCATCAATTTCCAAAGTTAATTAGGGTAGCACCATTTTTAGCTATCCCCTTCAGTGAAGTTATTTCATACATTTGTAATACAGTTACAATGTTTTGTCACATTCTTCATTTTCTTTCATAAGGGTTCTATAGTTTTCAGAATATAGCTCTTTTACCTCTGGTTAGATTTACTTCTAGGCATCTTAGGGTTTAACTGTTATAATTGTAATTACAGTTCCGAAGTTCTAGGAATATTTGTAAAATTGTATATTTGTATAAAATTATATATTTGTATAATTGTATATTTGTATAATTGCATATGTTGTATAATTGTATATGGTATATACAATTGTATATGGTATAATTGTAAATGGAATCAATTCTTTAATATCTCTTTGTGCTTCTTCATTATTGGTGTATAAAAACGTAACAGATTTCTGTACATTGATTTTATATCCTGCAACTTTGTTGAATTTGTGTATCAGTTCTAACATTTTTTTTTTTTTTTTGGTAGAGTCTTTCAGGATTTCTATGTAGAATATTATGTCATCTGGGAATACTGAAAGTTTAAGTTCTTCCCTGCCAATTCAGATGCCTCTTATTTATTTTTGTTGTCTAATTGCTGAGGCTAAGACTTCCAGTACTATGTTAAATAACAATGGTAAGAGTATACATCCCTGTCTTGTTCCTGGCTATAATGGAAAAGCTGTTTTTCCCCACTAAGGATATTAACTATCGGTTTTTCTTATGTGGCCTTTATGGCGTTGAGGTACATTCACTCTATCCCTATTTTGTTGACAGTTTTTATCAAGAATGGAAGCTGTATTTTATCAAATGCTTTCTCTGCATCTATTGAGAGGATCATATGGTTGTTATCCTTTCTTTTACTAATGTGCTGTATTGTGTCAGCTGATTTAAGAATACTGAACCACCCCTTCAGTCCAGGAATAAATCCACCGATCTTTGCAGTTCCAACAATATGGACGGAACTAGAATGTATCATGCTAAGTGAAATAACTCAGTCAGAGAATGACAAATACCATATGATTTCACTCATGTGGAATTTAAGAAACAAAGCAGATGACCATAGGATAAGAGGGAAAAAAAGAGGAAAGCAAACCATAACAAACTCAACCAGAGTGTTGCTGAAGGTGAGGTAGGTGGTGGATGGGCTAAATAGATGATGGGTATTAAGGACAGCACTTGTGTTGAGCACTGAGTGTTATATGTAAGTGATGAATCACTAAATTCTACTCCTGAAGCCAATATTACTGTATTAACTAACTAAAATTTAAATAAAAATTTGAAAAAAAAGAAAAATAATAACAATATGAAGTCTTCCAAATCATGAGGAAAAGAAAAAAATAAATAAAACAAAAAACAGTGCAAGGCTACTGATTGCCTGCTAGAGAAGTATGTCTGGATAATCTCTTCTCTGTCATTTTCACATGAAAAAAAGACAGTAGAAGGAATCTAGTCAAGCTGGTTGAGAGAATGCAGCTATCTAGATATCTTCAATTTTTGTCTTTTCTTCCTTTTTCAGTTGTAGCACTAAAATAAAGAAATTCAAGATCTATGAAATCTACTATAGTATCAACAGCTGTATGAGACATAAAGTTTTGTGTGTAATATAGTAATGGGGTTCAAATTCACAGCTAGAACTGAGAATGAACTGAGTTTATTAGCTGAAACTATTTGACAATTCAAACATTGAGATCCCAGGTTCATCTCACGTTTTTTGTTTTGTTTTGTTTTTTTGTTTGTTTGAACTGTGAAATGTTTTAATATTATAGAAAATTACACTGTATAATAAAACTAACATTTGCGTTGCTGTTATTGAGGCTTATCAATTTTAGTCTTCCATTTTCTTTAGAATATTTTCAGAAAATAAAATATTACTGAAATGATTGAAAACTATACTCCCAATTATGCTTTCAGGAAGTAGTTATTACTTTATATTTTATTTTATCTATATAAAAGTATATTTTCATCATGACTATGTATTCAGAAATAACAATATATATAATATTATTTTGCATAAGTAAAGGTTTATATTTTCATTTTTGTGAATATTTTTTGACATAGTCAAGTTTTTGTTAAATATGAAACACAGAATTGAGCTCAAGTTATACATGTTCAGCTTGATTTTTTTCATGGCAAATACATTCATGTGAATAGCATTCAGAATATTACCATGCACAAACAAGTTACACTTATATTTTTTCTTATCTATCTATCTATCTATCTATATAACATACATAAAATATAAAGCTGAAAGTAACCAGAATCATAATTTATAATACCTTAAGTTTGCACTGAACAATTCTAATCAATTCTAATCATTAAACCAATGTAATTGTATATCTAGATTTTTTATTGAATTTGTGCTGAATGTATAGATCCATTTAGAAAGAATATTGTCATGATATTAAATCCTGAAATGTCATGAGCACTTTTCTAGTTATCTGGTGCTGAATAACAAATTACCCTCAAATTTAGTGGTTTAAGACAATAATCTCTTTTGCATATGAGTCTGCAACTAGAGTAGGGCTTTGTGAATACACCTTCCTTTTCCTCAGTGTAGCTTCAGTTGGAGCCACTTTCAAAATGGTTTGATCACCTTATTAATAAGTTGTTGATAACTCTCAGTTGAGTACTCAGCCAAGGTTCTTGGCTCTGGGTGTCTTCATGGAGCTGCTTGGTCTTTCTCCCTGAATGGCGGATAGATTTTGAGAGCAAGTGTTCCATGAGACAAGAACTAGAAGCTGCCAGTCTTTTAAGGCCTGAATCTGGAAACTAATAAAATGCCACTGCTGCCAAATTTATTTGGTCAAACAATCACACTCAGAATGAAAAGAGGAGACATAAACTCATCTCTTAATAGGAAAAGTATCAAAATAATTTGTGGCCATTTTAATTCTTCACAGAGGCCTTCAGCATAGTTTCCTAGGTATTTAATTTACTCCTATTCAGCATATTCCTCCTAGACATTTAATATACGCCTAGACATGTAATATTTTGATGCTATTTTATTTTATTTTTTAATATTTTATTTAATTATTTGACAGAGACAGATCACAAGTAGGCAGAGAGAAGGGGAGAAGCAGGCTCCCTGCTGAGCAGAGAGCCCAATGCGGGGCTCTATCCCAGGACCCGGAGATCATGACCTGAGCCGAAGGCAAAGGCTTAACCCACTGAGCCACCCAGGTGCCTCTTTGATGCTATTTTAAATGATATTGTCTGTACAAAGTTATTTTATAAACATTTGTTAGTGATATACCAAACTAGAAATGATTTTTGAGTACTACCTGTACTCAGCCTTGTTAGATATATTTATTAATTCTAATAGCTCTTCCATATAATCTTTTTGGACATTTAACATAAATAAGGTCAGCTTTTAATAACTAGATTTTAAGTAGATAAGTAGGTGCATGGGAATACATGTGTTTCATTTAAGTTATACTGACTACCTCAAAAGCATAATGAAGGTTTATTTCACTAACTCAGATCTCAAATACATTGTTAATAGAATCTGTGATAACTGACATGATTTCCTCATTCTGATCTCAGGGAGAAATATTTGACATTTTACCTATTAGGTATTAGGTCTATTAGGTTTATTAGGTCTTAGGTCTTAGAGAAAGATTTGATATTTTACCTCTTAGGTATTAGGTCTATTAGTCTATTAGGAGAAAGCATTTATTAGATTAAGAAAGTTTTCTTCTATTGCTCACTTGCTAAGAATTTTTGTTAAAAATAGATGTCACAGTTGGTCAAGTCCTAGGGCTTTTCTCTTTTTATAATCAATTATTGATTTTTTACATGTTAGTCCAAACATAGATCCTTTTTTTCCCCTCTTCTTAAATTTTTGTAGACAATTTCAAAACCACCTACACAGTCCCCAGTGTTCATGAATTATCATGAAAAACATCTTTTGTAACTCCTCTCAGACCCAAACCCAAGACAGGGCATGTTCTTTGTAGCCCATCTCTAGGGACTATTCCCCATCTATTTCAAAGCATTTCAGGAAAGTATATCCCATCCTGTGTCTTGTTTTTATGGAGGTTTTTGTTTTGTTTTTCCTTAAAACGAAATTTCTCCTCTGAATATACCACAAAGAAACAAAAGATGTAGAATTTCTTAGCAACCTCTAGGCATTAAAATTTCTTAGTTGCTCCTAAAACATCTGAAAAATTTAGTACTCTTTTCTGGACTTCTTACTTCTGCTCTTTACTTAACCGCAAAGAACTTTCCTTATTTTCTTGAAGGTCACCTATTCTTTCAAAAAATGTATTTTCTTATTATTTAATCTAAAACTTTTTGTTCTGTTTTGGAAAGAGATTTTCAGCATCTCCATTTTGTCATTTCTTAAATGAGAAAACATATTTCCTCAACCTTTTCTGTTTCATGTAAAAATTTCCTCCAAGTTTTTTTTTTTTCTTTTTCCTGTCCACATGTGTTTCGTTTTCCTTCTTTTTCTTGTTGAGGTCATTTCTTAAATGGCTGGTGATATTTGGATGGATGATTTGTGTGAATACATCAGGCTTATCATGTGCTATATTGTGATGTGGCTGAACTATTTCTTTGAAGGAATAACAACTATTAATATTTATAGGTTTTCTCCTTGAGTTCATTAGTTTCTATATAGTGGAACATTGCAATAGTCTTCTGGGAATTATTAGCTTGGCCATCGTAAATTTTCCTCAATAATGGAAACAGAACAAGACTTTTTTTCACCTTTGAGATTCATTGCTCCTATACAGTGGATTAAAAATAAGTTACTTTGGGGGCACCTGGGTGGCTCTGTGGGTTAAAGTCTCTGCCTTAGGCACAGGTCATGATCTCAGGGTCCTGGGATCTAGCCCTACTTCAGGCTCTCTGCTCAGCAGGGAACCTGCTTCTCTCTCTCTCTGCCCGCCTCTCTGCCTACTTGTGATCTCTCTCTCTCTCTCTCTCTCTCTCTCTCTCTCTCTCTCTCCCTGTCAAATAAATAAATAAAATCTTTTTTTTTGGCTTCAAGTCCTACCAGATAGCTTATAAACTCAGAGTTAAAAGATCAGTGTTTTCTGGGCGCCTGGGTGGCTCAGTCGTTAAGCGGCTGCCTTCGGCCCAGGTCAGATCCCAGAGTCCTGGGATTGAGCCCCGCATCGGGCTCTCTGCTCTGCAGGAAGCCTGCTTCTCCCGCTACCATTCCCTCTGCTTGTGTTCCCTTTCTCGCTATGTTTCTCTCTGTCAAATAAATAAAAATCTTAAAAAAAAAAAAAATCAGTGTTTTCTGCATGACCTTAAAGTGCTGTGCATTTCAAAACTGAAGATTTGTTTCTCAAAGTACTCACATACATATATTGACATACCAAGGCTGTTGAATACAGAACACTGAAATTTTCACTTGCTGACAAAGCAGGATGGATAGATAATCATGTGGCTACATGGTTAATCCTTTCTTTTTATCCCTCATTAAGCATTTTTCCTATTATCCAGATGGTATCCTAGCTGGAGGGGGAAATAATTATAAAATTTTAAAGATTTGTTCTATAAACAATATACGCATGGACCAAAAACCTGTTGACAGTATTTTTTAGGGTTTGTTTCCAAGTATTTTTGTGAATTTGTACTTTGACTTTATGGACACATAAAATCTTTGCTAACTTTTTGGTTTTGTTTTTGTTTTTCTGGAAGAAAAGGGCTGTTAGTGAGGCATCAGTTCTGTTTTTTATGATTTATTTACTTATTTATTTTAGAGAGAGAGAGTGCACAGGATAAGGAGGGTCAGAGGGAGAGGAAGTCTTAAGCAGATTTCATGCTGAGCATGGGCTCCATCCTGTGACCCTGAGATCACAACCTGAGCCAAAACCCAGAGTGGGACACTCAACCCACTGTGCCACCCAGGGACCTCAAGATATCAGTTCTACCACAGTAAACAATATTTCAGAGAAGTCTCCATTAATCCTAGGTATTTCCTAATATATAAACTTTGCTGCCCTCAATTCATCATGCTATAATTATTCCTTTTTTCTCTGTACATTAGTCTTTCTGTTCATAGAATTCTGTTCACTAGAATTTCTCTTTACTTGTTAATTTTTTGTAATAAAGACTTTATATTTTAAGACATATTTTAAGATTTGCCTCAACACTTGAGAAGAAGGTATAGATTTCCCCATGCTGACATTTTCTCTTTCAGTGACTGCTGCTGAAAAGATTGGACTTCTAGATGCTTGTGGGGTTCTGGGCTACTGGCCATATCCTATTCTTTTTGAAAGGGGCTCTAAATGGAATATTTAGGATGAATTCCTGATCACTTCCTTTAGAAGAGATCAACCATTGTTGTGAAATTTCTTAAATTTTCTCCATTCTTGTAACACTAGTTTTCCCTAAGTTCTCTCTTATATCTTAAGAATCACAAGGACAAAGGATCACATTCTATCATGTCTTGATTTTTATTTTTTTTAAAGATTTTATTATTTATTTGACAGAGAGAAACACAGCAAGAGAGGGAACACAAGCAGAGGGAATTGTAGCGGGAGAAGCAGGCTTCCTGCAGAGCAGGGAGCCCGATACGGGGCTCGTTCCCAGGACCCTGGGATCATGACCCGAGCTGAAGGCAGATGCTTAATGACTGAGCCACCCAGGCGCCCCTTGATTTTTATTTTTATAACACAAATTTCTTTATACAGTTTGCCTATTTAGGTGGTCAATACAAGTAAGACGAATAAATGCAACAGAAAAATTTTTGATAAAAAGAACTTGCAAGAAATTTCAAATATAAAGATCTTCTGATAGTTTTGGTAAGCAGTTCACATAGATGGGTGTGTGATGAGTGAGCTGAAAGAGAAAAAGGACACAGCCCCAGCCTACATCCTTTGGTTTGATTGACGTGCTCACTTCCAGAAGATTACATAGTCTCTATATGTACTCATGTGATTGCACCTCTCATACTCTTCCAATCCTTCATGTTCCACTTCTCCAGAAACCAATCCTCTTGTTTCTTCCAGGATGAGAAGAAGTAGTCATGCAGGTATGGAGGGTGTGGAAGAATCTGCCTAAATTCTGATACTTCCTTTATAGACTTACAAATACACTTCCCCACTTTTATCATTCTTATTTTCAGAAGTTCTAGGTTTCTTAAATTGTTGAAACTATCTGAAGTCCTATGTTGTGAATCCATCAGCTTTTAGAATCCCTCACTGCAATCATAAGTTTTACCTCTTTCTGAGATGTTCAATCTGTTATTACCTATTTCCCACCTCTAAATATTCTGGTGATTTTTCTCTCCTTTGTGTTTTATTTTTCCTTAACTTGGTTAAAAAAAAAAAAATATATACATATATATATACATATATATTATATATTTATATAAACTTAAGTATATATTGTATATTAATATGTTTAATCATTCATATGTTAACATATACTTAATTATATAATTAATATATTATATATTAATGTTAAATATATATTAATATATTAATATGGTATGTTATTTATATATTGTATATTTATATATATTTATTTATGAATTTATTTATATACGTTCTTTACCCTTTAGCATTTTCAGAGTTTTTGCCTCTCCTGGGGAGAGGAAAGAGCAGATTATATTTGTTTTAATTTTCTGTGTTTAGGAATGTAAAAGTTTTCTTTTTCCAGTCCCATAGGATGTTCTTTTACAGTTTTGTACATGCCCAAGCTTCAGTCATAAAAAAATTCATACAACTTCCAGACTAAGCCTTAATAGCACTCATATTTTTATTTTATCTACCCAATTTCTCCTTATTTTTTTTCTTTTTTTAAGAAATACAATTGGTCATGGATACAGGTTTTATCATGACTATATTTTAAGTCATCTCTTCAGATCAAACATTATGGCACAGAATTTGCTTAAGGATCTTAAACTTTTCTAGAGCTATACTGGTATTCATCTTGAAAAGTGGACTAGAAAGATCATAATTTCTATTCCATAGTATTATCCTGTATATTAAATATATACTTATTAAATAAAATATTTTTTTACTTTCAATTTTTTAGGGGTGTGTGTGTGTGTGTGTGTGTGTGTTTATCTATATGACAACAAGAAGTTGTGAAAAAAGTATACTTTGTTCACTAATATACTTGAGAGGTAGAGGTGTGAAGGGAGAAAAGAAAAGAGGATTGAGAATATTAATTCTAATTAAAAACAACCAATAATAAAAAACAGCTATCTGTGTCTGTGTGTATTTATAGAAATATGAGTGGTCAATAACATGTTTATAGTAGTTATATTTGCGTAGAAAGATTTCATGTGATATTTGCTTTCTTCCTTAAGCTCCTTTTATTGCTTATAACTTCCTAAAAATTGGTTTTATTACATATCATAACTAAAAGAGATTAACTCTGCAAAATCAAAAGCGGGTCCATGACCATGTTCTTTCTTGGTATTCTATGAGGCACATATAGCCTACATATTATTCATGCTTGTTTCTTACTATGGTTTTTAAAAAGCTGAGATTTAAACCTTAGAGTAGAATTACACATATTAAATATATCAAAATAGTTACCTTTACTTTACTTTAAATGTAGAATAATGTTGATTTTTGTCCATGTTTTCTACTAATTCGCATCACTTACTTTGCTCAGATTCATGTCATTAAAATCCATTAGCATATTTAAGTGAGGTACACACAGTTCCAAGAACCACAAGTCTGAGACTCAACGGCTAGCTACATATTGATCTCTTTACAAACACACACACACATGAAATGCTAATTTTTCATTGATAATTATAACTAGTCTCTTTATTTTCCTATTTCCTGGATAACACTGACAAAAAAAATGGTGAAAACAAGAGGAAAAAAGAATACTCATTTCAACACAAAGAAGTAATATAAGAGAAAAAGCAAGAATTAGAAAGGAGTATTTATATTTATATTTATATGTACATATACTACACTTCTAATGAATGTTATATTCGTTTATGGATGAAGAAACTAGGGACTAACAAATTAAATAATTTGTTCATCCAAGTTCTCATATTGCTACTAGCTACAGAAATATATAGTTTTAAAGTGATAAAATATATTCAGAAGAAAGCTTCTAATCTCCTGAAAACAGCAAAGTTCTGTCAAGTTATAAGAAATATCAGTCAATAAATAAGGAGTTCTACATAAAACAAATTCTTTATTTTTATACAAATATTGTTTGATATATCTAAAACAGTGAACATACCAAGAAAGTAGCAATCCTTACTCTGAAGTCAGACATACTTGCCTCTGAGTCCTAGTTTCACGATCATCACCTTGAGAATACCATTTAAGCCATTCTAATAAAGTCTTCTACCATTTGACACTAGTACCATATCTGTAGTATATGAATATGAAAATGTATTGTTCACACAAACAGCTTTTTTATTATTTATTTTAAAATTCCAATGATTTGTAATAAATATTAAACTTATTTTTTCTTGAGATCAAATAGGTTAAAATGATTGTCTTAAAATGCCTAAAATTAGGGTGCCTGGATGGCAGGTCATGATGACCCTGCCTTCAGCTTGGGTCCTGGGATCAAACCCCACATTGGGTTCCCTGCTCAGCAGTGAGTCCACTTCTCCCTCTCCTTCTTGCTGCTCCCCCTACTTGTGCTCCTCTGCTCTCACTCTCTCTCTCTCTGTCTAGTAAATAATAAAAATATTTTTTTAAAAATGACTAAAACACCATTTATTTCCTCTCAATTCAGAAAAAAAATCAACAAAATATAATGGCAGATCTGTCACTAACTGAAACAGTTGTAAAATTAACTTTCAATTCTGTCATGCATTCAAAACCATTCTTTCAATATTTACCCATATTTAATTAATGCAAGCACTATCCCTAGCAAAAGGGGTATAAATGTAAATATCTTGTCCCTCAAGAAACTTATAGTCTCAGTTGGGGTAAAGAGCAGTTGGCTTGGCACTGGCGTACATGATAAAATCTAACTTTCCATGGCCAATAGCACTTGAGCAATTAAAAGTGTCAATAAACAAAATATGTAATAGTCAACCACATAAAGATGATGTAAAGATAAACAAGTTCAGCTAAACCATTATCATCAAGGCCACTCAATATGTGTTTGCATTATCATATCATATTCACAGTCTGTTAATCTTGAGAGTTCACAGAAACATTTCAGTATGCAGAAGTGTTCCTAAAACTAAATCTCCTCTCGGGCACCTGGGTGGCTTAGTCAATTGGGCATCTGTCTTCAACTCAGGTCATGGTCCCTGGGTCTTGGGATCAAGCCCCACATCAGGCTCCCTGCTCCATGGGGAGCGTGCTTCTCCCTCTCTCCCAACCTCATGCTCTTTCTCACTATCTCTCTGTCAAATAAATAAATTCTTAAAAACAAAAACAAAAACTAAACCTCCTCTGCCTACTGAGTGCTCCTGAAACACTGCTCAAAGTCACATACTTCATATGAAACTCATTAAACTGTTTTGAAAAACATAATTCTGTTTCCAATCTTGAAGCCTGTAGTTGCTTGATGACTTCATTTGTGCAATAATTTCTCTCTCCCTACTCAGTTATTCATGAGTAAATTTGCAAGCTAAGGTCTAAAATACCAAAGTTTCTATAAATTGGTAGTAGCTGCATAAAGCTTACACTTGCATAAATCATTAATATACTGGTACCCTAATCCTTCTCTACATGTTCAGACTTCCCCTTTTCAATATTCTGAATCACTGTTTGCTCCAGTACCAGTTCCACTGTTGACACTTTGGTTGATCTAATTATTTGGCTTGTTGGTCAAGTTTCACAGCCTGTGATTTAACTTGTGTCTTATGTTAATACTTGTAGTGATTATTTAGTGTTTTGGCCTTTTCAGATTGTCTTATGGATCTTTGTTTAGGAACTACCCTATGGGTACTAATGATAACATACTTCAGGCATGATGTTTTCTTTTATTCTTTTTCTTTTTTAAGGATTTTATTTATTTATTTTGAGAGAGAGAGAGAGAGAGTGCAAGTCAGGAAAGGGGCAGAGGGAGAGAGGCAATCTCAAGCAGACCACACCAAACACGGAGCTCGATCTCATGACCCTGAAATCATGAACTGAGCTGTAATCAAGAGCGAGACTCTCAACAGACTGAGCTACCCAGGTACTCCAGGCATGATGTTTTCTGAACTCAACTTGTTAAGTGGTTACCAGGAAAAGTTAGTTATAGAATTCATGCAAAGAACTCTATTTTTTCTATAGCAAAGGAGGAGTGGCCTACCAGAGGTAAACACACAACAAATATTAGGTAGGGAAGTTTTAAGTGGAGAAGTGACAAAATTATTTATTCTGTTCTTTTAATGACTTGTCCTCTGTTTGTCTTCTGATTCTTGGTTCAGGAGCAAGAAGGCATTAAGCCCAGTCAGACACCAACCATATTGTCTTACTATATAGTCTACTAGTTTCTTGATCTGGTAATAAAAGTGATTTTAAAATGCTTTCAATTCTTATGTGGTGCCTGAATGACTCAGTCAGTCAAGCATCTGCCTTTGGCTCAGGTCATGATCCCAGGGTCCTGAGATCAAGTCCCACATCAGGCTCCCTGCTCAGTGGGGAGTCTGCTTCTCCATTTCCCTCTGCCTGCTGCTCTCCCTGCTTGTGCTCCCTCTTCTGTCAAATGAATACATAAAATCTTTAAAAAAATACTTTCAGTACTTTCACAGATAAACTGTTTTAATGGTTATATAATCATCTTATTGCAAAAATTAATTAATGTAAAAAATTAATTAATGTTTGATTCCTATGATTTAATGGATAATTTGGATAATTTGGTTTTCTATAAAACAAAAATTTAAAAATTTATTAATTTAAATAGGATATTAAATAATGAATATTATAATGATATAATAATTTTGAAGTTGCTGCTCAAATAATTGACATTTGGAAAACTCAGCCATCACATTTTCTATGTTTTCCCACCAAATAAAAAGACCACTGCCGGGCACCTGGGTAGCTCAGTTGGCTAAGTGTCCAACTCTTGATTTTGACTCAGGTCATAATCTCAGGGTAGTAAGTGAATTCAAGCCCTGCATTGGTCTCCATGCTTAGTGTGGAGACTGCTGGAGATTCTCTCTCTCTCCCTCTCCCTTTGCCTCTTCCTCTGCTTATGTGTTCACACTCTCTATCTCTCTCAATTAAATAAATACATCTTTAAAAAAAAAAAAACCAAAAACAACCCTGTTTTCTATCTTCCTTGATTTCCATGACCTCTAGAGTAGGTCATGTAAATGACCTACTATAAGAAATATAAATGCCTATACAAACTCCCTTGGGACTCTGCTTTCCTCTCTGAAACCTCATTCAGCTTCTCATTACTGGTTTGATGACCTTTCTCTTTAGATTTAATGCATGTGTATATTGTTGCATCTGTACTATACTCCACTAGTTCCTGAACTAATAATCTGGCCATGGGACACTTTAATATCTGTTAAATGAATGAATAGGAGAATGATCCATATTTCATAGGGTTTCAATCATGTAATAGGCAAAGCATGTAAAGAACAGATTTAGGTGACAGATAATCAGCATCAATCTTTAAAACTATTATTCTGAGTCTAACAATTTTTATGGCTTCTTTGTTATATGTAATGCGAAAAATACTGTTACTGGAATTTCTGGATTTCTGCTGCTATTTTTTGTTGCTAGCTATATATGAGATATGCATGTTGGCAGATTTCAGTTGTAAAAAAATATGTCCCTCAATCTGTGTTTTGGATGAGGGACTATAGAAAACTGGATGAACTTTCACATTAGAGTGAGATGGAACTAATTTTCTCTGGGATATGTCAGAATAAGCTACTGAAGAGTAAGATGCATAGTTAGTGAAAAGTTGAAGGTGAATACAGAAAAGCAGAGGAATAATATGAAATAGGAAGCCAGTGAACACTTGCTGATGGTACTGCAAGTAGAATCATCTAGAAATAGGTATATATGATTCTTATTATGTAAAGTTTTTTTTCACTTCTATAATGTAAAGCTATCACACAATTGTTTGTCTTGATTGAGGGTTATTAAATAGGGATACAAAAGAAAGGTATTGATCTATTCAGAGCAATGGCAGCAAAGCTTGTATTATTGGGAGATTCATAAATAGAATTAATTTAAGAAAATCTGAAATTTAGACTGCAAAATTAGTTAAGATAATTGTCCCAAGATATAGATACCAGGAGAGTAAAATATGTTCCAAAACCATAAAGTCAGAATTCCAGTCACTCTTACATAAGCATTAAACAGTAGATAATCCCAATTGCACTACTAAGTATTTACCCAAAGAATACAAAAACACTAATCCAATGGGATATTTGCATCCCTATGTCTATAGCAGGATTTTTTATAATAGCCAAAATATAGATACAACCTTAAGTGTCTCTCAACTGATAAATACATAAAGAAGATGTGGTAGGTACAACGGGTTACTCAGCCATAATAAAGAGTGAAATCTTGGCATTTACAATTACATGGATGAAGCTAGAGAGTATTACACTAAGCAAAATAAGTCAGAGAAAGACAAATACCATATGATTTCACTCATATGTGGAATTTAAGAAAAAGAACAAATGAGAATAGAGAAAAAAAAAAGAGCCAAACCAAGAAATGGACCCTTAACTATGGAAAACAAACTGATGGTTACCAGAGGGAAGTTGAGTGGGGGGATGGGTGAAATAGGTAACAGGGATTCAGAAGTGCACTTGCTGTGATGAGCACTGTGTTATTGGAAAAGATGAATCACTTTGTTGTCCACCTGAAACTAATTGTACACTGTATATTAATTCACTTGAATTTAAATAACAACTTAAAAATGGTAGATAATCCAGGTGATTTTATACATGAATTCAGTAACTTAGTTTTATATTTATCTTTATTTTTATGAACTAGAGGTACAAACAAAGGTTTTTGTTAGCCTTCAAGTTCACTTTAGTAGATGAAAGAAGGAGAGAAGAAAAGATCAAGAGTCCATCTTTATGCAGTTGGATATTCTGGTTGGTCTATAAATTTGACCAATACCTAACATAAGATATCTTTTATAGTATACATATAGAGAATGAATCTAGTAGGCAAGTGAACAGTTAACTGTAAATGTTAGGCTGTATTATAACATTACATAGAATAAAAATTACTTGCTTATATTTTAAGAAAGTGTTTTAGAGTTCATTGGTGATTTTATTTTTCTCCTTCACATATGGAAGTGATTTTGGAGACTTAGTAAAGATTAGGAAACCAGTCTAGAAAAACAAATGAAGGTTAGTTATTTATTTACCATGAGGAACAATGTGAAGGGAGTAGACATCTTGTGTGCTCCAAGTGCAGGTAAAAACATAGAGATATTTGAGGCAGGTTTTATGAGGAATAGTAGAAGTATTGAGAGCACTGACACTTCTAATTATTTCCTGTGCTTTTACCCATACAGACTCTTCAGTTACCCAGATTGGTAATAATACATTGAACACTAGCTTGAATTAAAGACATAACACAAATAAACACTAATTTACATATTGGATTGAATTCACAAAATATACATGTTAAGTTTTTATACTCAGATATCTTAAGAGGATTTTTCTATAAAAGATGCTTCATGAGATGAGATAATCACTTACTTGCTTAAGCCACAGCCTTATTCCCAAAAATATTACACAGTGAGGGAGAATTGCAACCAAGGAAAACATTAAGCACAGAGGAACTTTGATATCATGTTTTAAAAATACATATTTGTTGAACTTTAATATATTTGAGATCAGTTTGTCTCAACTTAATTTGCTTCATATTTACATTATTTTTCTGTTGCAGGATATCACAGTCGGCTTGCTATATTACATATTCATATCCTTTTTTCTTTGTATGAATCAAAATTATCACCATTCTTCTTCTCACTGATTTTTCAAATGGAACTGCATAACTAATCTGTAGCATTTTTAGAGAATAAAAATGACTTGATACATAGCAAAAATATACTCACCTAATAACCCATCACTCTAAAGTCTCCATTAGCTCAATCAGAAAATGGTTGTACAGCAAAAAATGTGACGGCTTGGGGCCTATTGCTCCCATGGCTGTAGTTTGATAGATTTACAGAAAAAAAAAATTTTATTTTTCTTTTTCTCAGAGTCTTACAATACTCAAACTTTTTCATTCACTCCCTTATGGTTAGCATTGCTCTGTCACATTGAAAAACAAAGATAAAAATGAATAAATGGAAAAGGTGGAGGTACAAGAAGGAAAAAAAGGAGGATAGAGGAAAAGATAAAAGAAAAAGGTAGGGAAGGATCTATCTGTTGAAAACGTATAATAAAAGGTAACACTGCTGAAAGTGTCAAGGTTTGTGGTAGTTTAAGGTCAATCAGCAACCTATAGAACATTCTTAGAATTGATACATGAAATAAGATAGATATAGTAACTAGGGGGGGAAAATCCAGTAAGGAGAGTGAGGGTATAATTTTTAATGTATTAAGAATGCAAATTATTTGTGGAACTATTTTCAGTGTTGGTGTCTGAGTTCAGCCATTGGAAGACAATAGAAAGAAGATCAGAAATATGAGAGGAGAGGACAGACTAAGTGTTCCTATAGAGCTCTCCCTGCCATTATGCATTCTTCTACTTAAGACTATTTTCCTCTGGGACGCCTGGGTGGCTCAGTTAGTTAAGCGGCTGCCTTCAGCTCAGGTCATGATCCCAGGGTCCTGGGATTGAGTTTCACATTGGGCTCCTTGCTCAGCAGGGAGCCTGCTTCTGCCTCTGCCTGCTCGTGTTCTCTCTCTTTCTCTCTCTGACAAATAAAAAAAAAAAAAAAAAAAAGACTATTTTCCTCTGTGTAAGCCACATTTCCCATGAAATTGTTTCCTACAGCTACAACTCTGTATTATAGTATACTGCCTCTACTACTTCATTTGGCTCTCAGGGATGGTAAATGTTCACCAACATTTCTAACCTTGGATTCCCACAATATCCTTGTTATTTGCCTTAAACTTGCCCACACACTTTTAAATGCTTATTAAATTCTCCTCAACTGACACATCTAAATGTGGCATCTTTTCTCATTAAGATTCATTTATTAGGTGGTAAATCCATTTAACCTCAGTTGTGTGTGTGTGTATGTGTCTCTCTGTGTGTGTATGTGTGTGTGCATGCTGAAGATAGAACTGACATATAATATTGTGTAAATTTAAGCTGTATACATGTTGATTTGATGCATTTTTATTGCAATAGGATTACCACCATATTGTTAGCTAACATATCTATCACATAATATAATTAACATTTTTTATAGTGGGAATATTTATGATCTAGTCTCTTAGCAACTTTGAATTATAGAATACAGTATTCTTGACTGTGGTGTGCATCAGATCTCTAGAATTTATTTATTTTCTAACTGCAGGTTTCTGTCCTTCTTTTTTTTTTTTGAATTTTATTTTTTCAGTGTTCCAAGTTGTATTGTTTATGCACCACACCCAGTGTTCCATGCAATACATGCCCTCCTCAATACCCACCACCAGGTTCACCCATCCCCCTACCCTTTCCCCTCTAAAACCCTCAGTTTGTTTCTCAGAGTCCATAGTCTGTCATGTTTCCTTTCCCCCTGCAATTTACCTCAATTCACTTTCCTTCTCCTTATGTCCTCCATGTTATTCCTTATGCTCCACAAGTAAGTGAAACCATATGATTATTGGTTTTCTCTGCTTGACTTATTTCAATCAGCATAATCTCTTCCAGTCCCATCCATGTTGATACCAAAGTTGGGTACTCATCCTTTCTGATGGCTACATAATATTCCATTGTATATATGGACCATATCTTCTTTATCCATTCATCTGTTGAAGGGCATCTTGACTCTTTCCACAGTTTGGTGATTGTGGCCATTGCTGCAATGAACATTGGGGGTACATATGGCTCTTCTCTTTGCTACATTTGTATCTTTAGAGTAAATATCCAGTAGTGCAATTGCAGGGTCAAAGGGTAGCTCTACTCTCAATTTTTTAAAGAATTTCCACACTGTTTTTCAAAGTGTCTGCACCAACTTTCATTCCCACCAACAGTGAAAGAATTTCTATCCTTTAAACAACATCTCCTCAATTCTCCTAATCCTTATTCTATTACCATACTACTTTCTGTTTCTGAGGGTTTTCTGGTTTTTTGTTTTGTTTTTTAGATTCTGTATATAAGTGATATCATACAGGATTTGTCTTTCTTTATTTCACTTAGCGTAGTGCCCTCAAGATCCATCCATGTTCTCCAAAATGGAAGACTTTCTTTCTTTCTGATGGCTAATAACATTCCATTGTATATGTATAGCAATCTTCTAATCCACTGATGGACTTTAAGGTTGTTTCCATTTTTTGGCTGCAATAAAGATAGGGGTGCAGATATATTTTAATATCCTGTTTTCATTTCCTTTGGATATATACCCAGAAGTGGGATTGCTGGATCATTTAGTAGTTCATTTTTGTTTTGTTTTGGTTTTGTTTTTTGAGGAAACTCCATACTGTTTTTCATAGTAGCTGAGCCAATTTACATTACTACCACTAGTGCATAAGGGTTTATGTTTCCCACTAATCTTGCCAATGCTTGTTATCGCCTCTCTTTTTGATAATAACCATAATAACAAGTGTGAGGTTCTGATTCACATTTTCCTAATAATTAATGAGGTAAAACATCTTTCTTTGTACCTGTTGGCCATTTGTATGTTTTCTTCGGGGAAAAAAAAAATCTATTCATTTCCTCTGCCCATTTTTATTTATTTTTTAATATGGTATTTATTTATTTGACAGAGAGAGAGAGAGATCACAAGTAGGCAGAGAGGCAGGCAGATCTAGAGGGGGAAGTAGGCGCCCCACTGAGTGGAGAGCCCAATTTGGGGCTTGATCCCAGGACCCTGAGATCATGACCTGAGCTAAAGCCAGAGGCTTTAACCCACTGAGCCACCCAGGTACCCTTCTCTGCTCATTTTTAAATCACATTGCTTGGGTTCTTTGTTATTGAATTGTCTGAGTCCATAAAAACTAATATTTTGGATAGTAACCCCTTATGAGATATGTCATTTGCAAATATTTTCTATCATTTCACAGACTGCTTTTCCATTTTGTAGGTAGTCTGTTTTAGTGTGCAGAAACTTTATGTTTCTGCATAAAGTTTCTGCATAAAGCACTGTGTGCTTTTGTAGCTTGCACTTTTGATGACAAATTGAATTATTTTTTTTTTCCCAAACCAATTGGAATTGGAAGGAAATTCTTCCTTTTTCCCCCTAGTAGTTTAATAGTATCAGTTCTTATGGTTGAGTCTTTAATCCATTTTTGAGTTAATTTTTGTAATTAGTGATAGGCCAGTTTAAATTTTTGGCATGTGGTTATCCAGTTATGCTAACACATTTTATTGGACATACTATCTTTTCCCTGTTGACTATCCTGATTATCATGTGAAATATTGGTTGACTGCATATGTGCAGGTTTAATTCTGGACTCTCTGTTCTGATCCATTGAACTATATGTCTATTATTATGCTAATAACCATTCTGTATCGATTATTATAGTTTTATGGTATAGTTTGAAATCAAGAAGTGGAATGTCTCCAGCTTTGTTCTTTTTTCCTTTTTTAAAAAAATAATATGTAATGTATTATTTGTTTCAGGGGTACAGGTCTGTGATTCATCAGTTTTATATAATGCCCAGTCCTCATTAGAACACATACCCTCCCCAATGTCCATTACCCAACTACTGCATCAAACCACCTCTCCTCTCCAGCAACCCTCTGTTTGTTTCCTAAAATTAAGAGTCTCTTATGGTTTCTCTCCCTCTCTGGTTTCATCTTTTTTCATTTTTTCCTCTCTTCACCTATGATCCTCTGCCTTGTTTCTTAAATTCCACATATGAGTGAAATCATATGGTATTTGTCTTTCTCTGACTGACTTATTTTGCTTAGTATAATATATCCTACTTTGATCCATGTTGTTGCAAATAGTAAATTTCATTCTTTTTGGTGGCTGAATAATATTCCATTATATACCACCTACATTTTCTTTATCCATTCATCTATTGATGGATTGATGGACATCTTGGCTTCTTCCACAGTGTGGCTATTATGGACATTGCTGCTATAAACATTAAGGTACCCCTTCTTTTCACTACATCTGTATCTTGGGTTTAAATGCCAAGTACTGCAACTGCTGGGTTAAAGGGTAGCTCTATTTTGAATGTTTTGAGGAACCTCCACACTGTTTTCCCAAGTGGCTGTACCAGTTTGCATTTCCACCAGCAGTGTAAGAGGATTTCCCTTTCTCCACATCCTCAGCAACATTTGTTGTTTCCTGACTTGTTAATTTTAGCCATTCTGATTGGTGTGAAGTGGTATCTCATTGTGGTTTTGATTTGTATTTCCCTGATGATGAGCATTTTTTTTCATGTCTGCTGGTCATTTGTATGTTTTCTTTGAAGAAATATCTGTTCGTGTCTTCTGCTCATTTCTTGATGGGATTATTTGTCTTTGGGTGTTGAGTTTGATAAGTTCTTTATAGACTTTAGATACTAGCCCTTTATCTGATATATTTTTTCTTTTTTTTTTTTTTAAGATTTTTTTATTTGAAAGAGAGGAGAGAGATCACAAGTAGGCAAAGAGGCAGGCAGAGAGAGAGGAGGAAGCAGGCTCCCCGCTAAGCAGAGAGCCTGATGCGGTGCTCGATCCTGGGCTCATGACCTGAGCTGAAGGCAGAGGCTTTAACCCACTGAGCCACCCAGGTGCCCCCCTTTATCTGATATTTCATCTGCATATATCTTCTCCCATTCTGTCAGTTGGTTTTTGGTTTTGTTGATTATTTCCTTTGATGTGCAAAAGTTTTAATCTGGATGAAGCCCAGTAGTTCATTTTTGCCTTTATTTTCCTTGCCTTTGGAGACATGTCTAGCAAGAAGTTGCCATGGCCATGGTCAAAGAGTTTGTTGCCTGCATTCTTCCCAAGAATTTTGACGGATTCTTGTCTCATATTTGGTTCTTTCATCCATTTTGAGTCTATATTTGTGTATGGTTTAAGGAAATGGTCCAGTTCCATTCTTCTGCATGTAGCTGTCCAAATTTTCCAATGCCATTTGTTGAAAAAACTCTTTTTTCCATTGGACATTCTTTTTTGCTTTTTTGAAGATTAGTTTGCCATAGAGTTGAGGTTTCATTTCTGGGTTCTCTGTTTTGTTCCATTGATCTATGTGTCTGTTTTTGTGCCAGTACCATACTGTCTTGATGATTATAGCTTTGTAATAAAGCTTGAAGTTCAGAATTGCGATGCCTCCAGCTTTGGTTTTCTTTTTCAATATCCCTTTAGTTATTTGGAGTCTTTCTTGGTTCCACACAAATTTTAGGATTATTTGTTCCAACTCTTTGAGAAAGTTGATGGTATTTTGATAGGAACTGAAATGAATTTGAAGATTGCTTTAGATAGCATAGACACTTGCAGATTTTGTTCTTCCAATCCATGAGCATGGGACATTTTTTTCCATTTCTTTTTGTCTTCCTCAATTTCTTTCAGCAATATTCTATACTTTTCTGAGCACAGATCCTTTGCTACTTCGGTTAGGTTTAATCCTTAGGTATTTTATGGTTTTGGGTGCTATTATAAATGGGATCAATTCCTTAATTTCTCTTTCATCTGTCTAATCATTCGTGTATAGAAATGCAACTGATTTTGGTGCATTGATTTTATGTCCTGCTACTTTACTGAATTACTGTATTAGTTCTAGCAATTTTGGGGTAGTCTTCTGGATTTTCCACATAGAGTATCTTGCCATCTGCAAAGAGTGAGGGTTTGAATTCTTCTATGCTGATTCTGATGCCTATTGTTGTTTTTTGACTGCTGAAGCTAGGACTTTTAGTACTATGTTGAACAGCAGTGGTGTTAATGTTAACATGTCCTTGCCATGTTCCAAACATTAGGGGAAAAGATCTCAGTTTTTCTTCATTGAGAATGATACTCGCCACAGGTTTTTCATAGATGGCTTTTTATGATATTAAGGTACAAACCCTTTATCCCTACACTGTGAAGACTTTTAATAAAGAAAGGGTGCTATACTTTGTCAAATGCATTTTCTACATCTATTGAGAGGATCATATGGCTCTTGCCCTTTCTTTTATTTATGTGGTACATCACATTGATTGATTTGCAGATGGTGAACCAACCTTGCCTCCCAGGAATAAATCCCACTTGGTCATGGTGAATAATTTGTTTAATGTACTGTTGAATCCTATCGGCTAGTATCTTGGTGAGAATTTTTCCATCCATGTTCATCAGGGTTATTGGTCTGTAATTCTCCTTTTTGGGGACTAAAAAGGGGACTCCTTTTGGGGGTCTTTGCCTTGTTTGGGGATCAAGGGAATTCTGGCATCATAGAAAGAGTGGATATTTTTCTTCCATTTTGATTTTGTGAAACAGCTTCAGAAGAATAAATATTAATTTTTCTTTGCATGTTTTATAGAATTCCATTGCAAAGCCATCCAGCCCTGGGCTCTTTGTTGGGAGACTCTCCATTACAGCTTCTAATTCTTTGCTGGTTATGGGTCTGATCTGTTCAGGTTTTCTATTTCTTCCTGGTTCAGTTTTGGTAGTTTTTATATCTACAGGAATGTGTCCTTTTCTTCCAGATTGCCTGCTTTGTCAGTATATAGTTACTCATAATATGTTCTTATAATTGTTTGTATTTCTTTGGTGTTGGTTGTGATCTCCCCTCTTTCATTCATGATTTTATTTATTTGGGCCTTCTTTTCTTTTAGATAATTCTGACCAGGGATTAATCAATCTTATCAATTATTTTCAAGAACCAGCTCTTAGTTTCATCAATCTGTTCTACTGTTCTTTTGGTTTCTATTTCATTGATTTCTGTGCTAATCTTTGTTATTTCTCTCCTCCCGCTGGGGGTAGGCTTTATTTACTGTTTTTGATCCACCTCCTTTAAGTGTAAGGTTAGGTTCTTAATTTGAGACCTTTTTTGTTTCTTGAGACAGGCCTGTAGTGCTATATCTTTCCCTCTGAGGACTGCCTTTGCTATATCCCAAAGATTTTGAACAGTTGATTTTCATTTTTATTTGTTTCCATGAATTGTTTAAATTCTTAATATCCTGGTTGACCATGCATTCTTTAGTAGAATGCTCTTTAGCATCCATTATTTGAGTTCTTTCCAACTTTCCTTCTGTGATTGAGTTTCAGTTTCAAAGTATGGTGGTCCAAAAATATCCAGGGAATGATCCCACTGTACCAGTTGAAACCTTATTTCTGACCCAAGGTGTGATCTATTCTGGAAAATGTTCCATGTGCACTCAAGAAGAATGAGTATTCTGTTGCTTTGGATGATATATTCTGAATATATCTGTAAGGTCTATCTGGTCCAATGTATCATTCAAAGACCTTATTGTTTTGTTGAACTTCTGCTTAGATTATCTGCCCATTGTAGTGAGGGGGTGTTAAAGTCCCCTACTATTATTGTATTATTATCCATGTGTTTCTTTAATTTTGTTATTAACTGGCTTAAATAATTGGCTGCTCCCATATTAGGGACAAAAATATTTATAATTGTTACAATTTCTTGTTGTATAGACCCTTAAATTATGATATAGTGCCTTTCCTCATTTTCTTATTGCACTCTTTGGTTTAAATCTAATTTGCCTGATATAAGGATTGCCACCCCAGCTTTCTTTGGATGTCTATTAGCATGATAAATGGTTCTCCTTCCCATCACTTTGAATCTGGAGGTGACTTTGGGTCTAAAATAAGTCTCTTGCAGATAGCCTATCAATGGGTCTTGCTTTTTTATCCAATATGACACCCTGTGTCATTTGATTAGGGCTTCTAGCCTATTTACATTCAAGGTAACTATCGAAAGACATGAATTTAGTGCCATTGTATTGACTGTAAAATACCTCTTCCTGTATATTGTCTCTGTTCCTTTCTCATCTATGTTACTTTCGGCCTCTCTTTTTTCTTAGAGGATCCTTCTCAATATTTCTTGAAGAGTTTGGTGATCACAAGTTCTTTTAGTTTCTGTTTGTCCTAGAAGATTTTATCATTCCTTCTATTCTGAATGACATCTTAACTAGATAAAGTATTCTTGGCTGCAAGTTTTTCTCATTTAGCACCTTGAATATATCATGCTAGTCCTTTCTGGCCTGCCAGATCTCCATGGATAGGTATTCTGCCAGCCTGATGTTTCTACTCTTGTAGATAGATTATAGACCTCTTGTCCTGAGCTGCTTTCAAGATTTTCTCTTTGTCTCTGAGATTTATAAGATTCACTATTATATGTTGGGGCGTTGACCTATGTTTATTGATTTTGAGGAGGGTGCTCTCTGTCTCCTGGATGTTTCCTTCCCCAGATTACAGAAGTTCTCTGCTGTAATTTGCTCCAATATGCCTTCTGCCCTCCCCATCTCTTTCCTTCTTCTGGGATACCAATTATTCTAATATTGTTCTGCTTTATGGTATCATTTATTTCTTGAATTCTCCCCCTGTGATCCAGTTGTTGTTCATCTCTTTTTCTAAGCTTCTTTATTCTCCATCATTTGGTCTTCTATATCACTAATTCTCTCTCCTATCTTATTTATTGTAGCAGTTAGAGTCTCCATTTATTATTGAAGCTCATTAATAGCCTTTTTTTATTTCAATTTGGTTAGATTTTAGTTCTTTTATTGCTCCAGAAGAAGATCCTCCAGTGTCTTCTTTGCTTTCTTCTAGCCCAGCTAGTATTTTTATAATTTTTAGTCTGAACTCTAGTTCCAACATCTTACTAATGTCTGTATTGATTAGGTCCCTGACAGTCAGTACTGCCTTTTGTTCTCTTTTTTGAGGTGAGTTTTTCCATTTTATCATTCGGTCCAGAGAAGAATAGATAAGTGAGAGAGCAAAATACTAAAATGGCAACAAAAACCACAAAGAAGTATACACTAAACAAATCAGAAGAGACCCAAAACTGGAAGAAAAAAAACACACAAAAAAATATAATCAGACCCATGAACAGAATGAGGAATACACTGGATTCTGTGTGTATTTTGCTTTGTTTTTAGAAAACTAGATCCAAAAAATGTAGAGAAAGAAAACCTCTTATATGTACAAAAATAAAATTAAATACAATGAAAGGATAAGTGTAAAGGTGGAAAAGAAAAGACAAAAAAAAAAAAACAGAAGAGAAAGAAAAAGAAAAATACAATAAAAGAAGGAAGGTATATAAACAAACAGGTGAACAGAGCAGAGCAATACACTATCTCCTGAGTGTATTTTGATCAGTTTGTTAGCAGAAACTACATTTCAAAATTGTAAATAAAGAAAAACTTAAATACACAAAAATAAAATTAAATACATCGAAAGGATAGAATGTAACTATAAAGATGAAAATTAAAGAAGACTTTAACAAAACAAATATAAAACAAAAAAAGAGAGAAATAGAGAATATGATCTGACAGGTGAATAGAACAGAGCAATACACTAGACTTTAATTGTATTTTGATCTGTTAGGAGAAAATGCATCCCAA
Organism: Procyon lotor; assembly: GCA_028646535.1. Taxonomy (NCBI): domain Eukaryota; kingdom Metazoa; phylum Chordata; class Mammalia; order Carnivora; family Procyonidae; genus Procyon; species Procyon lotor. Next base: position 62,799,456 of record CM053613.1, read on the forward strand.
ACTCTTAAAGAAAGAAAAACTTTATAATATATATATATATATATATATATATATATATATATACACACATACACACACATAACTTGTATATACACACACACACATAAAATATAAAATATGATTAAATACAATGAAGGGATAGAATGTGAGTATAAAGATAATTTTTTTTAAATTTTTAAAAAATTTGATAAAATAAAAAAGTTGATTCAAGGGGCGCCTGGGTGGCCTAGTCGTTAAATGTCTGCCTTCGGCTCAGGTCATGATCCCAGGGTCCTGGGATCGAGCCCCACATCGGGCTCCCTGCTCAGCAGGAAGCCTGCTTTTCCCACTACCATTCCCTCTGCTTGTGTTCCCTCTCTCGCTGTGTTTATCTCTGTCAAATAAATAAAATCTTTAAAAAAAAAAAAGTTGATTCAAAAAGAAAAGAAAAATTAAAAAAAAAGAAAAAAATTGAAGGGCTAAAAAATCATGGGAAAAAAAGCCATGAGTTCTATGTGCTATATCCCCTAGTGCTGGAGTTTTAGAGCTCTCATTGATACGTAAACTTGCTCTTTGCAGGATGTTCTTGCTGATCTTCTGGGGGAGCAGCCTGTTGCATTGATTCTCAGTTGTCTTTGCCCAAGGTAGAATTGTGCCTCCCTTGCCAGGAGGGAGGCTAAATAATCTGCTTGGGTTTGCTCTTGGTGGCTTCTGTTCCCTGAAGGCTTTCTGTAGAAGATGAGAATGAAAATGGCAGCCTCCCAATTCTGGCTCCAGAGCTGATAGCTCAGGGCCCCACTCCTCAGTGAGTCCTCAGAGAAAAGCATTCAATCATTTCTGGTCTCTGGCTGCATTCCATGCTCACCCAACTGGTGACCATGCATTTCTTTCAGGCATGTGACTTTGGAGTATCCAACCCCAACAGACTCCCATGGTGTGCTCCTGTGTCACTCCTTCTGGGGGAAAAAGGGAAGGGTATCATCAGTACTGCCCCCTTATTGGGCCTCTGTTCAAAAAGCAGTGGCCTGACTCTGCCAAGGATCATAGTTTATTGCAACCCCGATCAAAGAGCCCACTCCCGGGTTCACTCTTTGCAGCCCACTTTCCTACTCAGATACCTGGGAACTCTGCTGCACTCAGCTAACTCCTGTCTTCCTGGAACCCTTGAGGATCCTGAGACCACACTTTCCCAGCTCAAATTCCATCACCCACTTAGCTGCCTGAGTCATGTCCTCATATAAGCAGAATTCTATAAGTTCCAATTTCATGCTCCACTCTTTAATCATTTCCCAGTAGCCTACTGATGGAGGCTTCACTACTCCCACCCCCCAGCTGCCAGCAGTCTATCTTCCCATATATCCCCATTGATTCACTTCTCTGTCTCTCCTACTTTGCAGAAAGTGGTCACTTTCCTATTCAGAGTTGCAGCTATTCTCTTCTTCAGTCACCCATTGAGTTTGCAGGTGATGAGAATGGTTTGACAGCCATTTAGCTGGATTCCTGGGACTAGATGAAATTAAGGTCTCCTACTTCTCCATCAGCTTGAAACCTGTTCTTTTTTCTAATAGTTGCTTTAAGGTCTTTGTAGTTTCTTAAAAATTTTGGGATTTCTTTTTTTCTATTTCTATGACAAACAATTGGAATTTTGAGAGAGATTGAAATAAGTCTATAAAATGGCTTTGGGTAGTATGAACAATTTAATAATATTAATTCTTCTGATCCATAAAGGTGAAATACATTTCTATTTTTATCTTCTTCAATTTCTTTCATCAAAGTCTTATAGTTCTCATTGTACAAATCCTTCACTTTCTTTATTAACTTTATCCCTAAGTATTTTATTTTTAAAGCTAATATGAATGAAATTGTTTTCTTCTAATTCAGATATTTTATCATTAGTGTACAGAAGTACAATAGATTTCTGTATGTTGATTTTACTTTCTACAAATTTACAGAATTCATTGATTAGTTTCAACAGTTTTTTTGATTGAGTCTTTAGGATTTTCTACATATAAGCTTGTACTATGTGCAAGCAGACAGTTTTACTTTTTCATTTATGATTTGAATGCTTTTTATTTATTTATCTTGCCTGATTGTCCTAGCTAAAATTCCAGCACTTTTGAATAAAAGTTGTGATAGTGGCCACTGTACTTATATCCATTGTCAGAGAGAATTGCCAGTCTGACTCATATCCACATTTTTTTACCCTAGTCAAGCTACAGTAAATTTTCATTTAGATTACATTTTCTAATTTGTTTTTTCTCTTCAATTATTGTCCCCTCTTATTTATCTTCTAAGAGTAGTTAAAATTAGCTTTAAAATACAAATCAATTGATTGATTTGTCCCTGCCTATTTCTCCAAACTTTGTTTTTTCAATCACTTTAAGCTCCATCAACATCCATTGTTTTAAGAATGTAAGTAAGCCCCATTGTTTTAAGAACACATCAAACTCTCTCCTACTTCATGAACATTCTTTCAATATTTCCAATATTTCCACCACCTCAAAACCCTCATCTATCCCTTAAATACCATCTTTTCAGGGAGATCTTCTGTGATATACTATGTAATAGAATAATGTGACATGGGTATAGATATATACATACATAAAATCATATACAACTTCATACCGTCATTTTATTTACTTATTATTTTTTTCTATCTAGGAGAATGAAAGCTGTAAGAAAAGGAAAAAAATTGTCTTCTTCAATGCTGAGTCTTTATTAGTAGAAAGTTTGTCATATACTAGATAATAATAAATCCTTAACTTATTAGTTAATCATAAACAAAACACTTCTATAAGCCCCTCTTCAGTAAAATGATTATTTCTAAATAAGCAACAGTTAACATCTTCATCAATCTACAGAATATAACAAGTAATTTGGTTATTTTTAAATTACTCCAATTCAAGTGTTTGAGTGAATATTTCTATGATACAGAGATCTTTCTTTGTATACAATGCAATTCCATGTTTCATTAAATGAAAAAATTCATTTCAAATTGGTCTGGTCAACATTTTCTAAACATTTCATAAGATAATGATAGGGTAAAAATCAGTTACCTTCATCATTGTTCAAAGGTTTTCACTTCAAAACAAACTATTGTTATTTATGTTTATTGATAAATTAGTTTGCTTTGTAAAAACTACTTTGTTGATGTTAAGATCTTAAAAAATGATGACTTTGTGCTGATTTAATTTTGCGACAATAATTAAGAAAAAATAAAAGCAATTAGAGAGTAATGAAGACTTTGCAAAACAGCTTTTGACAAAAATCATGTAAGGGAATATTTGGGAAATTAAACATATGCAAATCAGCAGGTCCAGATGACAAGATTCTTAGGAAATTAAGAGAATGGATAAACATCTTGAACCACTTGCTATTATTCTGAGGTTATTTGAAAATTCAGAAATAAGCATAATGTTGACAATTAACAAAACTGCAACCAGTTTCATTTTTAGTGGGAAAAAATGTCTGTATGATGGGGAATTAATAGATAAGAAAATAATGTGATAAGGGACACTTGTGTTGCTCAGTTGGTTAAGCAACTACCTTCAGCTCAAATCATGATCCCAAGGTCCTGGGATCAAACCCATCAGGCTCCCTGCTCAGCGAGGAGACTTCTTCTCCCTTTCCCCTTTCCACTCCCCCCACTCATTTGATCCTCTCTCTCTCGAAATTAAATAAAATCTTAAGAAAATAAATAAATAAAATAATGGGATAGGACAAAGGTATCAAGTACAAAAGCAGAATTGATTTAAACAGAGTAAATACCATTCCATCCATTATCATGGTATTTACATTTTAATACACTTACTGTGAACATTGCAGTTACCATTCTAGTTGTTAAAATAATTTCCACATTAAAAATTGTAGCTTTAGGGGCACTTGGGTGGCTCAGTGGGTTAAAACCTCTGCCTTCAGCTAGGCTTATAAGCCCTGCATTGGGCTCTCTGCTCAGAGGGGAGCCTGCTTCCCTCTCTCTCTGCCTACTTGTGATCTCTCATTCTCTCTCTCTCTCATTCTCTCTCTCTCTTTGTCAAATAAGTGGAATCTTAAAAAAAATTGTACCTTTAGAAATAGAAGTTGAATTAAAACACAAATAGGAAATAATTATTCTTATAAATGAAGTCAATTTAGGAAGCTTTTGGGAAGCTACTGATGTGATAATACCAAATTTGCACTTAAATCCAACCTCTCATGATAAACTAGAAGAGTAAAAAGCCTGTTTTAAATTTCAGACAATATTAATTAAGAATTAAGAACACTGACATGGACAAAAAATGATGTATGTCTAAAAAATAACAAATATAATCACAAAATAAAATGGAATTCAGATAGGGTACACCTTAATAAAGCAGGCGAAACATAAATTTAAATGAGCATAAAACAAAGGGTAAAAAAGCTGCACAATACACTTTTCAAAGAAATCTAAGCCAGGTATGGTCAGACAAATAAGCTATTGTGTAAGAGAAAAAAGAAAAAAAAGGCAAAGGAGAACAACTTAATTTTTAAATCCCCCTGGAGACCAATATCTGTATGAAATCTTTCATTATTGTAATTTCTAAGAATATTTTAAAAATCTGTTGATCACAAATATTTATTTACTGTTGTCCATAAAACAAATTTAAAAAAAAATATTGTTTCCTCTGAAAAAAGGCAAATTATCAAATTTAGAACGTAAAATGAGAGTCCAAAAGCATGTGTAAGAAGTGGCATGGCAAAGAGGAAAGGAAATGTGAAAAATCTGTCCCAGTCTCATTGTGGCAGAAGCTGCATCAAAACCAGTCCATTTTCTTCCAAAATCCAGGCATAAGAGATTTGTTTCCTTAATTAAAATTACACTAGTAATGAGTATATAAGAGGGAATTGATTGTGAAGTGATGAACAGTCTATAAAGCCATGAAAAAAAAATAATGTCCCACTCTGCTATAAAATATATAATTTAAAACACATTATTTTTATTTCCAACTCTCCATCTCAGGTTAATAACTATTATCCATTGCAAGTAATGACATTTTTTGAAGAGCTCATATTGCAACCTGAAAAAAAAAGAAATTTTCTTTGTAATTCATCATGTCTTTATATGGAGAGCATATATGTAATTCATTATATACCATATATAATATTTATATACCCAGTTGTATATGTGTATGTATGTGTGTATGTGTGCATGTGTATATATACAATTCTTTCTGTATATATATATATATATATATAGAGAGAGAGAGAGAGAGAGAGAGAGAGAGTCAGTATTACATAAAGGCATAACACACGTCTACTCTTCATTATGTAAGCATACTCCAACAGTAAAATAGTATTATTATTATAAACACTCTTATTTCTTAGCACAAAACAACTAATTTTATTTTTCTTTCAGTATGACTAAGCTAGGTATATTTTGAATGAGGCAAAAAAGTGAAATCACTAATCTTTTTAAGATTATTAAAGATTTGAAAACAATCTGTATGAGCAGGGGGGTGTTTGTCCTATGTTCCTGGATAAGGTCCAGTTTGGGTAATTGCATTCCACCTGCCAAATTTCTCCCTGTAGTTTCTAGTCTGCAGAGTTGTTAAGCAGCTGCTACATGTTAGCCCAGTGATGGCTGCAATTTTGTGATGAGGGAAATGGACCTTTCGTCTTTCTTTCTTTACTTAAAGCTTTCATAAAAATCAATGGTATTGTAAATGGTCTTGGGAAAAAATCCTGTTCATATCAGATAATCTTTTTTTACAGAACTAGCATCCTCTAACTCATTTAACAATAAAGTTTTAAAAATCAAATAATTTTCCTGAATGACTTCTATTACATAATAAAAATGTTTCCTTGAATACAAAAAGTAGGGGAAATAAGGTTGCTTTGAAGATGTAGTGAAAATGATGGCTAGATTCACATTGTGATGGGGATGAATATTCATCCTCAAGTCATGTAGAGTTAGAGTTGTAAGTCTTGTCCACAATTTAGGTTTTGGTTTCCACCAACTTGGAAGGAATTAATCCAATTTGCTTATTTAAAACCATTTCAGCTGATCTATTAACTTTCACTTTCCAATGTGAATTTCATTTTGTTTTTCCTCTCCTCATATTTATCTTTATACTTAAATCATATTCTTGTCTTTGCAAATGTTCTCAACTCTTTTCTAATTAAGATTTCCATTTCCTCTTGATCTCTCCCCCTTCTTTCTTATCATGGAAATTATTCAGATAAAGAATTTTCTAACTCAGGTTTTTCAAATGTGTTTTTGTGTGAGTGTATTATGAAAAGGTATTTTGCAGAAAACAAAATCTGCAAGTTGTTTTGGAAAGCTCAATTAAATGGATTAAATACACACACACGCGCACGCACACACACACACTCAATCCTTAATTTACTGAACTCCTGCATCTTTATACTTTTTTTTAACAAATTGAAGCTCTGCTGGATGTTATAATCCTCCAGAGAGCTTTTTACTTTATTTTATTTATTTATTTGACAGAGAGAGAGAGATCACAAGTAGGCAGAGAGCCAAGCAGAGAGAGAAGGGGAAGCAGGCTTCCTGCTGAGCAGATATCCTGGTGCGGGGCTCCATCCCAGGACCCTGAGATCATGACCTGAGCCAAATACAGAGGCTTTAACCCACTGAGTCACCCAGGCACTCTTGCATCTTTATACTTTAATTTGAGTATGACTTCCTTAAGGAAATATTCTGATTCACCCCCACATAGTTTAGTTCAGTTTCTTTTGCTATTTTCTACTATGGAAATCTTTAGTAGAAATCTCTTTTCTTTAGGGGCACCTGGGTGGCTCAGCCAGTTAAGCATCTGACTCTTGATTTTGGCTCAAGTCATAGCTTAAGTATGGAGGTTCTTCAAAAGTTGAAAATAGAGCTACCCTATGACTTACTAATTGCACTACTGGGTATTTACCCCAAACATACAAATGTAGGGATTCGAAGGTACACATGCACCACAATGTTTTTAGCAGCAATGTCCACAATAGCCAAACTATGGAAAGAACCTATATGTCCATCAACAGTTGAATGAATAAAGAAGTTTTGGTATGTATATATATATATGTGTGTGTGTGTATATATATTGTGTGTATATATATACACACACACACACACACACACACACACACAATAGAAAACTATGCAGCCATCAAAGAAGAAATCTTGCCATTTGCAACAACGTGGATGGAACTAGAGGGAATTATGCTAAGTGAAATAAGTCAATCAAAGAAAGACAATCATTGTCTTTCTTTGATATGAGAAATTTGAAAGGCAGGGTGGGTAGTCGTGCAGAGTAAGGAGGGGAAAAATGAAACAAGATGGGACTAGGGAGGGAGAAAAACCATAAGAGACTCTCAATCTCAGGAAACTGAGGGTTGCTGGGGGGTTGGCAGGGGAGAGAATAGGATGGCTGGGTTATGGACATTGGGGAGGGTATGTGCTCTGGTGAGTGCTGTGAATTCTGTAAGACTGATGATTTGCAGTCCTGTATACCGGAAGCAAATAATACATTACATGGTAATTAAAAAAAAATATGTAGATTGGTCACTAAGGACTCATATGATGGATCAATGGTTCTCAAATCCTGGCTATTCTACAGACAAATTAAGCAGGAATCTGGGGATGGGAACCAAACATCATCAGATTACTGCAAAGTGCAGTGAAAGTAGAAAACTACTGCTCTAATGAAATGACCACAGCTATGGCTCATCATGAGAATAACATGGTGGGAATGAGGAGAGGGCTGTGTTTAAGATTCTTCAATTATAAATTTAATCCCATCTATATAGATAGAGACACATATCAATGTTGAATGAATAAATCGATGGATTACAGGATTGTTCAAATATAAACTTGCCAAACCATTTTCATCTTATCCTCTAGGGAAGAGAGTTGTACTTATGGAAACTGACCAAATTTTATCAACAAATAAATTACAGGGCACCCAGGTTGCTCAGTCCATTAAGTGTCTGCCTTAAGCTCACCTCATGATCTCAGGGTCCTGGGATCTAGCCTCGTGTTGGCCTCTCTGTTCAACAAGAGCCGGCATCTCCCTCTCCCTCTGCTGCTCCCCCTGCTTGTGCTCTCTCTCTATTTCTCTGTCAGATAAATAAATAAAATCTCAAAAAAAAAATAAATTACAAGTGAAAAGAAGGAGAAAGATCAGCAGATTAAAAAGACTTAAGATATATTTAGGGGCAGCTGGATGGCTCTGTCATTAAGCGGCTTCCTTTGGCTCAGGTCACAATCCCACAGTCCTAGGATTGAGCCCCACTTCGGGCTCTCCACTCAGTGGGGAGCCTGATTCTCCCTCTCCCTCTCCCTGCTGCTTCCCCTACTTGTGCTCTACCTGCTGCTTCCCCTATCTGTGCTCTCTGTCACATAAATAAATAAAATCTTTAAAAAAAAAAAAGATATTAAGATATATTTAAACAATTTGAATCACAATTCAATTAAATTTTCAAAATATCTATCATTTATCTGATAATAAGAAAATATGAGCACTATATGCCATATATATATATATGGCAGGTATTTTATGTATGCTAATGGTATTATGGCTAACATTTTTTTTAAAGATTTTTATTTATTTGACAGAGAGAAACACAGCCAGAGAGGGAACACAAGCAGAGGGAATGGTAGCAGGAGAAGCAGGCTTCCTGTAGAGCAGGGAGCCCGATGCGGGGCTCGATCCCAGAACCCTGGGATCATGACCTGAGCCGAAGGCAGACGCTTAACGACTGAGCCACTCAGGCGCCCCTATGGCTAACATTTTAAGAAGAAACTATTTTTTAGAGATTAAGTACTGAGATGTCTACATATGAAGTAGTATGAAGTGCTAGATCTGTTTCAAAATAATATAGGGCAGGAAGAGTGGATAGGGATACAATGGAAAAAGAATGTCCGGATTTGATGATTACCAAATTTTTGTGGTATGAATATGGATGTGCATTAACCTATTCTTTCTCCTTTATTTATTTATTTATTTTTATTTTTTTAAAGTTTTATTTATTTATTTGACAGAGAGAAAGAGATCACAAGTAGGCACAGAGGCAGAGAGAGAGGGCGAAGCAGGTCTCTGCTGAGCAGAGAGCCCTATGCGGGGCTCACTCCCAGGACCCTGAGATCATGACCTGAGCCGAAGGCAGAGGCTTAACCACTGAGCCACCCAAGCGCCCCTATTCTTTCTCCTTTTTATAAGATTAATATTTTCCATAACAGAGTGTTTAAAGGTACAAATCTCTAAAGCAAATATTTAAATAACCTTTCACAAAACTTTTGATATGCATTCGAGTGGATTGACAGCATTAGTAATATATCCTTCAATAAACACAGGAGTGATTATACACCATTTCATGCTATCAAATATTCAAATATTTTTAAAAAGAAAACCCAAGAAAAAACCAAAATACTAATTTATGGATACATGCACCCTGATGTTTATAGCAGCGTTATCTACAATAATCAAATTACGAAAACAGCTTAAATGTCCATCAATAGCCAAATTATTAAAACAGCTTAAATTGTGCATGGATACAGAATATATAACTGAACCAGCAATGAAAAAGAATGAAATCTTGCCATTTGTAATGCAATGGTTGCAACTAGAGTATTATGCTAAGCAAAATAAGTCAGTCAGAGAAAGACAAATACCATATGATTTCACTCATATGTGACATTTAAGATACAAAACTAATAGGGGTTAGGGGATAGGTGAAACATAGAATTTAAGGAGTGCACTTGTGATGAGCACCAGCTGTTGCATGTAAGCATTGAATTACTAAATTGTATACTTGAAACTAATATTATACTGTATGTTAAAGACCTGGACTTTAAACATAAACTTAAAAAATATTATAATGAGATATTTATCAAGGGTAAATTTTATTTTCCCTGTCTCTATGACACATTAGAGTGGCTTTCAAACCAAAGGCACTGACATAGCCATGTTTCATACCAAACATGAGCCAATGACAAATCCACCTGCAGAGAGTGCAAGACTTAGGACACTGTACTACTATAAATTGAGATTGAGAAGAGAACTTTGTTTTTAAATTCTTCTTGAAATATCACTGCCCTTGCACATTAAAGTTTATGACAACATTATATAAAATGAAAACTTGAAAATAAATTAACTTCAATGTGATTCTGGAAGACATGGCTGTATACAGCCAGGCCAAATATACAGTACATAAAATAAATTGGGACAGGATGAATGAAAATGAGCAAATAAAGTGAGAAATTGAATACAATTTGTCTTTCTCTCTCACTCTCTTTCTCTCTTCCTTTCTTTCTTCCCTCCTTCTCTCTCTTTTTTTTACCCTCCCTCCCTTCCTCTCTGTCTCTCTCACACATACACAATGGGATCCAGTTTAATTGAAAACTAATTGTACTTCTCAGTGATGTATTTTATTGGGTGAGCAGAAAAGAATATCAGTAATGGGGCAGATAAGAATAATACTAATGTGTCCTTATTAGCATATCTTTGCTGTTCTTGGTCAAAAAGATTTAGTGGGCTGTGAATTAATGTTGGAAAGGGAACCCATGGGAACACAATAAATTATTTATGCTTAAGCCTATGTTTAGAGAATAGTGGGTCAAAATTCAAAGGTAAGAAAAATTATCAAGTTATCTTGTCTACACAAAGGTAACCATTTAGAAAGATTTTTTTCCCCATTGGCAACTTACTATCTAAAATTTCCATAGAGATATGTTCACATGCAAACAACATGAGCCATACATGATTTTTGCTTGAAATTAATAGAATATGGGAAAAATTTGATCCACTAAGTCATTTATAACAAGTGATTTTAGCATTACATAATAATGCCTGTAGAATAAATTTACTATTCAGTTAACAAATATTTAAGAAAATAGTCAGTATTTTTTTTAAATATTAAGTTTAACAAAACATCATAAAAACGTTAAATTGCACTCAAAGACTTTAAGGCTGACAAAAAAAACAGTAAATAAAATGTTTTGATTGTTATAAATGTGGGAGACCCAACATTCCAGCTAGTAGAAAGTGTGATAATATATGCAATACTATATTGGATTTCGTTTACTGTGGTAAGAACACATAACAAAAAATTATTCACATTATTTAAAAATTTATAAACAAATTTTAAGTTGTTCAGTACAGTATTATTAACTATAGGCATAATGTTATACAGCAGACCTCTAAAATTCACTCATCTTGCATAACTGAAATGTTGTACACATTGAAAAAGAAAGAAAGAAAAAAAGAAAAATTCCCTATTTCTCCTCTTCCCCAGTCACTGGAAACCACCATTCTACTTTCTGCTTCTGTGCGTTTGATTATTTTAGGTATCTCATATAAATGGAATCATACATTATCTGTCCTTCTGTAACTGGCTTATTTTGATTAGCAAAATGTCCTTCATGTTCATCTGTTCAATTACATATGACACAATCCCTTTCCTTTTTAAGGCTAAATAATATTCCATTGTCTGTACATATTGCATTTTGTTTATCCATTCATCTTTTTATGAGTATTTAGGTTGTTTCCATATCTTAGCTATTGTAAATAATGCTGCAATGAACATGGGAGTCAAAATATGTCTTTAATATCTGAATTTAATTCTCTCAATACTCAGAAATGAAATTGCTGTATGATATGACAGTGCTCTTTTTCCTTTTTTGAGGAGACTTTTTCTTGTTTTCCACAGTGGCTATTACATTCCTAATGAAAATGTCCAGTTTTTAATTTCTCCACGTTTTCAACAATACCTATTCTGTTTTATTTATAACGGGCATCCTAATAGGTGTGAAGTGATATCTCATTGTGGTTTTGATTTGTATTTCCCTGATGATTAGTAATGCTAAGAATATTTTCATATGCCTGTGGCCACTTGTATGTCTTTGGAGAAATATCTATTCAAGTCATTTGCCTATTCTTTATTCAAAGTATTTTTGTTGTTGTTGTTGTTGCTGTTGTTGTTGTTATTGAGTGGTAAAAATTCATTGTATATTTTGTAATTAACCTTTTTTCATATATAGTTTGTAAATATTTTCTCCCATTCTGTTGGTAATTTTTTCATTCTGCTATTTTCTTTGCTATGCAGAAGCTTTTTAGTTTGATGGAGTCCACTTGTCTATTTTTTCTTTTGTTGCCTCTATTTTTGATGTCATAGCCAAAAATCATTGCCAAAAACAATGACTGAAACCATTGCCAAAAGTTTTTCTCGTATGTCTTCTTCTAGTAGTTTTATAGTTTCAGGTCTTACATTGAAATATTTTTCCATTTTGAGTTAATTTTTATGTGTGGTATAAGTTTTAATTTCATTCTTTGCATATAAATATCCAGTTTTCAAAAAATCATTTGTTAAAAGGACTTGTTGTATTCTTGGCATTCTTTTCAAAGATGACTTAAATAAATATGTGTAGGTTTATTTCTGGGTTTTTCATTTTGTTGCATGGTCCATATGTATGTCTTTATGCCATTACCATACTGTTTTGATTGCTGTAAGCTTATAATAAAGTTTAAAATCAGGAAGTGTGTTGCATCTAGTTACATTTTTCTCTCCTAAAATCACTTTGGCTATTTGGGATATATGCAGTTTTATATGGATTATAAAATTGTTTTTTATATTTATGTTAAAATGCCATCAGTATTTTGATCAAAAGAGCATTAAATCTGTAGATCACTTTGTGAAGTATGGATATTTAAGAAATATTAAGTTTTGCAATACTAGAACATGTTATGTCTTTCCATTTATTGGTTCTTCCTTAATTTCTTTCATCTGTTTTATATTTTTCAGTATACAAGTCTTTCCCTCCCATGATTTTTATTCTTAAGAATTTACTTTGTTTGCTTTTAGATGCTATTGTAAATGGAACATTTTTTTTTAAAGATTTTATTTATTTATTTATTTATTTGACAGAGAGACAGCGAGAGAGGGAACACAAGCAGGGGGAGTAGGAGAGAGAGAAGCAGGCTTCCCACAGAGCAGGGAGCCTGATCCAGGGCTTGATCCCAGGACCCTGGGATCATGACCTGAGCCAAAGGCAGATGATCAATGACTGAGCCACGCTGGTGCCCTTACACTCTTTTGACTGTTTTTGTTGTTGTTGTTCGCAGGGGATAGAAATAATTCATTTTCCATGTTTAAAAACACCACTGTTTTTTGTATATTGATTTTGTATACAGAAATTTTATTATATTTATTGATTAGTTCTAATTTTTTTTTTAATTTTATTTATTTGACAGAGAGAGAGATCACGAGTAGGCAGAGAGGCAAGCAGAGAGAGAGAGGAGGAAGCAGGCTCCCTGCTAAGCAGGGAGGCTGATGTGGCGCTCGGTCCCAGGACCTGAGCCGAAGGCAGAGGTTTAACCCACTGAGCCACCCAGGCGCCCCTAGTTCTAATTTTTTAATGGGATCTTTTTGTTTGTTTGTTTTTGCATACAAGACCACATCATCTGCAAATAAGTTTACTTATTCCTTTCCAATTTAGATGCCTTTTATTTACTTTTGTTTTCTGCCTACTTGCTCTGGCTAAAACTTCCAGTAGTAAATAGAATAAGAGTGGCAACAGTGGGCATCCTTGTCTCGTTCCTGATCTTTAAATAAAAGCTTTCAGTTTTTCATCATTGAGTATGGTGTTAGCTGTGGACTTGTTAAATATTGCCTTTGTTATGGTGAAGTATATTTCTTCTGTAATTACTTTGATGAGATTTCATTATGATATGATGTTGAATTTTGCCAAATGCTTTTACTGTGTTTATTGAGATGATGATATGATTTTTATCCTTGATTCTGTTAAAGTGATGCATCACATATATTTATTTGCATATGTTGAACCATTCATGTATCCCAGGGATAAATCTAACTTGATCATGGTGTATAATTTTTTTTAACATATAATGTATTATTTGTTTCAGGGGTACAAGTCTGTGATTCATCAGTCTTGTATGATTCATCAGCTGTGAATCACAATTCACAACATTCACCATAGCACTTATCTTTCCCAATGTCCATCCCCCAGCCACCCCATCCCTCCCACCCTGCTCTACTCCAGCAACCCTCAGTTTGTTTCCTGAGATTAAGAGTCTCTTATGGTTTATCTCCCTCTCTGGTTTCATCTTGTTTCATTTTTCCCTCCCTCCCCCTATGATCTTCTGTCTTGTTTCTCAAATTTATCATACCAGTGAAATCATATGATAATAGTCTTTCTATAATTGACTTATTTCACTTAGCATAATACCTTCTAGTTCCATCCACATTGTTGCAAAAGGCAAGATTTCATTTTTGATGGCTGTATAATATTCCATTATATCACATCTTCTTTATCCATTCAACTACTGATGGACATCTAAGCTCTTTCCTTAGTTTGGCTGTTGTGAACATTGCTGCTACAAACATTGTGATCCACATGCCCCTTCGAATCACTACATTTGTATGTTTGGGGTAAATACCCAGTAGTACAATTTTCAATTTTTTCTACTTTTTGAGGGACCTCCTTATTGTTTTCCAGAGTGAGTGCACAAGATTGCATTCTCACCAACAGTGTAGGAAGGTTCCCCTTTCTCCGTATCCTCACCAACATCAGTTATTTCCTGACTTGTTAATTTTAGCCACTCTGACTAGTGTGAGGCAGTATCTCATTGAGATTTTGATTTGTATTTCCCTGAGACCAAGTGATGTTGAGCACTTTTTCATGTGTCTGTTGGCCATTTGGGTATCTTTTTTGCATAAATATCTGTTCATGTCTTCTGTCCATTTCTTGACTGAGCTATTTGTTCTTTGGGTGTTGAGTTTGATAAGTTCTTTATAGATTTTGGATACTAGCCCTTTATTTGATATGTCAATTGCAAATATCTTCTCCCATTCTGTCAGTTATCTTTTGGTTTTGTTGACTGTTTCCTTTGCTGTGCAAAAGCTTTTTATTTTGATGAAGTTCCAATAGTTCATTTTGCCCTTGCTTCCCTTGCCTTTGGCGATGTTTTTAGAAAGAATTTGCTGCGGATGAGGTCAAAGAGGTTGCTGCCTGTGTTTTCCTCAAGGATTCTGATGGATTCCAGTCTCACAATTATATCTTTCATCATTGTGTATAATCTTTTTAATATGCTGTTGAACTTGGTTTGATAGTATTTTGCTGAGGATTTTTGCTTCATAAGGGATATCAGCCTTTAGCTTTTTTTCTTGTGTTTTTGTTTGGTTTTGGTAATAGGGTTTCCCTGTTCACTTAAAATGAGTTTGAAAGTTTTTCTTTCTCTTCAATTTTGGAAAACCTTGAGAAAGATTGGCATCAACTATGGACATGTTTGGGAGAAATCATAAGTGAAGCCATCTGGTCCTTGGTCTTTGGTGGTTGGGAGGTTTTTGATTACTGATTAAAGTTCTTCACTCATTATCAGTCTATTCAAATTTTCTATTCCTTCATGATTCATTTTTTATGGGAGAGGTCAGAGGGAGAGAGAGAGTCTTAAGTCTCCACACTGAGCATGGAGCCCAAAGTGGGGTTCATTGTGGAGCTTGCTGTGGGGCTTGATCTCACAACTCTGAGATCATGATATGAGCTGAAACTAAGAGTCAGAGACTTAACTGGCTAAGCCACCCAGGTACCCCCTATTCATGATTCAAGCTTCTTGGGATCTTTTATATTTCTAGAAACTTAACAATTTCTTGTAAGCTTTCCCAAGCTTCTTGGTGTGTAATTGTTCATAGTAGTCTTTATGAACTTTTTCATTTTTCTGGCAGTAATTGTAATGTCTCCCTTTAATTTATGATTTCATCTATTTAAATCTCTCTTTTTTTAAATTTTCTTAGGTAGTTTAAAATTTGTCAGTCTTATCTTTTTAAAAAGTAAATCTTAGTTTTATTGATTTTCCTATTTTTTATTCTATATTTCATTTATTTCTGTTCTAATCTACATTTTCTCCCTTATATTAACTTTAGGCTGTCTTTGCTATTGTTTATTCTAATTTCTTGAAGTTAAATTGTTTTATTTTACCTATGATATTGTGAGTAGGAAATTCAAGAAGGTCTCTTTTGGACAATTTTCTCCAAGTTGGCATTAGCTACAGCAATAACAGCTAGGAGATCCACTTCCATACTTGAGTTCATACTCATGTCTTGCTCTCTGGTGATGACAATTGGAATACTGACCTCAATTGTGCTGCTCAACTTTTCTCTGAGCTATAAGGGTATCCATGAGGTATTCTTTGGTTTCTGCAGTTAAGTTAGACTTATCATATAGCAGCTCAGGACTTTAAGAAACAAGGTAAAACCTGCCATCTTCTTAAAGGCTGGACCTGAAATTGTCATGGTGTCACATCCACTGTATTTTATTGGTCAAAGCAAAGCCGCCTTAAACCACCCTATATTTGAAGAGAGAAAAAAGAATCTCACTTCTCAATGGGAGAAATGTCAAAGAATTGTCAGTCTTACTTAACCCATATAGGAAGGAAAATAAATGAAAAATTTCCTTGGACAATAGACTCAAAATGCAGAATTTTAAAAATGGCAAGGAATATTTGCACAAAATCCAGTGTTACTACCTTTCCTTTACAGTAGATTATGTGATATGCCATCTAGAGACCTTCTTTAAAACTGAAAGCTTCATTGGCGCTTCAGTATATGTTGCTTTATGATAGCTCACAGCTGAGTTCTTGTTTGGGAACTGCTCTGAAGAGAAACTGCTGTACTCAAATTTCAAACCATCTGTGGGGTAAATCATATCCAGTGACTTTTCAAGGTGGGGGACACAGGCCTCTCTTCAATTCAATTTGAGATGATGCTGAGTTGCAATTTCAACTCCAGAGTTCACTATGAAACTTCTTTGCAACTCAAATTCTCCCTCTACCCATACCTGTTTCCTTCTTTTTCTCACTGATGTCTTTGAGAGTACCCCACAAAAACATCTCCTCACAAAAAACTGAATCAAAGTATTCCCTGAGTAATTGACCTAAGACACATTTTCTATATATGACAAATGGCTATGATTTATATGATTTATATGATATATATGATTTACAAATCATAAAATATAATCTTTATTTTGGGTTCTTTTGACACAAAACATACTGTATATGTACATTATACTTTTGATGCACTAATAAAATGAATTACAAGAGCTTTATTTGAAATATGACATATGAAGTTACTTTTTATTATTTTTATAGTATTTTCATAAGAAGCAGATATTGACCTAAAATCGTAACTTGGGACTGAATGGCAGTTCATTTTGAATGTTTTCAGGGTAATTTTTAAAATAAATTCAGCAACCAGACATTTCTTTCTTCAAAGTTCAGACACTTTACAATGTCATTATTTATAATATTCTACTGATTCACTCTCTGTTTTAAAGGAATTGGGGCTTATCTAAAAACAAAATCCCCACAGAGAAGTAGCTTAAAAGTACAAAAGAGGAAAAGACAATCAGAACTTCAGGGGGGCTGCAAATCACATTGATTTTAAGATTAAAGATATGAGATTGAATGAGTCAAAAGTAATGCAAATTTCATGCCAAACTCAACCAGAACAAAGTCATTTTGCTCAGCTTACAAAATAGTAGTCTTTATATATTTTTTTCTTCTCTTTTTTCACCTGCTTCAGCTATTCCTAGTCCTTGAAGTAAACAAAAGTGCTGACAAACTGTGAGGCCATGAATACTGAAGCTAAGTATTTTGTGCCCAGGGCAAAATGATTAGGATCATCATATTTGAAATTTTCAATCCAAATCTTTTTGCCCAGTAACTCTGTTTATATAAGTGACCTCATTTTCCAAAGTAGACAAATAGAACACTTAATGCTTTCTCCATCTGCCCCATTTCTTCAACATGTGCTTCCACTTCCTTTACATCCTTTATTTTGCTCTTTGGATATTGTCCCCTCCCCCCAATTAAGGCCCCTATTGTTATCTACACACTTTTTTCCCCCCAGGTATCACTGGCTCTTTAAACTTCACATACTCTTTAATATGTTAGAAAACAAAAATAATTAGTATTTTCAATTCTGCCTCTTTTCTGAAAGCCAATCCTATTTTTTAAATGTATCTAGAGCATTTCCACTAAATGTTTCACAATTAACTCCATTCAACATGCCCAAAACTTGTTTTCAACTCCTCTAGCACGATGCCATAAGTCATTTGCCCATTATTATTATATCTATTTCATCATTCTTATATTTTTGTTCATATTTTCAGCATTGCATTTTCTTTAGCAAATTACTTTCCTTCAACTCTCATATCAAATTTTATTATAAAGCCTTCGTACTTCCTCTGGTTTAGTTCATTATTTACTATGGGTTCTGATAAACTCACACCTGGAGAAATGTATTTTATTCATTCAACTATATTAAATGAACTGTGATTATCTTCCAGAATATAATCTCAGAATTGAGAAAGCAGTTTTACAAAGATAGAACTAGTGTTTGAAATCAAGTACCTTACTTACTCCAAGAAGAGAAAAAGTATGATAATATGGCAAGTTTATGGTGCTGGGGACCTATAGAAGAGATGACTTTTCTGATTTGTCCTTAGCCTCTCATTCTTTAATCTCCACAGAATATCCACAGAGTGTGTATGTAATCTATCTTTAAACTAGTATACAATAGGTACCAATAAATAAGAAAAAGAATAAAGGTAAAGAAAATGACAATTACATGACATCTTAACTATGTGTGTTATGTCCGGATCGAGACCCTCCCGAAAGAACCCACAAAAGGCAGGCTGGATGCAAGAGCAAGAGGGTTTATTTCCAGCTAGCTGGGGCTCCCACCAGCACCCACGATGCAGCGCAGTGCTAAGGTGAGAAGCCCCACCTCTCTCCTTCAAAGCATTTTTATGCATTCGAGTAAACAAGCACTTATGTCACTACACATGTAGGTGAGTTCCTTATTCTTTATATGGCAATTACCTAAATCTATGCATTTCATTGGTGCATTTGAACAACTCAGGGGCTAGGCATCACACAGGGAAGATAAATTCCAGGAATAGTTTCACGCCCATACCCTTAGGCCTATCTTTTTCTG
>CM053613.1:62818912-62891826 GCA_028646535.1 Procyon lotor
CATGCCCCTACCTTGTACCCTTAGGCCTGTCTTGGAGGAACTTAAAACTGAACTCCACATGTGAAAGTCAGCCTGTGTGTTGTGCATTTTAGATGATGCTAGGCATAAATACATTTTTAGAAATCATGGTTAAATTTCAATAGCTATTGGAAGAAATACAATTTAAGCAAATATTTAAGGTGCACTTTTTCTTAAACTTAAAATGACTGCTCTTCAACTGTGTATAATTATTCCAATTAATCAGACACATACTATGAGATATGCTATTGTTTTGAAATAGTTTGAACTTTCATAGGCAGATGTAATCATAAGTCAACTTTTAAGAATCATAATTTAGATGCATCAAATCATGGCTAGCTTGAAGGATGGATCTCAAATCTACTAGTTATCTTGACCAACGTTTTTGGTGAAATGGTTCTGCTTATCACACTTGCTGTTAAAAAGCTTTTGTTAAAATATACATTGCTGCTTCCAAGGTGTTCCCAGGACAGCTTTCCTGCCTTAGGTTCTGGCACCTGCAAGCCATTATTTGAGTTAATTAAGATAATTGTTTTCCCAAAGACTGCTTGGTCAAGAAAAAGTGAAGTCATTAGGGTAGTTTCCCTTTTTTGAATTTATCTATGCAATGCTATATGATATTAATTACAGTTCAAATAATTTGAAATTGTTAACTCTATGTCTTACTAAAGAGAAATCTCCTACAGTGAAGAATTGGCCAATTATTCATGTATTTCACATTTCTTTATTATATTTTGAGCTTGGAAGGTTATTGATTCTTTTCTAAGATAACATTCTCTTTAAACAAGAGTAGGTGTGCTCTAAATATTCATGATCTACAAGTATGTTTGCACAAAATTTAGGAAGATGAGATATAAAAGCAAGCAGTTAATTTAAGCAGAATTATAGGGACATAAAGAATCATTATACATTCTAGAGATTATTTCTCAAAAGAAATCAAAGAAGTTATGTTTACAACCTAATATGTGTGTGTGTGTGTGTGTGTATTTATATATATGGATTTTTATAGTCTTATGTTAGTATTCTATAGCATTAGATTGATGTTGATTTAATTCATTCCTTGTCAAAATGTCACCTGGCTCCTATAAATCCCCCTTCTGTTATTTAATTATTCAATAATCTCCAAAGTGTGCAGGAAAATCTTTTCTTTTTCAAATTTGCTCTCTTCAACTACTTTCTTTCACAACCTCCAAATTCCTGCCAAACTTTTTTATTCTCTTATGTAAACCTTATTATACTGACTTCATATCCTTTTAACTTCTTTTCCTAGATTTTCATATGTCCTCATATTCATAATCTACCTTTCAACACCTAATTAAAAACATAGTCTCCATGAAGTCTTTCCTAAATTTTACCATAAGTAATCTTTCCTCAGTAGTATTATATTAATTTAACAGTGATTCTTTTATGTCACTAATTATGCCCTTTTAATTGAAGAATCAAGTACCTGTTATACTCCAGGCTCTTCTTACGCATAAAGGACAGAATGTTAAAGATTAATATGCATCCTGCTTTTGTAGACCTCACATCATAGCAGAAAAGATGGACACTGAATAAGTAATAATGCCAAAGTACGATTGGGATTATAGTAAGGAAATAATGTAAAATATTCAGACATAAACTTAAATATAGAAGTCATTAAAAAGACTTCTCTAAGGACATTTGAATTAAAGAAAGGTAAATTAGGGTTTGAAAAGATAGTGTTATAGGAAGGGGAAAGGACTTGATAGAAAGTTGGGATTTTAAAGAACTCATAACAAATTTGTGAAATTGTTAAGATGGGCAGAATAGTTGGAACATAGAAGTATGACTGAAGGGGTAATTCAAAGTAATATCACAGAGAACTTCAAATATAAGAATTTGTAAACTGAGTAATTTAACAAAGTGGACGACATAATATTTGCAGTTTGGGAGATCTCTCCGATTATACTCTAAAGGATGAGTTGGCAATTAGCAAGGGAACCTTAAGTGGCAGTGATGATAAAAAAATTACATTGATCTTGTATATTCGTAGGTTGTGATTTATAAAAATATTTTTGGAGATTTACACAATGTGGCAATAGCATAAATATGAGAAATAGATAAAAGAAAAAGAGATGTTCACATTTCTCTGCTGGGTAATTAATGCCATATTTCAAGATATAAATTATTATATCATAAGTGGAGAGAATATTTGCAGTTGACAAGTTTAGTAATAGTCATATTAATTTAAAAATGTCTGTGCTAGATTAAAGTGAATCTGTTTATTAAGGAATATATATATAAATATATAAATGAATATATAAAATATGAATATGAAAATATGTAAAACTGTATGTATATGTGTAACATATATTGTGTGATACGTATGTAGACTTATATAGAGAGAACCATATATATGTATTATATATAGAGATTGAGGTATATATGTATAAACATATACATATATATGTATATGAAGATATATGCATACATATGAAGAAAAACATATATCTTAAAATTTAATTAATACAGTAAACCTCAAACTGAGTAGATAAAAAGAAACCCATGTAAGAGGATTTCCAGGCAAATTCTTTTTAATTTTTAAAGATTTATTTATTTGAGAGAGAGAGAAAGAGGGAGAGAAAACACAAGTGAAAGGGGAGTTGGGGGGTAGACAGAATCTTGAGCAGACTCCCTGCTGAGCAGGGAGCCTTATTCCAGACTCAATATCATGACCTTGAGATTATGACCTGAGCCAAAATCAAGGGTCAGATATTTAACTGACTGAGTCACCCAGGTGCCCCTCCAAGTAAGTTCTTTCTAAAACTGAAGTTAAATGCTGTACTCACTTTATAAAATATTACATTTTAACAGTTGAATATAGTTGTATAAACATATGTGTAAACTTTATACAACCTTTTATAATTTTATATCAAACTCAGATGAAAACAATTCCAATTATGGAAGTAGATACAAAAATTCTTAATGGATTATTAAGAATCTAAATCCAGCTGTATATATAATAAAACCAATTATCATGACACATGAGTTTGTTCTTTACCTCTCACCCACAGAATTAAGATGACTTAGCATTAGAAAATATATTTAAGGGTGTATGGCAGATTAGATGTTCAGGGAATCCATCTTGTCTAGAACTATTAAAAACACTGTATATATTATATTTGTTATATAATACATACTTATTTTTTAGTTTAATTAAAATATTATTGACTTATAGCACTGTGTAAGTTTAAGATATGCAGCAAAATGATGTGACATACACATTTTGTGAAATGATTACCACAATAAGTTCAGCTAACATTCATCATTGTATATAGATACCAAAAAAAAAAACCCCAAACAACCATACACACACACACACACAAAACAGAAAGAAAAGGTAGTTTTTTTCTCCCTGTGATTAGAACACTTAGAACTTACTCTCCTTACAATTTTCATATATAGTTAGCATAAAGTGCTAACTATAGTCATCATAGTATATATTACATCCCGAGTACTTATTTATCTTACAATAGGAAGTTTATATCTTTTGATTTTCCCTTCCCCAACCCCTTACCTCTGGTAACCACAAATCTGATCTTTTTTTCCTTTTCTTCATGAACCCTTCTTTTTCTTTTTTTATTTCTTTTCTTTTTTTCTTTCTTTCTTTTCTTTCTTTCTTTCTTTCTTTCTTTCTTTCTTTCTTTCTTTCTTTCTTTCTCATTCCACATATAAATGAGGTCATAATAGTATTTGTCTTTTTCTGTCTTATTTCACTTAGTATAAAGTCATTAAGGAATAACCATATTATCAAAAATAGCATTCTTAATTTTTTTTATGTATCATGTTCCACTGTGTGTGTGTGTGTGTGTGTGACATTTTCTTTATCCATTCATCCATCAATAGACTCTTAGTTTTTTTCATATCTTTACTACTATAATTAATGCTGCTACAAACATGGAGAGGGGGAATTTATGTCACTTTGCCATAGTGTTTTTATTTCCTTCAGAGATTTCCCCAGAAATGGAATTGCTGGATTATATAGTAGTTTTATCTCTAATTTTTGAGGAGTCTCTATACTGTTTTCCATAGTGTCTGCACCAATATACAATCCCACTGACAATACAAGCATTCTTTTTTTTCTCTACATCCTTGCCAACATTTGTTATGTCTTCTTTTTTTTTTATAAAAGTACATGCCTATTTTCCAAATAAAATTTTAATTTGAGAATAAACAAGGGAGAATTAATCCATTTCTTTTTAAAAGATTTTATTTATTTTATTTGACAGAGAGAAAGAGAGATCATAAGTAGGCAGAAAGACAGGCAGAGAGAGAGGGGAAAACAGGCTCTCCACCGAGTAGAGAGCCTGATGCAGGGCTCCATCCCAGGACCCTGAGATCATGACCTGAAGAGAAGGTAGAGAGGTTTTAACCCACTGAGACACCCAGGTGCCCCAAATTAATCCATTTCATTAGTGATTATCCAATCCCAAATGACATAGAATTAGAATTTAATAGAATAAATAGTGTAGAGTTAGAGGGAAAGTTTGGATACTACTAGGTTGGAAGGAAGTCCATGCTAACCTCTCCCCATTCTAATGCTGTGTATCCTCCAAAAGCCTATAGAGGAAGATACTGAAGGCATCTTCATCTGAATTTGATTTTCTTGTGTACATTCCTAAAAAGCTAAACTTAAAATTTAGTTTCAACTTTGCCAGGGTGTCTCAGTTGGTTAGGCATCTGACTCTTGATTTTGGCTCAGGTCAGGATCTCAGAGTCCTGAGTTCGAGGCCCACATCAGCCTCTTCACTCAGCAGGAAGTCTGCTTGAGATTCTTTCCCTTTCCCTTTGCCCCTCAACCCACTCTGTCTCTCTCTCTCTCTGTCTCCAAAATAAGGAAAATTACTTTTTAAAAAATTTAGTTTCAAATAATCTAGTGTTTTGTTTGTTTTTGTTTTTTGTCTCTCAGTTGCCTGATGTGGACAGACATATAAAATATTTGGATGAATACAAATTTAAAAATCAGATATCTACTTCTTTAAAAAAAAGTAACACAGACGAGATTTACCAACCTACTTCTAAAAAACTTAAAACATAATGAGAATATGCAAAATAACATTTTCTCAGACTCTGAATGTCAAGTATGGAGGATAGTGGTCAATGAGAGATAGGACACAAGAATATGAGATTTAAAATTGCCCAAGCCTCCTGCCTGGAGAGAGTGCAGTCTGCAGTGTAGGAGGATTCCAAAGAATTTGGTCTTCTCATGGAGATGATGAGACAAAGATGGATGTTTGACAAGGCCAATAAGGCTAGGTTTCATGGACAGAGTTCCAAAGAAGAGAGAGGTACACAGAAAAACCTCCAGAGTTCTGAAAAGCCCCCCTTAAGTCTTCAGCTGAGTACTAATCAGCATATGTATATGAGAAAACTACTAAAGTCTGGGGAAAGAACTCGAAAGTATTGGAGAAAACAAACTCCAAAACACACGAGAGACCAGACATATTTATTTTCCCCCCATCAGTGTCCAAAATCTCATAAACCAAGGCTTATTGGACAGAGTACTCAAAATACTTTGACCTAGAAGTTAGGAAATATTAGTCTTTAATTAATCTCTGCTATGATCCTGCCTAACCAATATTTATTTATTTATTTATTTACTTACTTATTTACTTATTTATTTATTTATTTGAGAGAGAGAGAAAGACAGCCTGAGCAGGAGTGAGGGGGTAGAGAGAGAAGGAGAATCAGACTCCATGTGAGCACAGAACCTGATGTGGCAGTGGATCCGAGGGTCCTGAGATCATGACCTGAACTGAGGGCAGACATTTAACTGACTGAGCCACCAAGGCTCCTTAGAAACAAAAATAGATATCCTAAATTGTACCTGGGAAGAGAGAGACAAATAAATAAATAAATAAATAAATAAATAATAAAACCACAGTGAAAACACGGGTGAAATCTGAATAAATTCTGTGTTTTTGTTAATAATATTTTTAAATATTATTTCCATTTGAAGATTGTACTGTCATAATGTAATATGTGAATATTAGCAAAAGATGATATAGAGTTGGGGCGCCTGGGTGGCTCAGTGGGTTAAAGCCTCTGCCTTCGGCTCAGGTCATGATCTCAGGGTCCTGGGATCCAGCCCCACATCCAGCTCTCTGCTCGGCAGGGAGCCTGCTTCCCCCCTCCCTCTGCCTGCCACTCTGGCTACTTGTGATCTCTCTCCTCTCTATCAAATAAATAAAAATCTTTAAAAAAATTTAAAAAAAAAGATGATATAGAGTTAAATAGGAACACTATATAGTAACTTTGAAACTGTCTTGTAAACCTAAAATTATTTCTAAATAAAAAGTAAATAAACAAATGAAAAAAGATCCAAAAGAAGCATAATATTTCTAAGTAATTTAACTACATCACTGAACAAATGTAATATTTATAGATATAAAATATATCTTACACCACAAAAAGTAAAACAAAAATTACAAAATATATAAAGAAATAGGAAAATATCACAAAATAACTCATAATGGGAAGGGAAAGAAATCAATGAAAGAGACCCAGGAATTTAACAAATAGAATTAAATGAAGACATTAAGAGTTGTTGTAACTTTTTCTATACATTTAAAAATTGAAAGCAAAATTTGAATATAAGACACTGAAGATATAAAAATTATCCATCTCGATTCAAATCAAAACCACACTGAGATACCACCTTACACCAGTTAGAATACCCAAAATCAACAGGACAATAAACAACAAATGTTGGAGAGGGTGTGGAGAAATGGGGAACCCTCTTACACTGTTGGTAGGATTGCAAGCTGGTGCAGCCCCTTTGGAAAACAGTGTGGAGATTCCTCAAGAAATTAAAAATAGAGCTACCCTATGACCCTGCAATTGCACTCCTGGGTATTTACCCCAAAGAAGCAGATGCAGTACAAAGAAGGGCCACTTGTACCCCAAAGTTCATAGCAGCAATGGCCACAATCACCAAACTGTGGAAAGAACCAAAATGCCCTTCAACAGATGAATGGATAAAGATATGGTTCATATATACAATGGAATATTATGCCTCCATTAGAAAGGATGAATATCCAACTTTTGTATCAACATGGATGGGACTGGAAGAGATTGTGTGGAGTGAAATAAGTCAAGCAGAGAGTCAATTATCTTATGGTCTCACTTACGTGTGGAATATAAGGAAAAACATGGAGGGCATTGTGAAAAGGAAGGGAAAGGGGAATGGGGGGAAATCAGAGGGGGAGATGAACCATGAGAGACTAAGGACTCTGAGCAACAAACTTAGGGTTTTGGAGGGGAGAGGGTGGGGGTTTGGGTGAGCCTGGTGGTGGGTATTGAAGAGGGTATGTATTACATGGAGCACTGGGTGTGGTGCATGAACAATTAACCTTGTAACACTGAAAAAACAAACATACGTGTGAGGAAAAAAATAAAAAATAAAAATAAATAAAAATTATCCATTTCATGTTTCTAGGAATTAAAAACTAAGGACTTCTACAAGAGACTATACCATAGACTGGGGTGTCTCAAACAGTATTTATTTGTCACAATTCCAGAAGGTAGGAAGTCCAAGATCAAGGTAATGACAGAGTCCATATTTGACTAGGGACCTGTTATGGCTCATATATGGCCATCTTCTTGCTGTATCCTCACGTGGTGGGAAAAAGAGCAAGAGAGTTTTCTAGGATCTCTTTTAAAAGTTCTCTAATCCTATTCATGAGGGCTTTATACTGATGACTTGATCACTTTTCAAGGGTTGACCTCCAATTACTATTACAGGGGGGATTATGCTTCAGCATATGAATATATGAATTTTAGGGGGACAGAAACATTCAATAGTAGCAAAAGCTAAAATGTGTCAGATGAAAAAAAAAAACACTGAATAGAATCAACAATTAATTAGATTTTACAAACAAAAGATCACTATACATGAATACATCCCAATGGACCCAGAGAAAATAGGTGTAAGTGTCATCTGGCTGATTCAGGCTATAGAGCATACAGCTTAATCTTAGGATCATGAGTTCAAGCCCCATGTTGGGCATGGAACCTACTTAAAAAAAAAAAAAGTTAGTAGAATACCAGTAAGTAGACAAAAAAATCCAAGCAGCCTAATACATTTGTAATGTAGGGGAGAAGAGAAAAAGTATCTGAAAAGCAAGAGCCAAAATTTCAAAGTTTTCAGATCCAAGAAGTTCAATTAATATGAAACAAAAAGAAAAAAAATAAAACTATGTGAAGACATACTATAATCTAATTCACAAACTAATGATAAGCATAGAATCTAAAATATAGTCAAAATGGGGCAGAGCAGAGTGGAGCAGTGAAACACATTGTATAGAAGCACAGAGATAAGAATTATCTTGTTGACTTCTTGTAGAAACAATACAGGCCAGAAGACAATGGGCTAAATTGTTAAAAGTGAGGAAAGAAAAACAAAATTAAAAACAAACTGTCAACCAAGAATTCTATCATAATTAAAATAAATTTTAAGCGAGAAAAGGAAATAAAGACATTTCTAGTATGCAAAATCTGAAAGAAATACTTACTCCACATTACAAAAAATGTTACAGAAAGTTCTTCAGGAAAAAAGAAAAATAATACCAAATGTAAATATGAATCTACAGAAAGGAAAGAAGAAAAATAATGGTTACTATGTGAGTACATATAAAACATTGCTTTAGAGATTTACTTATTTATTTTAGAGAGAAAGAGAAAGAACATGGAGTCAAGGACAGGGGACAATGTATAGAACAGAAGGAGAAGGGAGAGAGAAAGCCAAGCAGATTCTGCACCAAGCACAGAGCCTGATGTGGGGCTTGATGTGAGGCTCAACAGAGGGCTCAATCTCATGACCCTGAGAGCACCACCTCAGTAGAAATCAAGAGTCAGACTCTCAACCAACTATGCCACCCAGGTGCCCCACTTACAAAATATTTTAAAAGATATCACTTAAATATCTTTAAGAGACAATTGCACATTTAAAGCAAAACTAACAACAATACAGTATGGGATTTATAAAAATGTTAAGTAACACACATGCCAACAGTAACACAAAAACCTGGAAGAAAAACTAAACAAAGCAAAACAAAAAAACTTGGAATCATGGTGTTGGAAAGTTCTCACTTCATAAGTGAAATGATCTATTACTTGATGGTAGAAATGTGTTAAAGATGTATTCTCTACACACTAAAGCAACCACTAAATCAACAAAACAAATGTTTCTACCTAACTATCCAACAAATGAGATGAAATAACATTATAAAACCACTCATTTAATCCAAAATAAATACAAAGTTAAACAGAATGACAAAGAGTTGGAATAAATGGAAAACAAAATGCAAGACAGTAGATTTCACCCAGTCACACCAATAATCACATTAAATATAAATGATTTAATTAAATGGGAGAGAGGGTCAAATTAGATTTTAAAAAGGAAAACAAAACACTTATGTGTCCAACAAGAAACCCACTTTAATTATAAAGACAAACATAGGTTAAAAGAAAAAAGATTAAAATAAGCTAGGACATGATAGAACTAATCAAAAGTGAGTGGCTACATTAATATTGGACAAAATAGATTTCAAAGCACATAATATTACCAAACAAGAAATTAAATGACCTTTAAATATGATATAGAAGTCATACCTTGTAATAAATACTTCAAATGCAGAAAGCAAGAATTAGATACTAAATTCTAGTATCTAGTATCTAGTATTCTTAGATACTAAATAAATTAGATACAAAGGAAAAAAGACACCTCCACCATTGTAGTCAAACATATCAACAATTTTATTGAATGATTGATAGAAAAAGTGGAGGGAAAATCAATAAGTACATAGAAAACTTGAATAACACTATCAATACATATGAGCTAAATGACATTTATAAATTATTTTGCCCAGTAAGATTAAAGTATACATTTTTCTTAATATTTGGAACATTTAACAAAATATTCCAGGCCACAAAAAAGTCTCAAGAAATTAAACATTATTCAAATCATACAAAGTATATGCAGTCTGACAACAACGAAATTGAATTACAAATTAATACCAAAATTATGTGAAAAATTCCTAAATATTTCAAAACTAAATATACTTCTAAATAAGTAAAGGACAAAGAACTAAAAAGAACAGTAAAAATGTACTGAAAACTGAATGAAAATGGAAATAAAACATATAAAAAATTTAGATTTACTGTGTAAGTACTTAAAGGAAAATTTATAACACCAAATGCTTACATTAAAGATCAGTTTCTATCTAAAATAAAAGAGCAAAATGAAACATAAAAACAAATATTCCCCACCCACCCTCCAAGAAGAAGGGAGATTGTAAAAATCAGCATAGAAGTTAACTATGTGAAAAACAGTACAAGATGTGGGAATATAATACTTTCCTACTCATTCTATGAGGTCAGCATTACTTTAATACCCAAACTAGATAATACAATAAAAGAAGAAGAAAAAAGGGGGGGAGCAACAGACCAACAATCCCTTTAGACATAACATCAAAATTGATATAAAATCGCAGAAATTGAATCAAACAATATGGAAACATGAAAATGTATCATAAGTAAGTGTTCTTTATTGCAGGTTGTAAAGTTGCTCTAACAGTAAAAAATATCAATCAAAATAAATCGCTTATCTTCAAATTTAAAAAAAAATGACTACATATTTATAGTTATCTGAATTAATGTAGAATATCATTTGATAATATTCAACTTCCATTTTGGGAAAAAATATTTAAGGAAACTAAAAATAGAAGAATACTTCTTCAACCTGATCAAAGGCACCTACAAATAACTAGAGCTAACATATTTAATGGTAAAACACTGGACAGTTACCAGAGGGCAGGTGAGTTGAGGGGATGGATGAAATAGGTAAAGGAGATTAAAAGCATACACTTACCTTGTAGAGCAGTGAGTTAATATATGGAGCTGTTGAATCACTATATTGTACACCTGAGACTGATATAAAACTGTACCTTAACTACACTGGAATTAAAACAAAAATGAAAAATAAAAATACTGAATACTGCTAAGATCAAGATCAAGACAAGGTTGTCCATTTCTATTTAATGTTTCCCTAGATAATCTATTCAATGTAATACACTATAAGTACACACACACACAGTGTGATGGAGATATATACAGATGGAGAGATACTTTCATTAGTGTAATTTAGTATAACCATAACACACTTGCCATTTTTTGTCATATGATGTATATGTCATAATGTCATATAACATATTTGTATTAGTTTCAATTGCTTTCAAGCAGTGTCCAACTTGTATTCCTATTTTTTTTCCTAATCTGAATTAGTGTATTCATGTGGTGTATTAGTGTATTCATAATTCATTCATAATTCAATAGTATATTAGTGTATTCATAATTCATTCATAATTCAATAGTGTATTAGTGTATTCATAACCATGATGTATGCTTTTAAAATTCTTTGAAATCATGTATGTGATCTTTTTTCTAATAACCACATGAATACATATATATTATATTTTCTTTTTTTTAAAGATTTTATTTATTTATTTGACAGAGAGAGAGAGAGAGATCACAAATAAGCAAAGAGGCAGGCAGAGAGAGAGAGGGGGAAGTAGGCTCCCCCTGAGCAGAGAGCGCAATGCAGGGCTTGATCCCAGGACCATGAGATCATGACCTGAGCTGAAGGCAGAGACTTTAACCCACTGAGCCACCCAGGCACCCCTATATTATATTTTCTCACCCTTAGATTGACTTATAGTTACTACCAAATATCTGCTTTAATTGCAACAAATAAAAATTATACAATTCCATAAAATCTATATAAACTGAGTTTTCCTTAGAAAAGTTGAACAAGTTGGGGCGCCTGGGTGGCTCAGTCGTTAAGCGTCTGCCTTCGGCCCAGGTCAGATCCCAGAGTCCTGGGATCGAGCCCCGCATCGGGCTCTCTGCGCGACAGGGAGCCTGCTTCTCCCCCTACCATTCCCTCTGCTTGTGTTCCCTCTCTCGCTGTGTTTCTCTCTGTCAAATAAATAAAATCTTTAAAAAAAAAAAAAAAAAAAGAAAAGTTGAACAAGAGCGCCTGGGTGGCTCAGTGGGTTAAAGCCTCTGCCTTCAGCTCAGGTCATGATCTAAGGGTCCTGGGATTGAGCCCACATCAGGCTTTCTGCTCAGCAGGGAGCCTGCTTCCCCCTTTCTCTCTGCCTACTTGTGATCTCTCTCTCTCTGTCAAATAAATAAATAAAATCTTAAAAAAAAAAAAAGAAAAGTTGAACATAGAAAAACAAGCCCACAGAATGTATATACTTCTTTTTAATATTTATACTACTTAAGATAAACTTAATGTATATGAAATTTCAGAGCTAAGAAGAGCAAAATGAAATAAAACAAGCAGCTTTTCCAGTTTCTTTGGAAACCAGGTCAGAAATGCTATACTTAACCTGTATGCTTCAAGTCCTGGGAAGGAGAAATCCTGCCTGCAAAACTTCAGTTGCTGACAACCTGCTGAAAAAGCAGGTGCCAGGCTGGAGATATATTATATTACTGTTTAAACTTAAGAGCAAAAGCAAATAAAGCAATGTATTTAGTCTTCTTTGGAAAATATGGGAGTAACTTTAATTTCAAAAGCAAGGCAATGTCACAATTGAAGTGTTGTTCCTCTTTGGCTAATGAAAATTTTAACTACTAGAAAAATAGCAGGCTTGTAATAGGACATAGTATCCATAGCAACAGTTTCTTCAGTATTTGACTTTTGCCACATTGGAAAGGTCATCTTTTGTTTTCATCATTTTATGGCCCACATTGTTTATTTTTAATAAACAGGTAAAAATGGCAAGCTCAATTCACTAACTTTGGGTCCACTTTGAATTTTTCCTTTGTTCTTTATTATATAATAAGTTTTAGTTTTATGTTGAACAGCTCAAGATAATTTCAATATTCCCTGTGAAAAGTGTATACTTCTCTGAGGTAACTGTTTTTGTTTGCATTTTTTATTTAGACTTAATTATTTTTAAGATTTTATTTTTTTATTTGACAGAGAGGAGCGAGATCACAAGCAGGCAGAGAGGCAGGCAGAGAAAGGGGGAAGCAGGGCTCTCTACTGAGCAGAGAGGCCAACGTGGGGCTCGATCCCAGGACCCTGAGATCATGACCTGAGCTGAAGGCAGAGGCTTTAACTCACTGAGCCACCCAGGTGCCTGAGCACAACTATTTAGGCTATTAATGAGACATAATATATACTACAAGCTCTAAATACTATTAAGTCAAAAAGATTCACAATCATTCAGGAAGAGTAAGATGAATAAGGCATTATCCAGAAGTGAACAAGTCTTCACCTTCATGGAAATTTATGTTTGACTTAAAATTAATTTTTGAAAGGAACAATTTAAAATCTTAAAATCTTATAATCAGCAGATGCTTTAATATACACTCCATGTATATTATCTCATTAATCCCTAATGAAACCAACCTTGTTAGGCAGAGATTCTATGGGTATTGTACAGATGATGAAAATGCTGCTTAGGGTAGATAAGAAGGTGGAGCATGTGAAAAATAAAAGCTGAGAGTGCTGAAACTATGATTAACAATTCTGATCCATAGAGGTAGAGTAAGCACCTTTTTGCCATTTTGCTTTCTTTACTCAGTTTCTTCTCCAAAATAATCTTTAACTCCTTATACCCTCTCTCCTTTTGCTGTCAATATTCAGTTTCAAACATTTTAATTCAGCCTTGATAATATTTTTCATTGTGATGAATTCTCTAGTCATCTGCACTACAAAAAAGACTTGATTTTCTTTCTTCTTGATAACTGAAATGTTTTTCTAAATTGTCTCTGATATTTAATATTTTTCAAATTTATCCAAACTAATCTACATATAGTAAGGCCAGTTTTGATCACTTCTCTGTACACTCACAGACACACACACTCAAAAATTCATTTTTGATGTCATAAAAGACAAAGAAACCAATGGCATGAAAAGAAGTCAGGAGAGAATATTGTGGAGGAGAAACAGTATTATACAGTTTTAACATTAGATATTTTTGTCTGAGGAAAAACAAGCTTTACTTATCATTCCAAGGTATTGTAAGTGTGCCTCACAGTGAGAGAGAGTGAGAGAGAACATGAGAGGGGAGAAGGTCAGGGGGAGAAGCAGACTCCCCGAGGATCTGGGAGCCCAATGCAGGACTCGATCCCAGGACTCCAGGATCATGACCTGAGCCGAAGGCAGTCACTTAACCAACTGAGCCACCCAGGAATCCTATATAGTCTTTATTTTAATTTTTTCTTTCTTTCCTTTTTTTAATTTTTTTTTTTTGAGTAGAGTTTGTTTTCTCCTTTCAGATTTCATTTTTTAATCTTTGAAAGGATAAGTATCTGGAAGGCTAATGAAGTACTTTCAGGTGCAATGCTATAAAGAAATTTGGGAGATTTGTACATGCTGATCTCTGAAGGGCACAACAGGTTGAATTGCCTGGAAAAGATTCTGAGGCAAAGAGTAGTTATAAAAAAAAGTGAATAAGAATACAAGCTCTCAGATGACAGAAAGAGATAAAAAGCATTAAGTATATTATAGGACAGATATTCTGGCAAATAGATTCTAAGGCAGTGATTTGTATGAAATAAGCTAATTAGGGAGAACTCTTGGGAAACTAATCTATAAGGAGACAGGAAAATAAGATTGGGCAGAAGGATAGCTGAATTGCTCTGCACTTACAGCAGAGGTCACAGTTATCTTCACAGGTTGCTCTGGAGCTGGGATAGCTCTTTAAAATCATCTTAAAGTGAGGTACAGTGGACATTGTAGATCATAGAGGAGGGAATCTATGAGTTTAGGAAACACAAATTTTTAAAATAAGCATTCAACAGGGCACCTGGGTGGCTCAGTTCATGATCTCAGCGTCCTGGGATCTAGCCCCATATTGGCTGCTCTGCTCAGTGGGGAGCCTGCTTCCCCCACACCCACTCTCTGCCTACTTGTGATCTCTCTGTCAAATAAATAAATAAAATCTTTACCAAAAATAAATAAATAAATAAACAAATAAATAAATAAATAAATAAATAAATAAAATGACCATTAGACATGGCTGCCTTTTGTTCCAGAGAGAAATACAATCCTATTACAATGGTATTTACTCCATAAATATTATGGATAGATTGAAACAAAGGCTGTCAGTGCCTCTGCTCACAAGACAGGCAGAAAAGTGAGAAATCCACAGACAACTATGTCCCTGAAGTAAGTGAATCAAACAATTAGTAAGCCAGTATTGATGCTGGCTAGGTATGAAATATCCAAGTCCATTCTTGGAACAAATGTAAATTCCAGTTATGATAAATCATTTCCCTTACCCAGGAGAAAGAATGTAACTTAACCTAGAAGTGGCTGTTTTGTCTCATGCTATTCTCTAAGAGTTGGCCTCTGCCAGTTTGGTTAGAGATTCAGCAGCAGCAGTATCTAGATCAACCTTAAAGTTTGAGAGTCCATGCAGTAAGGCATATTTACACCCTCCATTTCTTGCCAATTTGGTGCTCTCTTAAGAAGCTCATTTTTTTCAGTATTAGGTATCTGTGTCCTTGATTATTTAACAGCTTTTTTAAAATTACTTTTAAATTTTAATTCCAGTATAGTTAACATACAGTGTTAAATTCAGGTGTAAAATATAACAATTTCAACAATTCTATACAACACCCAGTGCTCATCACAGAAATTACACTCCTTAATCCCTATCACTTATTTCACCCATCCCCCTCACCCACTTCCCTCTGATAACCATCACTTTGTTCTTTATAGTTAAGAGTCCATTTCTTGGTTTGTCCCTTTCTCTCTAATTTTTCCCCTTTGCTCCTTTGTTTTGTTTCTTAAATTTCACACATAAATGAAATCATATAGTATTTGTCTTTCTCTGATTGACTTATTTTGATTAGGATTATTCTTTTGAGTTCAATCCATGACATTGTAAATGGCAAGATTTCATTCTTTTTTTATGTCTGAATACAATTCCATTGTGTGTGTGTGTGTGTGTGTGTGTGTGTGTGTGTTTGTGTATAATATATGTGTATGTGTTTCTATATATATACACATACAGAGGTTTTAACTCACTGAGCCACCCAAGCACCCCAATCATCAAGTGAGATTTATTCCTGACTTGCAAGGTGGTTCAAAATTCATAAACCAATCTATAAAAGAAAGGATAAAATCATATGAATATTTCAATTGATGAAGAAAAAACATCTGGCAAAATACAGAATCCAGTCATGATAAAAACCCTCAACAAGTTAGGTTTAGAGGAAACAAACCTCATCATAACAAATGACATATATATTAAAAACCCACAGCTAACATCATACTCAATGGGAAAAAAACTGAGAACCTTTCCTCTAAGTGCGGAACAAGACAGGGATGTCCATTCTCATCACTTTTATTCAACATAGTATTAGAAGTCCTAGCCACAGCAATTAGACAACAAAAAGAAATAAAATGCATTCAAATTGATAAGAAAGTAGTAAAATTTTCACAATTTGCAAATAAGATGATGCTGTATATATAAAACTCTAAAGAATCCACAAAAATACTACTAGAATTGAGAAATGAATTAAGTCACAGGATACAAAATCAATTTGCAGAAATCTGTTTCATTTCTATATAGGAATAAGCAGTAGTGAGAGAAATTAATAAATTAATACCATTACAATTGCACCCAAAATAAGATACCTAGGAATAAACCTAATGAAAGAGGTGAAAGAGCTACACTCTGAAAACTATAAAATGGTGATATAAGAAATTGAAGACAACACAAAGAAATGGAAAGACATTCCATGCTCATGGTTTAGAAGATCAGATATTGTTAAAATGTCTATACTACTGAAAGCAATCTACAGATTTAACGCAACCTCTATCAAAATGCCAACATTATTTTTCACAGAACTGGAACAAATGTTCATAAAATTTATATGAAACCACAAAAGACCCCAAATAGCCAAAGCTATTTTGAACAAGAAAAGCAAAGCTGGCTGTATCACAATTCTAGATTTCAAGTTATATGACAATGCTATAGTAATCAAAACACTATAAAACTAGCACAAAAATAGATCAATAGAGCAGAAGAAAATCTAGAAATGCACCCATAATCATATGGTCAATTAAACTTTGACAAAGCAGGAAAGAATATCCAATGGGAGAAAGATAGTCTCTTTAACAGATGCAAAAGAATGAAACTGGACCATTTTCTTAAACCAAACACAAAAAGTAAACTTAAAATGAATTA
Source organism: Procyon lotor (assembly GCA_028646535.1). NCBI lineage: Eukaryota > Metazoa > Chordata > Mammalia > Carnivora > Procyonidae > Procyon > Procyon lotor. The sequence goes on from CM053613.1 coordinate 62,836,168, forward strand.
AACATGCAAATGTGAGACCTGGAGTCCTAAAAATCCTAAAAGAGAACACAGACAGTAATGTCTTTGACATTGGCTGTAGCAACATTTTTCTAGATACATCTCCTGAAGCAAGAGAAATTAAAGCAATAATAAACTACTGGGAATACACAAAAATAAAAGTTTCTGCAGTGAAGGAAACAACCTACAAAACTAAAAGACAACTACTGAATGAGAGAAGATATTTCAAATGGCATATCAGTAAGTAGTTAGTATCTGAAATATATAAAGAACTTAAATATTCAATATCCCACACAATGAATAATCTGTTTAAAAATGTGCAGAAGACATGAACAGACATTGCTCTAAAGAAGACATGCAGATGGCCAAAAGACACACAAAATTATGCTCAATATCACTCATCATCAGCAAAATGCAAATCCAAACTACAATGAGATATGACCTCACACCTGTCACAATGACTAAAATCAGCAACACAAGAAACAACAGATGTTAAGGAGGAGAAGTGGAAATAAAGGAACCCTTATGCACTGTTGGTGGGAAGGAAAATTGGTGCACTAACTCTGGAAAAAGTATGGTGTTTCCTCAAAAAGCCAAAAAATAGAACTTCTCTCTGATCTTATAATCACACTAGTGGGTATTTATCCTTAAAATATAAAAACACTAATTCAAAAAGGTACAGAAACCCCTATGTTTATTGTAGCATTATTTATAGTAGCCAAACTATGGAAGCAGCCCAAGTGTCCACTGATAGATGAATAGATAAAGAAGAGGTGATATATATATCACCAATATATATATTATATATATATAATGATATAGATATAGATATTTATATCTATATTTATATCTATCTATCTATATATATATATATATATCACTCTGATTAACATATACACAAAATCCTCAACCGGATACTAGAAATTGAATCCAACAATATATTAAAAAAAATATCACTCACTATCATGAAGTGAGATTTATTTTTTTTTAAAGATTTTATTTATTTATTTGACAGAGAGGAGAGAGATCACAGGCAGAGAGGTAGGCAGAGAGAGAAGAAGAAGCAGGCTCCTTGCTGAGCAGAGAGGCTGATGTGGGGCTTGAACCCAGGACCCTGAGATCATGACCTGAGCTGAAGGCAGAGGCTTTAACCCACTGAGCCACCCAGGTGCCCCACTTATTTCCTAATCTTTATTATTTCCTTTCTTCTGGTTTGGGGTTTGTTTGCTGTTTTTCTCTATCTCCTTTAGGTGTAAGGTTAGGTTGTTTATTTGAGATTTTTCTTGTTTATTGAAGTAGGCCTGTATCATTATAAACTTCCCTCTTAAAAGAGCTTTTGCTGCATCCCAAAGGTTCTGCACCATTGTGTTCTCATTTTCATTTGTTTTCACGTACTTTTTTTGTTGTGGTGGTGTTGATGGTCTTTGTTTTTTTCCTGTGTGTGTGTGTGTTTCTGTTTTTATTATTTTGCTTTGTTTTTTTTTTTTTTTGTTTTTGTTTGGTTTGATTTGGTTTGGTTAACCTATTTATTATTTAGTAGCATGTTATTTACCCTCTGTATATTTGTGGTCTTTCCAGATTTTTTTCTTCTGGCTAATGTCTAGTTTCAAAGCACCATGGTCAGAAAAGATGCATGGTATGACTTTGACATTTTTTAATTTGTTGAGACTTGTTTTGTGCCTCATATGTGATCTATTCTGGAGAATGTTCCATGTGCACTTGAAGACAATATGCATTCTATTGTAGTTTAAATGAAATGTTGTGACTATATTTGTTAAATTCATCTGATCCACTGTTTCATTCAAAGCCACTCTTTCCTTGTTGATTTTCTGTTTAGATGATCTGTCCACTGAAGTAAGTGGGGTTTTAAAGTTCCCTATTATTATTGTCTACTATTAATAGTTCTCTTGTGCTTGTTATTAGCTGTTTTATGGATTTGGATGCTCCGACATTGGGTGGATAAATATTTACAATTGATATATCTTCTTGTTGGATTGCCCCTTTTTTAGTATACACTTCTTTGTCTCTTTTTACAGACTGTGTTTTAAAATCTATTTTGTCTGGGGGTGCCTGGGTGACTGAGTGGGTTAAAGCCTCTGCCTTCAGCTCAGGTCATGGTCACAGGATCCTGGGATCGAGCCCTGCATCAGGCTCTCAGGCTCCCTGCTTGGTGGGGAGCCTGCTTCCGCCTCTCTCCCTGACTGCCTCTCTGCCTACTTGTGATCTCTCTGTAAAATAAATAAATAAAATCGTTAAAAAAATTAAAAAAAAACAAAGTCTGTTTTGTCTCACTTTCAATCTGAAGCTATCTTTAGTTCTGAAATGAATCTTTTATAGTCAGCATATAGTTAGATCCTTTTTTTTTAATTAATTCTAACCCTATTTAAAAATAATTGATAGCGAAGCAGGCAAGATGGAGGAGGTGTAGAAGGCAGAGAGCACTGGATCCCAGAAGTTCAGCTAGAAAGGCACCAAACCATTCTAAAAGCTGGCAAACACAACAGGAGAGAGAAGAGAATAAGAACAGAAATTCTAGTAGCAGAAAATTGACCACTTTCTGAAAGGTAGGGTGTGTGGAAAAAGTGAATCCAAAGTGACAGGAAGAGAGACCCCGGGGGTGGGGGTGGGGTGGTTCCCAGCAGCCGCAGAGCCATGGAGCACAAAACCAGGAAATTTTAGTCTGTTCCACTGAGAGACATAGCTCTGGAGGCTAAGAGGGTGTTCAGCCCTTGCCAGAACAGTGTGGTTTCAGGACCCATGGGGTCACTGAGGTACCAGAGGTGCCCGAGTGCGGCAGAATTCCCAGGTATTGGGGTGGAAAAGCCAGCAGCAGAGACAGCAGCAGAGAGACAGCAGCAATGACACACTGGCCCAGATAAACATTACAGATATATTCAAAACATTCCATCCCTAGCAACAGAATACACATTCTTCTCGAGCGCACATGGAACATTCTCCAGAATAGATCACATCCTGGGACACAAATCAAGTCTCAATCAGTACCAAAAGATTGGGATCATTCCCGGCATATTTTCAGACCACAATGCCATGAAACTAGAACTCAATCACAAGAGGAAAGTTGGAACGAACTCAAATACATGGAGGCTAAAGAGCATCCTACTAAAGAACGAATGGGTTAACCAAGAATATAAGAAGAACTTAAAATAATCATGGAAACAAATGAAAATGAAAACAAAACTGTTCAAAATTTTGGGACACAGCAAAGGCAGTCCTGAGAGGAAAGAATACAGCAATACAAGCCTTTCTCAAGAAACAAGAAAGTTTTCAAATATACAACCTAATGCTACACCTAAAGGAGCTGGAGAAAGAACAACAAAGAAAGCCCAAACCCAGAAGAAGAAGAGAAATAATAAAGACCAGAGCAGAAATCAATGAAATAGAAACCAAAAGTACAGTAGAGCTAAACAATGAAACTAGGAGCTGGTTTTTTGAAAGAATTAATAAAATTGATAAACCCTTGGACAGACCTATCAAAAAGAAGAAAGGACCCAAATTAATAAAATCATGAATGAAAAAGGAGAAATCACAACCAACACCAAAGAAATACAAGCCATTATAAGAACCTATGATGAGAAACTATATGCCAGCAAATTAGACAATCTGGAAGAAATGGATGCATTCCTAGACACACAAACTACCAAAACTGAAGCAGAAAGAAATAGAAAACCTGAAGTGACCCATAACCAGTAAGGAGATTGAAGCAATCATCAAAAATCTCCCAACAAACAAAAGCCCAGGGCCAGATGGCTTCCAAGGGGAATTCTCCCAAACATTTAAAGAAGAATTAATACCTATTCTTCAGAAATTGTTCCAAAAAATAGAAATGGAAGGGAAACATCCAAACTCATTTTATGAGGCCAGCATCATCTTGACCCCAAAACCGGACAAAGACCCCATTGAAAAGGAGAATTACAGATCAATGTCCTTGATGAACACAGATGTAAAATTCTTACCAAAATACTAGCCAATAGAATCCAACAGTACAGTAAAAGGATTATTCATCACAATCAAGTGGGATTTATTCCTGGGATGCAGTGGTTGGCTCAACATCTGCAAATCAATCAATGTGATTCAATACATTAATAAAAGAAAGAATAAGAACCATAGGATACTCTCAATTGATGCTGAAAAAGCATTTGACAACGTCCAGCACCTCTTCTTGATCAAAACTCTTCACAGCATAGGCATAGAGGGTACATTCCTCAACATCATCAAGGCCATCTATGAAAAACCAACAGCGAATATCATTCTCAATGGTGAAATGCTGAGAGATTTTCTCCTGAGATCAGGAACACAGCAGGGATGCCCACTATCTCCACTGCTATTCAACACAGTACTAGAAGTCCTAGCCTCAGTGATCAGACAACAAAAAGAAGTCAAAGGCATCCAAATTGGCAAAGAAGAAGTGAAACTCTCACTCTTTGCAGAAGATATGATACTTTATGTGGAAAATCCAAAAGACTCCATGCCAAGACTGCTAGAACTCATCCAGGAATTCAGTCAAGTATCAGGATATAAAATTAATACACAGAAATCAGTTGCATTTCTATATACCAACAGTAAAACAGAAGAAAGAGAAATGAAGGAGTCGATCCCATTTACCATTGCACCCAAAACCATAAGATACCTAGGAATAAACCTAACCAAAGAGGCAAAGAATCTATATTCAGGAAACTACAAAGTGCTCATAAAAGAAATTGAGGAAGACACCAAGAAATGGAAAAACGATCACTACTCGTGGATTGGAAGAACAAATATTGTGAAAATGTCTATTCTACCTAAAGCAATCTACACATATTATGCAATCCCTATCAAAATACCATCCATTTATTTCAAAGAAATGGAACAAATAATCCTAAAATTTATATGGAACCAGAAAGACCACGAATAGCCAGAGGAATGTTGAAAAAGAAAACCAAAGTTGGCGGCATCACCATTCCTGACTTCAAGTTCTATTACAAAGCTATAATAATTAAGACAGTTTGGCACAAAAACAAACACATAGATCAATGTAACAGAATAGAGAGCCCAAAAATGGACCCCCAACTCTATGGTCAACTGATCTTAGACAAGGCAGGAAAGAACATCCAGTGGAAAAAAAGACAATCTCTTCAACAAATGGTGTTGGAAAAACTGGACAGCCACATGCAGAAGAATGAAACTTGACCATTTCTTTACATCGAACACAAAAATAGACTCAAAATGGATAGACTCAAAGACCTCAATGTAAGACAGGACTCCATCAAAATCCTGAAGGAGAACACAGGCAGCAATCTCTTTGACCTTAGCCGCAGCAATTTCTTCCTAGAAACATCTCCAAAGGCAAGGGAAGAAAGGGCAAAAATTAACTATTGGGACTTCTTCAATATCAAAAGCTTTTGCACAGCAAAGGAAAAAGTCAACAAAACCAAAAGACAACTGACAGATTGGGAGAAGATATTTGCAAATGACATATCAGATAAAGGGCTAGTATCCAAAATGTATAAAGAACTTCTCAAACTCAACACCCAAAGAACAAATAATCAAATCCAGAAATGGGCAGAAGATATGAACAGACATTTCTGCAAAGAGGACATCCTAATGCCAACAGACCCATGAAAAAGTGTTCCACATCACTTGGCATCAGAGAAATACCTATCAAAACCACCACCTCACACCAGTCAGAATGGCTAAAATTAGCAAGTCAGGAAACGACAGATGTTGGCGAGGATGTGGAGAAAGGGGAACTCTCCTACACTGTTGGTGGGAATGCAAGCTGGTATAGCCATTCTGGAAAACAGTATGGATGTTCCTCAAAAAGTTGAAAATAGAGCTACCCTACAACCCAGCAATCGCACTACTGGGTATTTACCCTAAGATACAAACATCGTGATCCAAAGGGGCACGGGCACCCGAATGTTTACAGCTGCAATGTCCACAATAGCCAACCTATGGAAAGAACCTAGATGTCCATCAACAGATGAATGGATAAAGAAGAGGTGGTATATATATACAATGGAATACTATGCAGCCATCAAGAGAAATGAAATCTGGCCATTTGCAATGACGTGGATGGACCTGGAGGGTATTATGCTAAGCGAAATATGTCAGTCAGAGAAAGACAATTATCACATGATCTCTCTGATATGAAAAATTTGAAAGGCAAGGCGGGGGTTTGTGGGGGGGAGAGGGAGAGAAATGAAACAGGAAAGGTTGGGGAGGAAGACAAACCATAAGAGACTCCTAGACTCATGAAACGAACTAAGGGTGGCTGGGAGGTGGGCGGGTAGTGATAGGGTGGCTGGGTTGTGCACATTGGGGAGGGTATGTGCTATGGTGAGTGCTGTGAATTGTGTAAGCCTGGTGATTCACTGACATGTACCCGGGGCAAATAATACATTATATGTTAATTTTAAAAAATAAAAGAAAATAATTGATAGATATGTTTTCATTGTAATTTTTTTTTTTTAAAGATTTTATTTATTTATTTATTTGACAGAGAGAGAGATCACAAGTAGGCAGAGAAACAGGCAGAGAGAAGGGAAAGCAGGCTCCCTGCTAAGCAGAGAGCCCGATGCGGGGCTCGAACCCAGGACCCTGAGATCATGACCTGAGCCGAAGGCAGAGGCTTTAACCCACTGAGCCACCCAGGTGCCTCATCATTGTAATTTTTTACTGGTTTTGTGGTTGTTTTTGTAGGTTTTTTTCTCCTTCCTTCTCTTTATATTTTCCATGGTTTACTGTTTTGTTGAATAATACACTTGGATTTTTTTTAACTCTCTATTTTTTGTATATATATTAGTGGTTTTGATATGTGGTTACCATTCAGTTTTTCTGCAACACCTTCTGCAGATAGCAGTTTATATTAAGCTGATGTTTGCTTAATTTTGAGCTCATTCTTCGCTCTTCCCTCTACTTTTCAGAAATTTGGTATCACATATTACATATTTTCATTTTGTGCTTCTCTTGAGTACAATTTACAGATTCAATTTTTTTTTTGCTTCTATTTTTCTTATTCTTACCTGTGGTTTTGTTTTCCACTCACAGAGTTCCCCTTAATTTTTTTGTATAGCTGATTTAGTGGTCATGAATCTTTAAACTTTTGTTTCTCTGGAAAACTCTTTCTCTCCTTCTATTCTGAAACATAATATTGCTGGATACTGTATATATTCTTGGCTGCAGATTTTACCATTCTACAACTTTGAGTATATCATGTCAATCTCTTCTGGCCTGCAAGGTTTCTGCTGAAAAATCAGCTGGTAGCCGTATGGGGTATCCTTCATATATAAATGTCTTCTTTGCAACCTTTAAAATTCTTTATCACTATTTTTTCCATTTTAATTGTTATGTGTCTTGGTGTGAGCTTTCTGAGGTTGAATTTGTTGAGGAATTCTCTATGCCTCCTGAATCTGGATCTCTGTTTCCCTCCATAGATTTGGGAAGTGTTAGCTATTACTTCTTCAAATACATTTTCTGCCACCCCCCCCTCACTTCTCTCTCCTTTTTCTGGGATCCCTACAATGTAAATCTCATTACACCTGATGGTGTTTCTGAGTTCTCTAGGTCTATTCTCATTATGCATTATTTGTTTGTCTCTCACCTATTCAGCTTGATTGATTTCCATTATTCTATCCTCCAGGTTACTTATACATTCTTCAACTTCCTGTAGCCTATTATTTATTCCATCTGTTATATTTGTAATTCAATTTGTTGATTTCTTAAGATCTGATATGTTATGTTTTTATCTCCTTGCCAAGGGTCTCACTAAGGTCCTCCCCTTCTCTGAAGTTCAATGAGTATCTTTATGTTCATTACTTTAAATTCTCTATTAAGCGTATTACTTATTTCTGCTTTGTTTAGATCTCCTGATGTGATTTTCTCCTGTTCTTTTCATCTGGGACATAGTCCTTTGTCTCCTCATTTTGTCTATGTCTCTGTGTCTGTTTCTCTATGTTAGGAAAGTTGGCAATGTCTTCTGCTCTTCAAAATAGTAGTTTTTTGAAGAAGAGGCCTTGTAGTGCCTGTAGCACAGTGTCCCCTCTTTTCCAGAACCTGGCACTTCAAGGGAGTCTTCTTAGTGTGTTGCTTATGTCCTGCTACTTTGCTTGAGTTGCTTTGTCTTTCAGTCCAGAGCTCTGACACTGAGTCTCTGCCTTTTGTGGGCTACACTTGCTCTCTGTGGTGTTAGTGAAATTCAGGCAGGCAGATTTTTAGGGGATGTGACTGCAGGAGAGCTTGGGAGTGAGGTGGTAGTGTTAGCAAAGTTTGAGCTGAGCAGCTGGTCCTAAGCAGTACTCTTAGAGGCTTGGTGATTTCAGGGGGCATGGTACAAGGAAGGGACAGTGGACGTCAGGGGCACAGAAATTTGGGTTGAGCACAAGGCTGAAGCCAGTAGGTTTGGAGTGGACAAGTACTCAGGAGAATGTGTGGGTAGGGCCCACTGCTAGCTGATTAGGTAGGAAGTGTCCCTGCAGTGATGATATCTCCCATAGTTGGCCCTGTGTTTATGACTGGGAGTTTGGGTTGGGGAGGGAAATGGTGCTTACTAGCTCCTTTGTTCCTGGAAAAGTCCCCCAACAAACTCTAAAATCCATATAAATAGCTCATCCTCCTGTTTGCTCCAGGCATAATGCAGACTGTCTCTTATATTTCCCTCTCTGTAGGCTATATCTCTTTAAGGGTGAGGATCCACCTATCACTCACCCTCTTGGCTCACCCAGTGCTGAGTCAGCTGACTTAAAGTTCCAGGCTCTGTGTCCTGCTGGTTATACAAATTCAGGAAATTCAGGCAGTCTGGTTATGGGGATTCATCTTCCTGTGTAGGCTCCCTAGTATAAGGGACCATTTCCCCTCTCCTTGCCTATAGTTCCTTTCTCCTAGAGGCAGCTGCTGACCAGCATTTCTATCCTTTCCAAAATCGCAGATATGATATCTTCTCTATATTCAGTTGTGGAGGTTGTTCTGCCAATCTTCAGATAACTCCTTGATTTATCCACAAGGATGTGAGTAATATCTATTTGTAAATGTGGGACAGGGTGAACTTAGAGTCTTCTTACTCTGACATCTCCTCAAGCTCCCTCAGTTTAATCACTTTTTGATGGTAATGTTCTCTGATAGGTATTTTATACCTTCCAAAGATCTTCATACTTCATATCCCTTACCATTGGTCTATCTACATTTCTCTTTCCCAGATTTTGTCTCTGATAACTTCCAACATTTCTCTCTCCTGGAACTTTAACCAAACAACTCATCTATTTCCCACTTTTCATGTGTCTACATATATTCTGACCTTGGAACACATTTCTTTTCACATAATGTAAGTAGATGTAGGTGCAGGTCCCAGAGCTCTGAACATTGAGAATATTTTGCCTACTCACTAGTTGTGAGGTCCATCTCTGCAAGATGGTACTGTCCATATTGCAGGCTACTTGCACAACAGACTTGTCTACAGTAGAATTATTCCCCCTTGGGCCTTTTCAAAATGGATAAATTTCCATAAAACTTGTTAAATAGTTTAGAGGTTTCCAAGCAACTATGGTATGTGCCAACTTAGAACCTAAAGAGTTCAAGATGGCATTATCTTGTATCTTATAGTGGGGACCGAGAAATGTAATAATTATATTTTGTTGGTATTATTGTTGTTTTTCTTTGCACTAACTGTGCCTATATTCCCTATTACTCATATGACTAAAACCTAAAAAAATTTAATTGGAGTAGTAGAGAGCACCACAAAACTTTATAGAGCTTAGTTTCCACGCTATGAGGCACATGTGTATTATAAGAGACTCCAGTATAGTATTTCTTACTTATACAGTAAGATGTCATCATCTAGCAAATTATATCACCAATATAGTCAATCATGATTCATATAGAATGGACGTTTGAATTACTTTTTTTTACTTAGGCTCCACTCCCAGCTTGAACTCATTACTCTGAGATCAAGACCAGAACTGTAGTCAAGAGTCAGAGGTTCATCCAACTGAGCCACCCACCCCTAGTACTAGATTTTTACAGAAGGTAGCATGGATGATGTGTTCCATGGACAATACTATGTGTACTAGGTTGAATAATATCTCCCTAAAATTTATGTTTACTCAGAACATCAGAATGTTACCTTATCTGGAAATAGAATCTTTGTAGATATAATCAGTAAGTTAAAATGAAATCATAACTGTGTTAGAGCTCTAATTCAGTGATTTCTGTGCTTATAAAAAAAAAAAGAAAAGAAAAAGAAAGAGACACATGGGAATTCCATGTGAAGATGCATTGTCTGCATCTGCAAACAAGGGATGCAAAGTATTACATTAACTAGGAGAAAGTCATGGAACTGCTTCTCCCTCAATGTCTTCAGAAAGAGCCAACTCTTCAACACCTGGATTTCAGACTTCTGTTCTCTAGGACTGTGAGAGAATAAGTGCATATTGTTTTAAGCCACTCTGTTTGTAGTAATTTCTTAAAGCAGTCCTAGAAAACTAAAACACTATGTGAATGCAAAGTGCTTCTGCTTCTTTTCAATCACTTGACTGTGATGAGAAAGGATATATTGCCCACCTGATGACTATGTACAAACTACAGGAATCTGTAGTATTCTCTAGTGGATATAACACACCTGGAACAGTTACTGCAGTTGAGTGCAATAGCACTTTCATCGCCTGGGATATATGATTTTTGTGAATGAATGGAATATGAGACCACAATTTAGCATCCTTTAGATCTAAAAAGTGGCTATAATCTCTATCATTCTTCCCAGGATATTATATTGCTCTTGGTTTGCTATCTTCGTGGAAAAAAAATTAGTTTCTGCAGCTTGCACTTGGCTTTTTCTATGGGATCTCTTACCTTATAAGTCAAGGAAGCAATATGAGGATTCTGTAAATGAACAGAAATACATTCCACCAAGTGTTATACATTTGGATAGCAGATAAATCACTATCAAGTAGTTCTGTAGATCAATTAGACATATTAGCCACCGTGAGCCATGCCTGGTCAAGGTCTTCATTTATTGCACGGCCCTCATTTACTACATTCCTTTAATAAAGCCTTCTGGTGATCTTAGTGTGGATGATGATTATGATGACAATTCACTTCCCCAGGTAACAATGTCTACTCAGGTCCTGCATCTAAAAGCTTTTGCAATGTTTGGATAATCTGCATTCCTGGGTTATGGTTAAATGGTCAAATAGCTGTAGGCCCCTTTGAGGAAGAATTGGATTAATCATAATTATATACTCTTGCTAAGATGTTGTTATATCCTTTCATGTAGAGATCTAGGCTCCCCTTCACTCAGAGTGTTCTAAGTGCTGGTATATGTTAGGCCCTACAGTTCTTGTGCTGTGTAATCCCCTTACAAACTTAGGAGATCTTTCACTTTTTCAGCAGGATTATATTGTGACATGATTCTAGTTATTAGCCTGAGGACCTAAAGGGAGTGGTATAATCCTGAGGAGACATGTTTGTTGTTGTTGTTGTTGTTGTTGTTGTTGTTGTCTTTAAAGAAAAGGACTTTTGTGTGGTCTTCAAGTAATAAGTGTGCTATCTTAAAAAAAAGGAAGAGTGGATTACTTCTGCAGGCCCTAAGTGTTTTGACTAACTTGGGAATTGAAAGTTTTTAAGTACATGGACTTATATGTGCCCATATAAATCCTGAGAATCCAAATATTTCCTGGTCAGGTTTTTGGTCATGGCATAACAAATTTTCTGGGGTTGAGAATTCAACTTTTGCTGTAGCTCCACTACCTTAATAATCAAATTTTTCTGGCCTGTAGCTATAGAGGCCGTGCTACTAATAAGACTATTGTTTATTAATCATTCATAACATTTTAATGTTTCTTCATTGAATCAATAACATCCAGAAAGTATCATCAATTCCATATTCTTTACTATTACTGCTTTTATTGAAATTTCCAAATGCTTGAAATGTACCTCTCCACACATTCTCTTCTACTTGTATCTCCTCTCAATTCATCAATGGAAGGCTTTTTAATAATTACATCTTTACAGCATACCAAGGGCAATTACTGCTAAAATTTGACCAATGATAGAATCCTTCAGAGGCATATGAAGCTGGCAGTTTATTTTGCTTCAAAATCTAATTTTGGGGTCAGCTTCCTAAGATCATGTCCAGTATCAACAGTTTTAGATCAAATTTTCTAGGAGATAAAGATTTGTTTGCAGGGATTTTGTAGATTAATGTTGTTGCAATAAGTATTTGTAAAGGGATGAAGAGAGTAGAATTAGGTATAGAGAAAATGTTGAAGTAGAATCCAGCTATAACTAGGAATCGGCCAATTTTATGGGGACTTTGGAACTGAGATGACCCTTCAGAGTTACCCTGAATATATGTAAGGGGGGTAGACTTTTGCACTTCCTCTTTGTCCAGTCTTTGAAGGTGGACTGCCCCTAGGAGGAAGACAGGATGTTAGGTGAAGCAATTCCCCTCAGCCCGGCACAATTGGGGGCAGTGTTAGGTCAGTAGGCAACACTCCAAGCAAAGAACTAGATCTTCAAATGGTGATCTGGAGAGTACTCTACAGCATTCACTAGAAAGTCCTGATCATCTTCAAAAACATGAATGGCTGTGAATATTAAGAAAGAGGATGCATTTACCTAGATAACCTGGAATTCTGGGATCCCTCAGAACTCTTACTAATGGAAGTATAAATATCAAGGATGTAGAATAGTTACAAGAAACACTTTTTAAATGGGGGAATGTAGATGCAGGGAAGAAAAGTAGGAAATTATTGTTCTAGCTCAGGAAATTATGAAAACAGTTTACTATAATTAAGCCATAAACTTAATGTTTCTCTTGGTTTAAAAGAAAAATAAAACAAAATTCCAAATCAAATTTAAATTGTCAGTGAAAATAAAACTTAGCAACATCTCAGAGGTAATAATCTTTTCTTAACAATTGGATCCAAAATTGTTTATAAAGATTTACACAGAAGCATGAAAAATACAGAAATATATCATTCAATCTGCTGAAATTATATCCACCTACCATAGATTAGAATACATGAATCAGTTGGCCAATTGCAAAGAAAATATGTCCTACAAATACAATAAGGAAATATTTTGACTAGACCATCTTTGTTTTGCTTGTTTGTTTTTGAATTGTTAGTATGTTTTCATATATGCTCTTCTTCCAAATTATTGGTATGTAGCCAAGATTGTGGAGTCTAGTTGACTGAGACAAGTGGGATATGCATTTGAATATTTATATTATATTTTCTGTGTATGACTAGTTCTAAGTTTAGTGCACCAAAATACTTGGTTTCCTATTATGCCTTTAAGTTATTAGAATGTTATTAGAATATAGTAGTTGTCTCAAATGCAGAATGATAGTCATTTTACTTATTCCTACTTTGTTAAAGTCCTATACCAATAGTGTTTTATTTTAGACTCCTTTCATCATTCAAATATACTTGAGAGTTACTGTGGATTTGTTATGTTAGCATGTTTGGAGTACTGTGCTATGTAGGCTACTATGTACGTTACTTCATTAGTTATTTCCTTATTGTTAGTTATTTCCTTATTGGGGTAAAAATAGTTGGTGTACTTATTCCATTTTGATATTTCTCAGTGCTATGCATTGGATATGAGTTTGTGATACATTTTTATTGGTTCTCTGTTAATTTATTTTTCTTATGATGTTTATTCTCTATGAATTGTTTGCCTTGTTAAAATTTGATTAATTTGTACTTCTGATGATAGGCCAAATTAAACAAAATAAAATGACAAACTAATAAATATATAATATATGTAGCTGGAAAACTAGTAAGGACTCTGCCTCAAACTACATTATTAATAGATGAAAATTAAAGTTAATTGAAGTATTGATTTGAAAATGAGAACTGTAATTTATTATTTGTGGATCTAATAAAGAGGAACATTTCTCAAGGTCATGTTTCTTTTTTTTCTTTTCTTTAAACAACAAACCAAATAATTTTTTAGGATAATAGATTGCTTTAAATAATAAAGAACAATGTCAGAGGCAGACTTACCAGGAAGCTAATGAAGTTTAACCCACAAGGCCCCTAATTTACATGGATGCCATCTAAGCCCCTGGAATGAGTGTTAACACTGTGTTTTAAAATGCATACTTCAGTGAATTTTCCAAAAGCCAGATATTTTAATTTCTGACTAGTTTCATTCAACTTCCCCCCACATCACACTTTCCTCAATGTTAGTTAGCTTGAGGATCTGGCTAAGGGGAAGTAAGTTGAGGTTTAGGTTTAGTTAAGGTTTTGGTTCGGTAAGATTAGGTTTAATAAGTTTAATTTAGTTGATTTATTGGGTCGTTTTATTTGTAATATAGTCACTTCTGATATAATTAAGATATTATTAGTTATTCCCATGTACTTTAATGGCTTCCTGCCTTGATCCTATCAGACTTTGTACTAATTCACAAAAATAGGGGACCAAAGATGCTATAGAACTACTCTAGAATCTTCCTGCTCTAGATAACACAGGTAACAGCTTTTCATTCGATCCAGTATATAGGTCAGAGCAATATTTCTAGGTCCAGAATTTGTTGATTTCAGAATCCAAACACTATTATCAGGCACTGTGCTTCCTACTTTGAGGTAGGAGAATTAAAATTCAAAAATTATTTTTATACCCTGCAAGAGATATTTTACTATGCTCCTGAGTACTGATCTAAATGGCATTGAAACTTACATTTGTGACACCCCATTGAATATATCTCTCCTGTGTGAATATATAGTATTACTAAAAATTCTAAAAAACTAGACAAGTTCTTGCTCATCCTGTCCAATGATCCCTGCCAATCCAGTGTAATAGATCAATATGATGTTCTGCAGAACTCCATGGTCTAATTCTCTTCATGTTATGTTATGCTAGAGATCAGAAGATAATTTAATCCTGAGTCATTTTTATGAATGTTTTATTTGTTTCAATCGAATTCATATTAGTTATGATTTTTTATGAGAATACAAAAGAATACCTACACCAGATGATAGGTTATAAATGTTATACTTGAAGCCTTAATAATCAGATCTAGTGATGATATTATATTGGGCATACTGCACTATGCAACTGATTGATTAAACTTGCAGCACTTTATGGTCATTCTGGTAAATTAATTGGAGATATAAGAGGCCGAGCCCTGCTTTCTAATAACTTAATTTTATTTTTTTAGTGTTCCAAGATTCATTGTTTATGCACCACACTCCATGCAATACATACTCTCCTTAATACCCACCACCAGGCTTACCCAACCCCTCCCCCCCACCCCTCCCAAACCCTCAGTTTATTGTTCAGAATCCACAGTCTCTCATGGTTCATCTCCCCCTCCGGTTTACCCCAATTCACTTTTCCGTTCCTTCTTCTAATAGCATCCATATTATTCCTTATGTTACAAGTAAATGAAACCATATGATAATTGACTTTCTCTGTTTGACTTATTTCACTCAGCATAATCTCCTCCAGTCCCATCCATGTTGATACAAAAGTTGGGTATTCATCCTTACTGATAGCTGCATAATATTCCATTGTAGATATGGACCATATATTTTTTATCTATTCGTCTGTTGAAGGGCATCTTGGCTCTTTCCACAATTTGGCAATTGTGGACATTGCTGCCATGACCATTGGGGTACAGGTGGCCCTTCTTTTCACCATCTGTATCTTTGGGGTAAAGACTCAGTAGTGCAATTGCAGGGTCATAGGGTAGCTCTATTTTTAATTTCTTCAGGAATTTCCACACCATTTTCTGAAGTGGCTGCACCAACTGACATTCCTACCAACAGTGTAAGAGGGTTCATCTTTCTCCACATCCTCTCCAACACTTGTTGTTTACTGTCCTGTTGATTTTGGATATTCTAAATGGTGTTAGGAGGTATCTCAATGTGGTTTTGATTTGAATTTCCCTAATGGCTTATAATGATGAACACTTTTTCATGTGTCTGTCAGCCATTTGTATGTCTTCTTTGGAGAAGTGTTTGTTCATGTCTTCTGCCCATATTTTGACGTGATTATCTGTTTTTTGAGTGTTGAGTTTGAGGAGTTCTTTATAGATCTTAGATATCAGAGCTTTGTCTGTAGTGTCATTTGAGAATCTCTTCTCTCATTCTGTGGGTTGCCTCTTTGTTTTGTTGACTGTTTCCTTTGCTGTGCAGAAGCTTTTTATCTTGATTAAGGCCCAAAGATTCATTTTCATTTTTGTTTCCTTTGCCTTTGGAGACTTGTCTTGAAAGAAGTTGCTGTGGCTGATGTCACGGAGGTTACTGCCTATGTCCTCCTCTAGGATTTTGATAGATTCCTGCCTCAGGTTGAGGTCTTTCATCCATTTTGAATTTATCATTGTGTATGTTTTAAGGAACTGGTTGAGTTTCATTCTTCTATACATAGCTGTTCAATTTTCCCAGCACCATTTACTGAAGAGACTGTCTTTTTTCAACTAGATAATTTTTCCTACTTTGTTGAAGATTATTGACCATAGAGTTGAGGGCCCATATCTGGACTTTCTGCTCTGTTCCACTGCTCTATGTGTCTGTCTTTGTGCCAGTACCACGCTGTCTGGGTGATTTCAAGCTTTGTAGTAAAAATCAAGCTTTGTTTTTCTTTTTTAATCTTTTTGTGTCTTCTTCAATTTCTTTCATGAGTGTTCCATAGTTCCCCCAGTATAGATCCTTTACTTCTTTGGTTAGGCTTCTTCCCAGGTATCTCATGGTTCTTGGTGCTATAGCAAATGGAATTGATTCTCTAATTTCCCTTTCCATAGTTTCAGTGTTAGTGTATAAGAAAATAACTGATTTCTGTGCATTGATTTTGTATCCTGGCACATTACTGAATTACTGTATGAGTTCTAGTAGTTTGGCGTGGAGTCTTTTGGGTTTTCAATGTAAAGTATCATGTCATCTATGAAGAGAGAGTTTGACTTCTTTGCCAATTTAAATACCTTTTATTTCCTTTTGTTGTCTGATTGCTGTTGCTAAGACTTCTAGTACAATGTTGAACAACAGTGGCAAGAGTGGGCATCCTTGTTATGTTCCTGATCTCAAAGGGAAGGCTGTCAGCTTTTCCCCATTGAAAATGACATTCACTGTGCATTTTTCATAGATAGATTTAGTAAAATCTAAGGATTTAGATGGACCCACTATAAATTGGATTCTAAGTATAACTCTATATATTATCTGCCCCTTATAAGAGATGATATTTTACAACCATGTGTATGATTGCAAATTCAGACACTATTTCTGAGAGCCACCTGAATGTCCAAGTATTTACTTTTTCAAGTGTGCATTCAAATTTTTTTAATTTTTATTTATATATTTGACAAAGAGAGAGAGAGATCACAAGTAGGCAGAGAGGCAGGCAGAGAGAGGCTCCCCACTGAGCAAAGAGCCTGATGTGGGGCTCGATGTAGGACTTGATCCCAAGACCCTGAGATCATGACCTGAGCTGAAGGCAGAGGCTTTAACCCAGTGAGCCACCCAGGTGCCCGCGTTTAAATTTTTGAACGACTCTCTGTAATTGTATGGTAACTATAGGGTCTATAATTACAGTATATACTTATGGTGATATAGTAGGGTCATTCCTCCTATAACCTGGACCTTTTCCTTATCCAAGAGGTAAAAGTTTGAAAAGTGGCTCAATCTAGGAATTGAAAGAATGTGACTTTTATTAGGGAAACTGCCTTCATTCTTTCTGCTCCTTCATTCTCACCTTCCTCTAATTATAGATGTTAAACAGCATCCTCTTTGGCCATTCATCTGTTGTCACTAAGGCTGTCATGCTTTATTGACCATCTCCATAACTGCCTTAAGGTCAGATCCCCTGAGCTCTGACGTTACCACTTATTATAGTAAATGTAGCTCCCTTGCCTACAGTGGCTACTGTTACTTGATCTCAATTATTTCAGGGTTCCTTTTTCCTCATAGATGTTAATGAGCCCATTTTTATGACATCTTCTAACATCAAAGACTTCAAAGAGCCATTGCTGAGCTTATTAGTTTGTTGGGGCTTCTTTCAAGACACTATTCTTGATGGTCTTGATGAAAAAGGTGATCTATGAACTCAATATAAAGATGATACTCTGGTGCATCTTGTGGCCTTATATGATATATATAGTCCAACACTGCTCACTTCCTTGACTTTTTTAGTCCATTTTCTAATATCTGGCAGGGACTCTAGGCAATTTCACATCACGCAGCAGAGGTGATTGCTCACTACAAGCTTCTAGGAGT
Source organism: Procyon lotor (assembly GCA_028646535.1). NCBI lineage: Eukaryota > Metazoa > Chordata > Mammalia > Carnivora > Procyonidae > Procyon > Procyon lotor. The sequence goes on from CM053613.1 coordinate 62,854,371, forward strand.
TCTTGCCATAAAGTGAAATTATTTTTCCTAAGAAAGAAATCACAATTTATGTATTTTTGATTATGTAATCTTACTGTTTGGCCACTTGATCAAGTATCAGCAATATTCAAACCCAAAAGAACTCTCTGGCTCATGTACAAAAGCCTATGCATTCTATCTATATCTGACCAATAGTCTAAGAAATCTTATAAAGACTGAAGATTTCTTAATTAAGACTGAAATTTTCTTAGAAAAAAATTAATATACATGTGCTATATACATATATACTTGTGTGTTTGTGTATACACACATTTAATATTCTGATTTTTTCCAAATATATAGATGTTTTATTCCTCATTTATCCTGTATGATGGAGATGGAAAAGGTGTGAAGAGGTAATATTATTTTGTAAACTATATAACTAGGTCAAAAGTAACTAAAAAAGTAAATAACAAGATTATGTATAACTATCACCAAATCACCAAACATTAATTTCACATAATAAGATTTAATAAAGTGAATGTTAAAACTCACCATCATCGTTCCATTGAATATGTTCATGTGTTATTTTTGCTCTGCAAGATAGCCAATGCATGGAGAGATTTATTTGCAGAAATTAAAGTTTAAAATGCAAAGGTCCAAGATATATATTAGTTAACATTATATAGATAATGTATGAAATATTACTTATATGCCTATCTTTTAAACTATTCTGTGGCCAGAGAATATTATAATATATAATTCTCAAAGGATTTGCTATGATGCAAGATTTGCCATGCCTGCCCTTTTGGAAAATATAAGACTTTCCCAGCATAAATCAGTTTTACTGCAAGTAATATGATCATACCAGTACTTCTGTTCGTGAAGATGACCATTCTACATTGAATATATTTCATTCATAGTTTCACATTTATTTAAATACAGGTTCTTCAGAACCTAAGGCAAAATTTCACTCACCTCCTAAAGAGTCACAAAACTAGAAGGATCTTAAAATAATGTACAGTCCAGAGACCTGATTTGATACCATTCTACATGCTATTGTAGAAAATGGCTAAATTACAAAATAAATACCTGCATTTTATCTTTAATTAAAGTAATAGTAGCCATTAAGATGAGATTAATCAATTTCTTTAATATGAGCAATATATAAGAAAATTATAAATACATTTTTCCTCCAGTTAGATAATCACTCAGATTTCCTTATTTAAACATGTATCTCTTAAACTTCTTATTTGTAGCCTTTGGTTTTGTCTTTAACTCTTTTTTTTTTTTTTAAGATTTTATTTATTTATTTATTTGACAGAGAGAAAAAGATCACAAGTAGGCAGAGAGGCAGGCAGAGAGAGGGGGGGAAGCAGGCTCTCTGCTGAGCAGAGAGCCCGATACAGGGCTGGATCTCAGGACCCTGAGATCATGACCTGAGCTGAAGGCAGAGGCTTTAACCCACTGAGCCACCCAGGCGCCCCTCGTTTTGTCCTTAACTCTTAAAACTGTTAACTCTTCAAGACTCTCACTGACTGAGGAATCGAGATAATGCTGTAGAAAAAAAGATAATTCTGTTGAATAACTTATGATTTTCAGTTAATTGCATAATTATTTGTTGCTTAAATTTTACTTGATCACAGAGAGTTTTCAGTGTGAAGTTGAATAAACTAATCACGTTTTCTCATTACAAGGTAGTCAGAATGCAGGTGATGCAAACATGATGCAAACATCATGTTACTGAACTCCCAGTTCAGCTGCCCATGGCTGGAAAGGCCAATCAATACTCAAGAGATGAATTTTGAATAGAAAGGAATTTGAGTTTTATTCAGGAGGAGAGGTACCTGTGGAGAAGGCAGACCCGTGTCCAAAAGCCAACTGTGAGGTTTCTGTCTGGCCCAGGTGTTTTTAAAGTAGTTTAGGATAATTAATTAGTAAAAGAATACAGTGGTCTGCAACATTACTTGATTACTTGCATGCTAGATGGTGCCAGCTACAAATATGGTCTCAGAGTTCAGGGGTTGTACAAGGGGGTCCAGTTCCTCTTTCATCATGTGCAGTAGTACTTTGTTCTTTCTGCAAAGGCGGGCACAGTCTACAGATACACAAAGGGAGGTTAATAAAAACCATTTGTATGACTTCAAAAAAGAAAATCATTTTGCTAAAAAAATTGCTAGGCTAATCAAAAAGCTGAAGTGACATCAAAGAGACTTGCTGGCCTATGTGACTTGAGAAAGTTTTGGTTTTTCATGCTTAGTGGACTGTCTGCTGTGGATCAAGGGACATAGGTCAACAAGGAAGGAGTGTGTTAACTTGAAGCAAGTTAACCCTTAAGATCATTTGGAGAGCTGTTATAATCAGAACCTTAAACTACTGATGGCTCATTAATGTCCTTTCAGAGTAATTATCCCTTCTTGAGGATAGACCAAAAATTTTCAAAATTTCTTAGTCCATTTGGGCTACTATAACAAAATTCCAAAGACCAGGTAGCTTATAAGCAATAGATATTTATTTCTTACAGTTCTTGAGGTTTGAGTAGGTCACAAACATGTTTGCTTTTCGGTGAATGCCCTCTTCTTGGCTCATAGTTTAGACTTCCTTACATGTCCTCACATGGTGAAAGGTTCTATGAAGCTCTGTGAGGTCTCTTTTATAGAGGCATTATTAATCCCATTCATGATTACACTACCTCATGACCTAACTACCTTCCAAAAGCTCCCACTTTCAAATACCATCATTTTGGGAGTTAGAATTTCAATACATTAATTTTGGAGAGACCTATTCAGATCATGGCAAAAACCAAATATATAATGAACATGCTCTGTTATAACAATCCAACATTATTGATAAGAAACAACTGCCTCTTCTTACATTTACTAATTTCTTCACCTCCTGATATATTTTCTATTGAAGAAAATGTTTATTATTAATCATGTAACTATTATATCAAATTGAAATAACAGTAAAAGTTTGCCTGGATTCATATGATTAAATGCATTGATAAGTAAAATATAAATTAATAAATAAATAAATACTTTAGAGTTTTGTTTAGTATCAGTCCAAAAATAAGTGACCCATGTCCATGGTCCACTGCAAACCAAATTTATTTTATTAGCAAGTCAGTAATTTCTCTCTTTCATTATCTTTATTTGTAAAAGATAAATTAATTGGTGGACTAGGTTTTGCATTGTTCACCTGTAAATACATGGTTAAAGAATTAGTTTTTTATTCATTTTTCATTTAAAAAATATTCTATCTTAGTTTATAATGATGTTTTGAAGAGAGAATGAAAAATAATAAAATATATTTTTTAAATTTTAAAAGTTATCCCTTGAGCTAGGTAAGTTTTTGATGTTTAATTAACTTCATTTCTGGTAAGTAAACCTTCAGAGAACAGATTTCTGGTTTTATCAGTTTGTAGTTATTTTTTTCTAATACAATATAATTGACTACTTGTTTAATGGAGGATGTGAAAAAAAGTAGTGGTAAGTCATTGTTCAGCCTTATTATAGACAATGTATTCATTTACCAGGAAATTGTTTGAGTTAATAAGCAATAATTAGTCTAAACAGATTGTACTTCACAATTATGTACAAAACATACTATTTAACTGAAGAAGAAACCTTAAACTAAATGACGACTAATTTATGGGCACCTGGGTGGCTTAGTTGGTTAAGCACCCAAATCTTGATATCAGCTCACGTTGTGATTGTAGAGTCATGACATGGAGCACTGCATCGGGCTCTGTGCTCAGTGGGGAATTGTCTTGAGATTCTCTCTCTCTTTGTCCTTCCCACCCCCCAAATAAATAAATAAATCCTTAAGAAATAAATAACTAAAGACTGATTTAAAAATAAAAGGCAATTAAATTTGAACTAAAATATGTTTAAGTGAAAATAAAATCTAAAATACTATATAACGTTGTTCTCTCTCTAGTTTTAACTCTAGAGGTTGTATGTGCTTAGGAACCATCATCTAATTAATTAGTTAATATCTTTTTCTTTCACACAACTAATTCTTCTGTGGAATTATACAAATAAAAATATGTAAATAACAAGCTGGATAATTAATATAGAGTGTTTGAATAATTTTCTATTCTAGTTGCGAGTAAAAATCTTACCAAATATTTCCTTGTATGCTTATTGCTTGTCATTCTGTCTAGAATCTAAACTCCCTGAAAATTCATTGCTTTGTTTGCAATTATATTGCTAATGATTAGAAAAATAAATAAACTTATAATGTTCTCAATCTTGCCAGTCTACACCTTATAGTAAGAAGTTTTAACATTCAGAGAAATTCAGCAACTTTCTTCACAGTCTTAAATTCCATGTTATATAAAAGGAAAATGGCCTTTGTGACAATTACTCAATCCTGCCCTTGTAGCATGAAAGCATTCATGAGACAACATGTATGAGTGTGCCTGCACTAAGATAATGCTTTATTCATAAAAACAGGTAGGGGAACAGATTTGGAGAGCCTGAAAGTGAAGGTGCCCAAGGTGTGGGGTATGTGCGTCTGTGATCCAAATGAGGAGTGGGAATTTACAGGAACTAATGAGGTCTTTGACTCTAACCATTTTTCCTTGTTGGAGATTTTGGGAGGGGATTTTATTACCAGTTGGACTGCTAAATTAGATGCCATAAATTTTTCCTTTGCATGTTTCTAAGGTCTCAGCAGTGTGTTAAGTTAATGGATCTTATTATTATGTTGCATTATGATAACGATGACACATGAGTAAGTGAACTTTGTGAATTTCTTCGATATTTAAAGCTATGAGAGAAAAAAATCACTACACAGTAAGATGTGAGATATTGTCAGGATTTTAAATTAAATACGTTTTTATAAATACAAAAAATATAAAAGGAAATATTATAAAATATAAGAAATTCAGTGTCCAATTTTACATAGCTACAGACCATACAAGGTTTGGATTCTTTTCCAAAGCACATTTCCCCCTGGGATACACTGTCTTTTTCTGAGTCAAAGTAGATAGTAGGGTAAACACACACACACACACACACACACACACACACACAGGAGTGAACATACACACACTCACACAATGGTACACAGTAATGTTGAAACCAGTTTTGTGATAGATACAGAACAAGTTTGTTGAATATTTTATTTTCAAATTGATTCTCCAGAGGTTTACATTATTGATGTACAAGTTAGTGGCTTTCAGATCACTCAGATAAGGGACATAAGGGAGGACTTAAAATTTATAGAGGAATATATGAAATATATGAATATATGAAAAGCATGTTCAGTAGATTAAGTACTTGAAATAAGCATTCTTTTAGTCAAGATTTTAACATTATAAAAACATCATTCTAGGACATCTGGGTGACTGAATGGGGTAAGCATTCAACTCTTGGTTTCTGCTCAGGTCATGATCTCAGGGTCCTGAGATTGAGGCCTTGTATCAGGCTCTGCGTTCAGTGAAGAGTCTGCTTGTACCTCTCCCTCCCTCTTTCCTCCCCCAGCTCTCTCTCTCAAATAAATAAATAAAATCTTTTTTAAAAAATTAGCATTTTACTTTTGCTTAAATCTCTAATGAGAATCTGAAATAGAGAAATTTTGTCTAATGGCTAAATAAGCACCATCTCTTTTCTAATTAAAAAATGTTAATGGGACTTCCAGAATGGCAGAGGTAGTCCAAAAAACCACTTCTCTAACAAGGAAACTAGAACACTAGCAAAAAATTTCAAAATTAACTTTACAGACCTTTTGAAAATAACCAAAGACTTGTCAGAACCAGAAAAGTATTTATTCAAGAAAAATAAATGGCAGTTTATTCCTGGAAGTTAAATTTGCCCTATTCTTCTTCACACCTTTTTTCTAATTCTTCTGTGGCCTTGATAATCACCAGCCTCACAGGATTTGGTTTTTGTTTTTTTTTTTTTAAATGAAATAACCAATGCCAATTGTTTAAGATGGCAGCTGCTTGAGGCGTAGTCCCAGATGGGGCAAACAACAGTCTGACCAGAAAACAAAAGGAATGGGATGCCCCTAGGGCACTTTGAAAAACTCTGACATATTTCTGAGAATATAGAAGAGCTGTACAGATTCCAAGGAAAGACTTGAGTAGGCCCAAATCTCTTGATTCCGCTTATTGAGAGACCTTACATATGTAGGAAGTGAAGGCTAAGTCAGAACTATCAATTGCAGCAGTATTAAAAGTATGCCCTAAGACATATTTGTACAAGAAATCTCTGTCAAATTAACTGACTGCTAAACTAACCAAGCAGAGTAATAGAGAATAAGCTTTACTCAATCCTGGAAAGTCATTAAACAAAGGAGAGGAAATTTGTGGGGAAGATCAAATTTCCAGAGTTGCCACATATTACTCAAAATGTCATTTGAAAAAAATTCAAGACACACTAAGAAACAACAATGGCAAAAAGCAGTTAGAATATATCCCGAAAAAAAGTCCAGATGCTGGACTTAGCAAAGAAAAATTTTAAGTCAGTTGTTATAAATTTGTTCAAAGAACCTAAGGAAACCATGTCTAAATAACTAAAAAAAAAAAAAAAAATAGGAGAACTCTTACCAAACAGTGAATATCAATACAAAAAAATCATATATAATATGTATGTGTATATATACATTATGTGTATATATATATATAATGTGTGTATATATTCTAGTTTTAAAAAGTATGATAACAGAAGTGAGAAATTCACTGAAGAGGTTCAGGAGGACATCTGAATTGGCAGAAGAATCAGTAAACTTGAGGATAAGTCAATTTGGAATATCCAATATGAATAGCAGGAAGAAAAGAAATGAAGAAAAATGGACAGAGCCTCAGACAAATATGAAATGCCATCAAACATACCAGCATATGCATAATAGGAGTCCCAGAAGGAAAGGAGACAGATGGCCATAAAAAAATATTTGAAGAGTTAATGAACCAAAACTTGACAAGTTTTAAGATTTCAAGATTACTTAAGGATTTTTTTTAAAGGCTGAATGTAATTAATTACCAATTAAAAGCTAGATATGAAAGTTAGGATGCCTAGTAGGTAAGATATAATATGCATCTGATTTATCAAAGAAGGAAGGAAGAATAGTACAAGGACAAAACCCAGTACTTATTCATCTTTCTTTACCAAGAAAATTTTATTATTTCAAAGTTAGGACATAATGAGACAGTAGCTGAATCCTGAGATTTGGAGTGTCAATGTGAAGATAAATGTATTTAAAAATCATAAATCCCCTGAATCTTACTAGCTTGCAGTAGCTTGTATCTACCTGATAAAGACAAGTAATTTCCACATATTGATGATAATTCATAATTAATTTACTACAGTTTACCTCAAATTATTATTGACCAAGTCTTAAAAAATACCTCCCTTCTTAAGTGTTATTATTATATTTACTTTTATATGTATTATAAATCTCACTATGTATTTTATTGTCTTTATTGTTAATTTTAAGCAATAAATTTTCTATTTTTATTCATTACATTTTATTTATTTATTTGTTTGTTTGTTTATTCTGTTCTTCATTCCTCCTTCCAGTTTCATGTTTTTACTTGGGATTTTTTTTTCTTTAGCTTAAAGACCACTGTATGGCTCACCTTCTCTTGCTCTTTTGAATGCAATGTTTTTATCTCATTTTTATTTCATGTTTTATTTATTTTCAGCTCCCTGCCCTTATCTGGGCCCACCCAGGGACAATAAACATTAAATGTACAAGCTGCTAAGCCACCCTATGCCCCTCAGGCATGCTTCTGTTGTTGCCCATCATGGCATCTGGCCTGGAAATGTCAAACATTTCCTCCACAGGGCATTGTCTGGCCTACAAAAAGCCAGGGCATTGAAGATGGAACTGCTCCTCCTTACTGCATGCAGGAGAGTCATCCCAGGCTTAAAAACCCCAAGCCCAGACTTCCCAGATAATTGATAGCGTCAGGCCAAGACCACCTTGGGCAATCAGCAGATGCCCCCAGTTATGAGGAGTCCAACAGAGCAGGGGAGGACAATCTCTTCTCCTTTGACTGATGGGGCCCAGAGGCTATGAAAGTTCCCATGTTCTCCATCTTTATGGCAGAGCCTCAGGTAACCCTGGATGTGGCAGAAGACAAAATTGAATTTCTGATAGATATGGAAGCCATTTATTCCACCATTATAAGAAACTCAGACATCACCTTTCAGTCCTCCATTACCCTCACTAGCAAGACATGCACCAAAAGGAGGACTGTTTTATTTCCCCTTTAATGCGTTCTTTGAGTAAGAATACATTTACCCACTCCTTTCTTGGTTTATCTGATTGTCCCGCTCCATTACTTGGAAGGGGCACAGTGAGAAAGGTACAAACTAATTTCTACCTTTCTCAGATTGACCACCCCAAAGACATTTTTGTCCTCTGAGCTCTCCCATTCTCTCACATTCAATCATTCTATGATATTATCATAGAGAAACTCCCTAAATACTTTCCTCTCCAAATTCTCACGATTTCTTCTTTCCAATTCCAAGACCTCATTCTTGATCTTTTCCTTCAGGGTGACCTCTCAGAATTTACTTGGTCAAAAATAATAACTTACTTGGAATTGCCCCTCTCCCCCAATGTCCTGCTTTCACAATATAATCATCACCCCTTTTTGAGTTAATCTTTGTCTTTCTTATCATAACCTTCTTTTGACTTCCTCCTTCTGGGACCATACAACACAGGATGGTTTTCCTAGAAAGAAATCTGATCATGACTATCCTGGTTTCTTCCCTCCTTAGGACCCCTCAATACTCATAGTCCTTATTATTAGTCCCCTTCTTTTTAATCTCTGTTATATTTATCTCTTCTAAAATCTAACAATTCCATGTGAGAATAATGGTTCAACAAGGTTTCCAGCCCATACCGTCAGAGGGTCTCCTCCCCTTAAAACCCATGAAACTGGCCATTAGGGAATTTCACTCAAATTGCCTATCAGCACATTAATATAATACCATGCTCTGGTCTATAACTGCACAGAACCCTTTAATGGACTGAAAAGTTTAGGTAGGGACACCTCTATACCCTTCATTTAGGAAGAAGCTACTGAAGATAAGATCAAATGCCAAAGATTTGTTATTATCAATCTGTCAGGGGAGAATGTAGAAGCCATCAACCTGAACAATGAAAACCTCAGTAAAGTAGAAGGGCCCACAGTGACCTCCAACCCTCTGGCTGAAGACAAACTGGCTCATTAGGTGACCCACCTCAAAACATCCCTAAGCCCTAGCTGACTATGGTTTACAGGTACCAGAAAAGGAAAATTCCATATGCACCCATGCCTTCTCACCTTCCCCCTTAACTGCGGCTCCCATCATTGTCTCGTGGCAGAGAATCTGTCCTTTGCAGTCCTGCCCACTGCTTCCTTGTAGTGTATTCAATTAACATCTATCTCTTTTACTCTGCCTTGGGTAAATTCTATTACCACCTATACTGCTGGCCTCCACTTGATTCAGGTGACCCACAAAAGATATATAATTTGAGGTGCTAGATTATTTAGCATTTTAAAGATGTTATTCTACCAGTTTACTTAGTGGAATTTAGATGTCATGGCCTTTCCTGCTCCATTGAACATGAAACACTTTTTTTCTCTTGTTTTAATATGCTTTCCTTATCTTTGATTTCAAACAATTTGACCATGAGGCCTATAATTCTTGTGTGCATATTTGCATGTATTGTGTTATCTAAGTTCTTGAATCTGGAGTTAGAGGTCTTCCATGTAATTTGGAAAATTTATGTCCATCAATTATTTTTCTAAATATTGCTTCTGTACAATTATCTGTCTCCTCTATTTTAGGGTCTCCAGTTAATAGTTACGTTGCATCATTGTTAAAGTAAATATAATCATTATTCTAGAAATACAGATTATAATATCTGAAATTGATAATTTTTCTATTGATATAATAAAAAAGTGAACATAGTAGATAACAGTATCAGTAAATTTCAAAGCGGTCAAGAACTATGAAGAAATTACAGAAAAAGAAATGAGAAAAAGGATTGATTATATGATACATATGGAACAGTATCAAATGCAGAAATAGGCTACCTACAAAAGTCATGTTAAATATGAGGAAATACAAAACTTGAAATACAGTGGTGAAAAGAAAATTATCATTTAAGCATGAACTTAGAGATAGTTCGTTTGACTATATTATTAAAAAAATGAGGGCTTTATATACAAAAATATTATAATGAGCAAAAGTCAATTCAATAACATATAAAAATCTGAACTTTTATGCATCTAATAGTTTAGTTTAGAAATATATAAGGCAAAAAATTACAAAATGTCAGACATCCTAATAAATTCTTTAACACATTAAAATTATTGAAAATTAATGTTATATCTATAGTTATATAATATATATAATTATATAATTAATGCTATATCTATAGTTCCTAAAAATAACACAAAAAATACTTACTTTTAGTAGTTTCTACATATAAACTTAATCATCTGGGAGTTAAGAGGTATTTACCGCTAAGAAAATGGCATATTTTTATTTCCACTTCAGAAGATAGTTATTGCATACAGGGTACAGAATTTTGGTTGGTATGTGGTATGGAACCACAAACAACTGAGCTCATTCTTCCTGATACAACTAATTTTCTTTTATAATCACACCTATAAGGACACAGATACCATAGAAGATTTTGGAACCTTCTTGTTTTCCCAATATTCTACTTTTTAAATACATTCTTAGTTTAATTTTTTTCACTAGTAATGTAGCAGTTGTTTTCTTTAGTTTATTATATTGTTTGAGATACTAGAATTTGGTTTGTTTTCATATGTTTTTTTTCTTTTTCAGGAGGTTCCCAAATATTATAAATACTATAAGATTCTTCTTGATTTTTTGCACATCCCATGACTTTTTCTGGCTCTATTAAAAGGAGATACACACACACACAGACACACACACACACACACACACACATTTTTCTGTATTACATATCATGACATCTAAGAGGATAAGTTCTAAAATTAGAGATATTTTGATTCCAGAACAGCTTTTGTTTCCTTAATTATAGAATGAATACAATAATACAACAACTCTTGGGTGTAACTGTATAATAATGTAATCTAATATGTATAATTATTATTAAATTTGTATTATTGCCATGCCATACGTACACATAGGCACCCACATGTACACATAGCCACCCACATGTACACATAGCCACACACACGCACATACCACATTTTTTATTCATGAAAGGCTATTGGATAGATTATATTTCATTTAAAAAAAAAGAAATGTAGCTATTGCAATGGTTAGTAGTCATGATGATTTCAAAAAAATATTTCTCCAGAGATTTATAGAATTTAAAATTTGCTTGGAATATGTTAAAGAAAAGACCTCAAAGAAAAATAGTAAAGAGATAACTGTGCTTAACAAAGTTGTGCACATAATAATGTGATCTACAAACAAAACTCATATATTCCCTAAAAGCTATAGAAAACAGAGGCAATGTAAGGTAGAAACTTCACAAAATAGACCCAAATCATTCCCCCAAAGAATTTTCACCTGAGGTTTTCAAAGTTTTTCAAAAGACTTTCTTCTATTGTAGAAGAATTTTCTACTCATGAATTTACATTTTTCTATTCCTCTGGGTAAGAACATACTACAAAACTCCACAAACTATAATGACCTATTAAGATGTATTATATGTTTTAGCCATTACATAACAATCATTTGATTTTTTTCACATTTATGGTATACTAAAAATGACAGCTATAGATACAATAGAACTTTATAGTGAAAAAATTTCTATTCTAACATCGAATGAAATACCTGCTACTGAAACAGTTGTTAACAATAAAATACCTACTACTGAAACAGACTTATGAAACAACTCAAGAACACAACATGAATATGCCATTCTGGGTATTACCATAACTAATCAATTTAATAGATGTTACACATGCCTACATTGCTATATTATCAAGGAAATATACAGAAACCAACAACTATTCTCTTTAAGACAAAGTATTCTGTCTTGTTCTTTTTGATCATTGTAAGCATTGGGCAAATTGGCATTTGTGTTGTTTTGGTAAAAAGGTGTTTCAAGGTCCAACTTCTCTTATTTTTAGGCTTATAATTTCGGTTCCAGTATGCTTCATCTTCAGTCAAATTGTTCCAGCTATTAAATATGTCCTATAGTCTTTCCCTCCTCCATCTCATTTCCATCGCCTAGAGAAGGATATGTGTCTTAAAGAAAAATAAGTTCTCTTTTTGGCTTACATTGTTGCACACAGACCACTATAGTGTTTATTCAGGCAAAATAAGTATTATTTATTTGCAATAGTTTTTAATTTAGCCTAGCAGTATTTTACTACTTATGTACTCAAACAGTACATAAAGTTTAAGAAATAAAAACGGTATCATATTGTTGTGGCATAAAGCATAAGTTAAAAGATTTGATGAATTAATGTGTAGAATTATAAGTGGATGAATGCTTTCAAAAGATAGAAATTCTAACTGGGAACATTCAAACGGAAGAGAGACAAAAACAGAGTAAAACTTTACCATTTTTAATAATGAAATTAGTAGATTACATAGACTCTTACAGTGACTATTATGAAGAATTATAATTATATAAATGTGCAAGATATTGTCTAAGAATTTGCTCTATTTATTTATTATTTACTTTAGATGCAGATATTCTTTTTTTAATTATAGGAGCCAGCCAATTTCTAGAAGTTCTCTTTTTGTTGAGATTAACAGTGGGATCTTCACAAGAAAGGGATTCAGGTTTGTTGCTGCTGGTTCTGTCCCCATGAAAATAATGTCCTCAATGAAGATAGCTAAACTTTTTCACTCCTCTATTCTCTCTTTCTTTCCTCTATTATTTCACTATATTGCTTTCATCTCTTTTGAGATTGTTAAAGGAAATTAAAACCAAACGTTGGTCTCCAAATTACATATAAGGTCAGAATTTACTGTCTCAGAAATAAATATGTTACAATTTGAAGAAATTATGTAGTAGAAGTATGCCTTCTGGGTATAGGCTTTGTGGGTCATATTGGCTTCTTAACACCTTGCTTTAAATTCATTTTTTCTCAGATGTTTTTGTTGTTTTTAATGGTAGGTTTTTATTAACATAATTAAAGAATTCTTTAGCATATAGAAACCTAGAGATAAATCTTTTTCAATAGATTATTACTATGTGCTTGGCAATAGTTAAAAGGATATCATCTATATTGCTTTTGACAAAAAAAAATTCTCCTATTAAAGAGTTATAAAAATATACTGTTCCAGGTAATACTGTTATTGACACTCAACATCTTTCAAACTTCTCTTAAAACAGTAGTATCCAGAATTTTCTTTGGATAAGTGTTATGTTGAGTTACTAGTTTAGCCTCAGGGATGTGATTTAGTTGGTATTTTTGCCACCCTTCTCCCCAGAAATGGTCACTAAAGGCTTAATATAATAAGTTTGCTTCATGATCTTAATAAAAAATGATTTGTTAAAAAAAATGGGCATTGGATCTACTTCTAGCCATTGAAAAATGACGTTTTCAATGGGTTTTAGAAAAGCAAGTTTCCTTGTCTTTTTCTTAGTTACTACAACAAGTGACTCTCATTTATCTTTTAGACTTGATTGTTGAAAGCATGAAGTCTAAAAGTGAAATAGAAGCTAAATGTTTTACAGACATTGTCACATTTGGTCTGCACTCGTTATAACCTTCTAAGGTAAATATTTATCACTCCCAATTTACAGAGGAGGAAAAAGAGGATCAATACTGACTTCAGTGCTGGGACATTTAATGACATGTGTTGTAAAATCCCACCTGTTGTAAATATGCTTTGCAGGGGTTCATACACTTTGCTGTGTGCACCAGAGATGATTGCTGCTGCTACACACCAATCATTTGAGGTTTCTTCCAGTCCTTGACTTGGACGTCATTCCCTTAATATAAGTTACTGCCTCTCCAGAATCCTCTTAAAAATTTCAAAATTTATGTGTACTTCGAAATGTGGCCCATTTACACATTTTCCAGAACACCAATTGTGTATGTATATATGTAACTTGTCACACATGCATGTGCACATATATGCACATACACACACACACAAATCACACAAATGCAATTACACACAGAAGAGGCACACACACACACTGAAATGTACCTATTTTGCAACCAAAATGGAAGAGCTGGTGAATGGATGTACAGATATAAATTTATGGTGATTGGAGAAGGCAGAGCAGAAATCAAGAGTATCCTCATTCTTGATGGAAATATTTGAGATGATGGACTGAGCCTTGCTTGAGCTAGCTTTACATCTGGACTTTTCTGTATGAGACACAAAACTTCTTACTATCTAAAAGACAAAGAAATGGATTTTTGTGTCAGTTAAAATAATAAGCTTCCTAAAAGACACACTGATACTCAGCTTTTTGCTTTTTAGAAAGACTAATGATAATAGTAGTGTTATTTACATAAATAGGTAATCCAGGAGATGGTATCATAAGTAACAATAATTTGGCAAATATATGCCACAAATTAGGCCATCTGGAAGAAATGAATATATTCCCAGAGACATATAAACTACCAAAACTGAACCAGGAAGAAATAGAAAACCTGAACAGGACCATAACCAGCAAGGAAATTGAAGTGGTAATCCAAAAATGTCACAACAAACAATATCCCAGGGCCAGATGCCTTCCTAGGGGAAGTCTACCAAACATTTAGAAGAATTAACACTTATTCTTCAGAAGCTATTTCAAAAAAATAGGATGCTTTCTATGAGGCCAGTATTACCTTGATCCCAAAACCAGAAAAGACCCCACCACAAAGGAAAATTACAGACCAATATCCATGATTAACATGAATACAAAAACTTTTACTAGCCAATACAATCCAAGAGTACATTAAAAGGATTATTCACCATGACCAAGTGGGATTTATTTCCCAGCTGCAAGGTTGGTTCAACGTACATAAATCAATCAACGTGATACACCACATAAATAAAAGAAAGGACAAGAATTGTATGATCCTCTCAATAGATGCAGAAAAAACAGCATCCTTTCTTTGTTAAAACTCTTCACAGTGTGGGATGAAGGGTATGTATCTTAATATCATAAAAAAAAAAATCTATGAAAAACCCACAGCATGAATCATTCTTAATGGGGAGAAGCTGAAAGCTTTTCCCCTAAGGTCAGGAACATGACAGAGAGGTCCAATATCACTACTGTTGTTCAACATAGTACTAGAAGTCTTAACTCAGCAATCAGACAAGAAAAAGAAATAAAAGAGCAAAATCAGCAGGAAGAAGTCAAACTCTCATTCTCTGCAGATGACATGATACTCTATGTGGAAAACCCAAAAGACTTCCCCCAAAGTTACTGGAATTTATACAGGAATTCAATAAAGTGGCAGGATATGAAAATAAAGCAAAGAAATCAGTTACATTTCTATACACCAACAATTAGACAGAAGAAAGAGAAATTAAGGAGTTGATCCTATTTTACAATTGCACCTAAAACCATAAAATAACCAAAGAGGCAAAGGATCTGTGTTCAGAAAAGTACAGAGTACTGATGAAAGAAATTGAGGAACACACAAAAAATGGAAAAATATTCCATGCTCTTGGATTGGAAAAACAATTATTATTAAAATGTCTAAGCTACCTAGAGCAATCTACACTTTCAGTGCAATACCATCAGCTTTTTTCACAGAACTGGAACAAATAATCCTAAAATTTGTATGGAACCAGAAAAAACTCCAAACAGCCAAAGGAATGTTGAAAAAGAAAACCAAGGGGGTGTCACAATTCTGGACTTAAAGCACTATTACAAAGCTGTAATCATCAAGGCAGTATGGTACTGACACAAAAACAGACACATAAATCAATGGAACAAAATAGAAAACCCAGAAATGGGCCCTCAACTCTATAGTCAGCTCATCTTTGACAAAGCAGGGAAGAATAACCAGTGGAAAAAAGACAGCCTCTTCAACAAATAGTGTTGGGAAAAATTGGACACCCACATGCAAAATGAAACTGGACCATTTCCTTAAACTATACACAAAAATAGACCCAAAATGGATGGAATAACTAAATGTAAGACAGAAATGCATCATAACCCCAGAGGAGAACACAGACAGCCATTTCTTAGACCTTGGCTGCAACAACTTCTTGTTAGACATATCTCCAAAGGCAAGGGAAACAAAAGGCAAAAATGAACTATTGGGACTGCATCAAGATAAAAAGCTTTTGCACAGCAAAGGAAATAGTTGAAAAAACCATAGGACAACAGACATATATTTTCAAATGACATATCAGATAAAGGGCTAGTATCCAAAATCTATAAAGAACTTATCAAACTCAACACCTAAAGAAAAAATCTAATCAGGAAATGGGCTGAATACATCAACGATATTTTTCCAAAGACAACCAATTGGCCAACAGACACATTAAAAAATGTTCAGCATCCCTCAGCATCAGGGAAGTACAAATCAAAACCACAATGAGATACCACCTCACGGCAGTCAAAATGGCTAAAATTAACTAGGCAGGAAACAACTGATATTGGTAAGGACACAGAGAAAATGGAATCCTCTTATTCTGTTGGTGGGAATCCAAGCTGGTGCAGCCACTCTGGAAAAGAGTATGGAGGTTCCTCAAAAATTTGAACATAGAGCTACCCTATGATCTAGCAGTTGCACTACTGGTATTTACCCCAAAGACACAATGGTAGTAACCCAAAGGCACACCTGCACCCCACTAAAAAAAAAAAAACCACCAAAGTTTATAGCAGCAATGTCCACAATAGCCAAACTATGGAGAGAGCCCAGATGTCCTTGACAGATGAATGGATAAAGAATGTGTATGTGTGTATATACACACACATACACACACACACACACGTATATACATATATAAAAGATTTATTTATTTTTAAAGATTTTATTTATTTGACAGAAAGAAACACAGCGAGAGAGGGAACACAAGCAGAGGGAATGGTAGTGGGAGAAGCAGGTTTCCTGCTGAGCAAGGAGCCCGATGCAGGGCTCAATCCCAGGACCCTGGGATCATGAACTGAGCAGAAGGCAGACCCTTAACAACTGAGCCAATCAGGCACTCCAAAAGATTTATATATATATATATATATATATATATATATATATATATATATATATAATTTATTTATATATATAATATAATAAATTAATTAATCAATAAATTATTTATTATATGTAATATAATAAATATATATTTATTTATCTTTATCTATATATAAAAAGACTTATATATATTTAAATATATATGCATCTTTATCTTTATACACACACAATATAATACTATGCAGCCATCAAATATGAAATCTTGCCATTTCAATGATGGAACTAGAGTGTATTATGCTAAGCAAAATAAGTAAATTATAGAAAGACAATTATCATATGATCTCACTGATATGTTGAATTTAAGAAACAAGACAGAGGATCATAGAGAAAGAGAGAAACATGAAACAAGACAAAACCAGAGAGGGAGACAAGCCATAAGACTCTTAATCATAGGAAACAAACTGAGGGTTGCTAGAGGAGAGTGAGATGGAAGGGTAAGGTGGCTAGGTGATGGACATTGGGGAGGGTATGTGTTGTAATGAGCCTTGGGTATTATATATGACCGATGAATCAGAGACTTGTAACACTGAAACAAATAATATATTATATAGCAATTAATTGAATTTAAATTTTAAAAAATAAAAAATAAATTAAAAAATAATTCACAAATTGGGAAAAAAAAGATACATATATAGGTATAGATCTCCCATTGGTTCTGTCTCTGGGAGAACCCAGACTAATACATTATTTATTATGGCCCAAAGTCAACAGATGTACTGATAAATTCTTTTTTTTTTTTTTTTTAAGATTTTATTCATTTGACACACAGAGAGAGATCACAAGTAGGCAGAGAGGCAGGCAGAGAGAGGGGGAAGCAGGCTCCCCGCTGAGCAGAGAGCCCGATGTGGGGCTCGATCCCAGGACCCTGATATCATGACCTGAGCCGAAGGCAGAGGCTTTAACCCACTGAGCCACCCAGGCGCCCCTGTACTGATAAATTCTTAATGGGTGAATGTAGGCACATCAGCCAACACATTCTTTTTTTTTTTTTTTTAAGATTTTATTTATTTGACATAGAGAGAGAGAGATCACAAGTAGGCAGAGAGGCAGAAGCAGGCTCCCTGCTGATCAGAAAGCCCGATGTGGGGCTTGATCCCAAGACCCTGAGATCATGACCTGAGCTGAAGGCAGAGGCTTTAACCCACTGAGCCACCCAGGCATCCCAAGCCAACACACTCTTGTGACTTGCAAGACACCTAGTCAAAGGAGTATTTACCATCTGCACTGGGTTCCAATATAAGGTTCTTATCTATTCTGAGAAATGGGTATAAAATACTTATGCACTAGTCTGCAAAAGTAAGTAGGCTCATGGCCTACTTTCGCATACACTAGGGACTCAGGAAGGCTTTTGCAAAGACTCCTAACTAAATGTAATATAATGAGTACATTTGGGCCTCAGTTTTGGCTTTAGCAAAGTTCAATGGTGGCAATTATGTCAGTGTCAGTCATCTAGAAAACAAATCTGTGTCTCAGTAGGACCTTCCTTCACTGTGAATACATGGAGTAATTTGGACCTATACTAGAATAAGAAACTTGGTATTGCAGACTCAAATTTTCTGTTTTGAAAAATAAAGTTAGGACTTAGATAATGATAATGCCTCTGTAATAGTTTAATTCAGAAGAATAATATTGTTCTGTTTTTTTTTTTCTGTATATCTTCAGATTGGACCAAAGCTCTAGATTAACCAATGGTATATAAAAAAGGCACTTTCTTTCCTAAAAGGAATAAATTATATGGCTATACTCTATTTGATATATTAAACATATTCTATATTTGCAAGTATTCAAAATAGTAACCACTAGTTATATATGACTACTGAGCAATTGAAAAGTGACTACTTACCGCTAAAAGCTGGTTTTTAAGTTTTATTTATTTAAAAATACACTTATTTATATTTTACATATTTAACTTAAAATTTAGTGTTATTAGCCTTGTGGCTAGCAACTACAAGTTCTAACTACTTAAGTGCATGGAATTTCTCTAAATATTGAAGTTCTATTTAATTTCTGCATTATTTGTATCTCATCATTTCACAATTATATTTTCATTTTTCCTTTCTTTTCTGATTAGAGGGCTTAATAATATCTTATGTTTTATTTATAATCAATATATAATTTAGTAATATACCATGGTATTCATTGATTATAATATTTTTGTTTTATAATGTCATTGTATTACCTTATAGCATTCATTTCAGATCTTTAAATGCACCATAAATCATGATGAGTTCAATTTTTGTTCTGAAAAATTAATGAAGAACTATTCAGTAGTTGATATGCAGGTAGTCATGTAATCACATATATTTTATTAGAAATGTCAGTTTGGCACTGTACTATTGGACGAGGATATGAATAGAGTCAGGCTAAGCAGTTAGAAAACTATGTGTAGATAGATAGATATAGATAGATGCAATAATATTAGAAATTTTTACATAAATATAGAAAGAGAAAGACACACACACACAGAGATAGTAAGAGAGAGCTTGGCTCACATGATTATGGATGATGAAAATTCCAAGATTTGCAGTCGGCAAACTGGAGATCCAGGAAACCCAATGATAGAACTCTAATCCAAGGCTGAAGGGGTACAAAAGCCAGGACAGCTGATGGTGTTAGTTGTGATCCAAGACTAAAGACCTGAGATCCAAGATTACCAATAGTGTAAACTTCAGTTAGAGCCTGAATGCAGGTGAAGACCAAAGTCCCAGCTCAAAGACATTCAGACAAGGACAGCAAATTCAGGCTTACTTAGCCTTTTTCTTTTCAGACCTCCAAAGGATTAGTTGGGGTCCACTCAAACAAGGAGGGCAATCTGCTTTACTCAGTCTACTGATTCAAATAACCTCTTTTAGAAACTGTTACAGACATACCCAGAATAATGTTTAACCCAATATTTGGACAACTTGTGAGCCAGTCAAGTTGACACATAAAATTAACCATCACAACCAATAACACCATCACCATCACAAGTGACGTTTATTATAAATGCACCAACTATACTAAAGTAAATTCCCTGTAGCCAGGCCTATAATTCTGAATTTCTGAGCAGAAAAATATACTGGCCAGTGAAGGTAAAATGTAGTTTTCCTCCAGCACAATCCCCCTTACTCTAGACTTTATTCATTCAGAAAGGGGAGATTTATCTTTCTTTCTTTTTTTTTTTTTTTTTGAGATTTATCTTTCATTATTTACTGAAGACTTTTGCCAACAACCTATAACAGTTTCGCTTTTCATTTCAGCATAATTTTTCTTTAGTATCTCCTTTCCTATGCTCTTTACCTCATGATTTCATGAATCATGGGTTTGAAGTCCATCCTACTTTGGGAACTACATTACATTACATACCTTTGGAGATTATTGCCTCAACTATACATTTCAGAGACTGAGGCCAAATCAGGTTGCAAGGTATACAAGCCAGAAACATGGTATGCCAGAAAGCAGCATCCAGGGCATCCCCATTTCAGTCAACATAGCAGACCAGGCTCTATTTTCTTGTTCCCAGCCACACACTCACATTCTAGGTAAGAACACAGATATTAGGGAATTATATTGCAAGGCTAGGTATAAAAACCACCCTGATTAGAGGCCACACATTTTAAAAATAAAACGAACATCTCTGGTAACAGCCAATGGACATAACTTCTAAAGATCCCAACAAGGTTCCCAATTACAAGAACCACCAGAATTGGGGAACCCAAAGCTTTAATTTAACATAGTATTGGATGGTATAGCCAAGGGACACAAGAAAGAAAAAGTACAAAAGAGTGTTATTAATTTTGTAAGGAGAAAATAATGTTCTTATTATGTGTAAGAAAAGTTATTATTATTTCATGAAAAATCCCTTAAAACTAATTAATGTAGATCTCTGAGTATGAGGGCAACTTCAAACCATCAGTGGTGTTTATCTCCACCAGCTACCCACTTGCCAGTTTATACAGTCCTATGTTGTAACCTATTGTTACTAACTCTATTTTCTCACCTAAATTAACCCTTTCACTTGTTGTCTAGGTTCCAAACATTTTGCCTAGAAGAGATCATTACTCCTGCAGGTTTTCTCTTTTTTCCAATTAAACTTTCTCTAATAACTTATTCCCAAGAGCATCCAAATATTTTTCCCAGGGTGAATATACTTTTACCTTCTTCTTTAGAAAATATCCATCTTGCATTTCTCTTTAGAGAAAACAAAACATAAAAAACAACATAAGCTAGAATTTTCTTAAAAACTGAAACTCAGCAAGCCTTTTTGATATAAGACTTGAAATTTTGTTCCATATATCAAGAATCTTGTTTTTTAATATCTAAAGATTAGGACATTTATATTCATTATATTAGCTGTGCTATTCTTATTTGCTAGGACTCAGGATGACCATTCTCTATTTACCAAATTGTTTTTGATTTTTGCATTTTTTTTGCTATCACACATGTTGCTTTATGTTTCTCTATTTTATTATTTATTAGTTATTCATTTATATTTGGGGGGTATGTTCTGTTTTTTCAGAACACCAGGGACATAAATGTAGATATATTTTCCTTTTTCCATATTTATAATTGTATCATTTAGGATAGGTTTCTTTGTGCTATTGTAATAAAGATCAAAATTTTCAAGAGCTTAAAAAAATCAAGTTTAATTTATTCACTGCATGTCATTAGGGGGTTCTACTATTACAGACCTTTAAGAGTCCTATCTGATAAAGATGCCAATCACAATGGCAGGGGAAAACATGACATGGCATATCATACCTGAGTATGCAAAATATAACTTTGGTTCACATTTCATTGACTATAATAAGTAACAGGCCCATGCCAGAGTTATGGTTGCAGAAAAATGAAATTTATTATTTGCACAGAGTGAGAATGACAATGATTTTAAACATGTTCATGGAAAAACCAATAATCGTCCTTTTTGATCTTACAAAGTATCTAATTATTTTCATTTGTTCTGCTCAGTCCTTCAAGTTCTCCATGGGCTCTTACTATATTTTTTATCAGTGCCTAGTCTGCTCTGTGCTGTCATCTATTAAGCTTTTATTTCTCCTATAAAATGTTTCTCTCCAAATTTTTGAGTTCTTTGAGCTCATACTTCATTTTAGCATATCTTTTCTGGGCTCCTAGATCTATACTTTGAGCTCATACATAGGTTTTGTACTAGTTTTATAAATATGATCTCAGTGGTTTTGATTCTCCTCCCTTTAAGAGGCAGATTCTTGAGTGACTGGTTGGCTCAGTCATTGGAGAATGTGACTCTTGATCTCAGGGTGGCCAGTTAGAGCCTGACCTTGGGTGTACAGGTTACTTAAAAGAGAGAGAGAGAGAGAGAGAGAGGTGGACTCTAATTCCCTTTGATTGTAGGCTGAACTTAGTGACTTGCTTTTAATAAATAAAGTGGAAGTGACAGTATGCAACGTCAAGACTAGGTCATAACAAGGCACTGTGACTTTTGTTTTCTTCTCGCTCTCTGTTTCATCACTCATTCTTGGGGAAGCAAGCTGCCATGATGTTAAAAGCTCTGTGGAGAAGCTCACATGGCAAAGAGCTGAGATACCCTGACATCCTCCGCATGAACTGAACAGGGAAATGGGTCCTTCAGCTGCTGTCAAGCCTTCAGATGACTGCACTACCAGCAGAGATGTTAATGACAACCTCATGAGAGATCCTGAACAGAACCACCCAGCTAAGGGTCTCTGACCCACAAATACTGTGAGTTATAAATGTTGTTTGAAACTACTAAGTTTTAATTAACTTCTTAATTTAAAAAAATAATTAACTTCTTAATTTACAAAAATAATACAGATTATTTCACTATTTTTTAATTCACATGGAAATTTTGTTAACAATTTTCACCAGCTGTATGACATTTAGAGATTGTCTTTATTTTCCCCATATATTTGTTTCTTTTTAAAATTTTGGTTTTTTTAAATTAGTAAGTGATTTTGAGTGAGGCTGATTCTTACTTGACCATGTTGTTCATTCCAGGTATAATTATTTCTGGTTTACAATGAGTCTTGTGAACATCTAAGTTATTTTGATCTTTCTGCTCTATACAGATCAAAAATTTCAATTTTCTCATAATATGGAGGAATCTTTCCCTTTCAACATGCTTTGGTAACATATTGCATGTCTGTATGTTTTCTAATGCTTTGATGTATTAAATTATTAATCACATTTTGAACACTATTTTAGTGTTTCTTTTTTCTGTTATAAGCAATCATGCAATGACTATTCTTTTAAATATTTTGTGTTTTTATAGAGGATATACTGATTCAGAAGGCCTTTCTTTAGCAGCAACCAAACTATTCATTATTAGCTATCAAGATTGTATGTCTTCATGATTCTTTATTCAACCCTGCCTTCAAAACAAATTTAAGAGGACCATCCATTGTCACATTGTATATATATTCTTGTTATAAACAAAGGAGTAGTACCTTTCCTGAAGAACTATCTTCATCTATGGTTAGCACTATCATCTTTTCTAAATATAATTTCTCCCCTCTGACTTTCACTCCATGTAGCAGCCTTTCCTGTCCCTATTTGTAGTTATACAGGCTCTTATTTCTGTGAAAATTGGCAATTGCTTTTCTGGTTCTATTTCTCTTTGCTGTTGAGGTATGATTTCTGAGCAGAAAAAAATCAATTCTATTTTATCTCTGATATATTAAAACTAGAAGCTTTCCTGCTTCAACAAACTCCTTTATCAACATGGTAAGATATGAAGCTCCAATAACCAAATACATTAAGGTAATTAATCATTTTAATCAGAAGTCTCTTTTCCTTATTTATTTCCATCCAAAATGAAAATCAACTAAAGTTCAACTTCACAATGAAAGAATAGTCTGTTCTTAATTTAACAATAAAATGATAAGTTTGAGAAAGCTTGGACAAATATTTTTGTTCCTTCATTATTTCCATCTCAAGACTAACTAAATTATAGAGTTGTGCCCTAGGAAAAAATCTTCTATAACTTCAATCTCTCTCTCTTTCACTGTCCTTCTTTCTCTCTTATTTCCAACACAAAATAAAACTTTGATATTTTGAAAAAAAAGATACCAGAAATTTCTTAATTATTGCTATTGTGTTTTATTGATTCTCATTAGTACATGTACAGATTGTCAATATGACAACTACTTCTCAACTGTGCCAGAATACAACAATTACTAGTAATAAAATTAGTACATACATTTTTCTTGTTATCCATGTGTTAATCTCAATTCTAAATGCTTTACATATATTAGCATTCAATTTTTGCAATCCCCTTATGTGATGTGTACAAATATTATCACTATTTTACAGATTAGGAACATGATGCATAGTGAGTAACTTACCCTAAGTCACATAGTTAATGACTGGCAGAGCTGGAATCAAATGAGGCAATCTAATTCCAAAATTCATGCTTTTAAACAGTGCTTTCTATTCTCTTTAAGCACCACACTAAATACTTTAAAGGAAACATGGACTCTCATCAGTCATGCCAGAACTGCATTTTACAGATAAGGCAACTAAGCTTCAGAGAAGTTAAGTGACTTATTTATAATTACCCAATTTGAAAGTAAAACGTTTTATATTACAACCTAATCTCATGTTCTATTGTTTTTATTGGCTATAGATAGATAGAATGATGCCCATACCTATTTCATAAATGGATTATCTGAATATTTGGAGACAGCTTACCCAAATTTCAGGGATAGTTTATATTTTTTGATTAGCTGGCCCAGGTTTTTACTTTGATGAGGAACGGAGAAAGGACTATGTTATCTTATTCAGATAAGTGTATGTAATATCAATGATAAAACCAGCAAACATTAAAGATTTTAACATTTATATACATTCCATTGTCGTATATATTAACTTTTGTAATATATTTGCCTTGTGAATCTTTGTAGAACAAATAAATACTGATAATTTCATTTTGAAGATTATATCCTTTTGTTGATCCTTAAAATAGTCCCTTTGATCAAAAATATCTTTTGTAATATTGAGCACACTCATTCAATAGTAATACCTAAAACTTTTAGGTATTAAGAGAGAGACTAAACTACATATTAAAAGAAAAAAAAAAAGGTAAAATTGCCGTATTCACTTTATATGAGAAAGTCTGTAGCAATATTTTTTTTTCCTGACTTAATACCTACAGTGACAGGTCCTAAAATATTTTTAGAAAGCCAACTAAAGTTTTCATGGCTATATAAAAACTTGGAACAACTTGGACATCTAAATTAAAAGGTTACTCGGTAGGAGGCTACAGAGTTCCTATTTTCCATTCTAGCCAGCCTGGTGGATTTAGTAGATGCAAAAGAGTTTCATGTATCTGTTAAAAAAAAAAAAAAAAGCAGTTGGCTAATTACTAGGATTCTCCTTAGGTAGATGATAACAAAATGTCATGTTTGTTAAAGTTTTGAAGTAAAGACACATTAAACAAAAATAATATAATTTGTTCTTCAATTTAATATGACTTGATTTAAATGTAAACAATCATTGTGATTTCTAAGGAATATTTTTGGGAAGTAAAAACTACAGTGATCCTATTTTAAGCATGACATTTTTACTGAAACTTGCAGTTTTACTACTGTTATAGTCTTTTCTTTAAAAAGATAATGAGGTGTCAATATACAACATGACATCATGGAAATAAAAATGATGGGTTTCGGGCATCTGGGTGGCTCAGTAGGTCAAAGCCTCTGCTTTGGCTCAGGTCATGATCTCAGGGTCCTGGAATCGAGCCCTGCATCGGGCTCTCTGCTCAGCGGGGAGCCTGCTTCCCCCTCTCTCCCTGCCTGCCTCTCTGCTTACTTGTGATCTCTCTCTCTCTGTCAAATAAATAAATAAATTCTTAAGAAAAAATGGGGTTTCATGAGTTTTCTCAAAGACATTTTTACATCATCACACAATAATTTATATTTTTTATATTTAATATTTTAATCCATTTGATATTCATGAAACAAATGACTTTTATAACTTGTATTCAAAGAAAATTTTATCTCAGATTAAGTTTTTAGCCTCTAATATGATGCTACTCTCTACTTATTTTAATTTCATGGGTATATGATTCAGGCAGTAGGGGAGAAGTAGTTTCCATCTATGCAAAAATAGTTTGGTAGGTACTGAATGGAAAAGGGAAGGGGGAGTTCTTAGTATTAATGAGCCACATTTTTTCCCCATGGATGTAAGGATATAATTCTTTGCCCAGATTATCTGCCAGCTGATTGTTATATCTGTTGGTACTTTGGAATTCAACCTGTTAATGAGATGCTCCTTTCCAACTAATCACTGTCACTGAGAATGGCATATTACCAAAAGGGTGATTCAAGTCATAGCTGGGAAAGATTAATGTATAGTGACAACAGGGAACTCTAGGGGACTTTGGGGATAGAGAAGGTTAATTGGAAATGCTGAAATTAATGTTCATTAATTTAATAAACTGAAGTGCCTTTCATTGTTAAGAATAGATTGCATTACTTTCTTCCACTTAATAATGTCTGTTATTCATTTGGGAAGATTCATTTTAGATAAGGAAATGAATGAAAATACAGAACTTTAAAAGAGTGAGAGAAAAAGAATATCCAAAGAAGGAACTTCTGAACTCTTTTCTAATTTAAGAATAAATAATTCATATCTATTTGATAATTAATACCTGGAGCCCTTCATTTTTGCTTTATAAATTTCATTTTCAAAGTTAAAGTGTCTTACAGAGTCTTACAGTGTCAAATACATAACAGTAATTAGCAATAAATTACACATTTCCAAAAAAGGTTCTATAAAATGCTTTTCATGCAAATACCTATGGTCATATAAATTTAGAAAGCACTAAAACAATATCTTTCTAATACAGATTCACATTGCTCATTAGAATTCACAAAAACTATATTAAATGCCTAATTTTTCAACATTTCATAATTGAATATATTTCCAACTAATACCTATTAAGAAATAATGAAAATACAATCTGACAAAAGCTGGCCTTAGATCATCTAAACTAATTCAAATATTTCTCTATTTTATTATTTTTAGAGGAATCTCTTCAAAGAAAAGTAGAGGTTATAAAAAAAACTTTTAAAACTACAATACTTTTATTCATTCCAAAATAATTTAAAAACCTCATAAGAAGTTTAGATTTGCAACATGAAAATTTTGTATAGGTTATGCATGTCTTATTTCCATTTCAATCAAATTAAAAGAGAGATGGAAAAAAGTCCTATGAGCCTATCAACTTATAAAAAATATCTAATTCATATTGGAAATCAAGATCATCTAATTAAATTTCTAGTTTGTTTTGTTTTATCATTTGATATTTTCTTTATCCAATGCCTTCAAATTTACTCTCTGTCTCTAGAAATTCAGCTGATAGTGGGTTGGCACAAGACAAAAGATTCATGAGGCCTATTTTCAGCATTTCCATTGTTATATACATAGTTTTCTGTATTCCTTGTAATAGCTTTGAATTTTAGATTTTGAGTCAGAGTCTGAAATAAGAAAATAGTTTATATTTCCCCCAAATATCTCAATCTCACTTCTTTAAAAATCCATCTTCATGCCATATCTGTGAAATTTTACAGTACACTAATAATCCCTATACATATGTGCCTATTTCTTTACTCTCTAAACTTTCATTTTTACACTGTTCATTTGCCTATTACTTTCAAAATATACAAAAATCATTATCATAGATGAATAGGTGTTTTGACACTGAATAAGAAACTCTCATATCTCTTTATTTTTTTTAAAGATTTTTTATTTATTTGACAGAGAAAGAGAGAGATCACAAGTAGGCAGAGAGGCAGGCAAAGAGAGAGGGGGAAGCAGGCTCCCCATTAAGGAGAGAGTCGGATGCGGGTCTCAATCCCAGGACCCTGAGATCACAACCTGAGCCAAAGGCAGAGGCCTCAACCCACTGAGCCACCCAGGCGCACCTCATATCTCTTTTTAATTTCCAAAATTGTTAATTCGTTCTTGGATATATATTTTTCATATCAACTTTAGGATCAACTTGATAAGCTTCAAAAATACTCTGTTTGGGAGGCACCTGGGTGGATCAGTGGGTTAAAGTCTCTGCCTTCATCTCAGGTAATGATCTCAGGGTCCTGGGATCAGCCTGCTTCTCCTTCTCTCTCTGCCTGCCTCTCTGCCTACTTGTGATGACTGTCAAATAAATAATAAACAAACAAACAAACAAATAAATAAATAAAATCTTAAAAATAATACTCTGGATTTTGATTGAAATATCAATGCGTTTATAATTAATTTAGGCAAAATTTGCAACTTAACAGCACTGAAATATTCAGAGTTGAAAGGATCCATAGACATGATGGCATTCTTTTTTAAGACTTTCTTTGGGGGGCGCCTGGGGGGCTCAGTCGTTGAGCGTCTGCCTTCGTCCCAGGTCAGATCCGGAGGGCCTGGGATCGAGCCCCGCATAGGGCTCTCTGCTCTGCAGGAAGCCTGCTTCTCCCGCTACCATTCCCTCTGCTTGTGTTCCCTCTCTCGCCATGTTTCTCTCTGTCAAATAAATTAAAAAATCTTAAAAAAAAAAAAAAAAGAATTTCTTTGGGGCTCCTGGGTGGCTCAGTCGTTGAGCGTCTGCCTTCGGCTCCCGTAATGATCCCGGAGTCCTGGGTTCGAGCCCCGCATCGGGCTCACTGCTAAGCAGGAAGCCTGCTTTTCCAGATACCTTTGCTTGTGTTCCCTCTCTCGCTGTGTTTCTCACTGATAAATTAAAAAATCTTTAAAAATAAAAAAAAGACTTTCTTTATATCCTTCCATAGTTTTAAATTTCTTCACAGAGATTCAGTTAATTATGAATTTCTTAAGGTTTATGTTGCTCTATAAATGGACTGTACTTTCTGATATATACCCCTTGTTTATTTCTGATATTAAAAAAAGCCTATTGATTTTTTTCTGTATTTTATCTTTTATCTATTTGGATTAATACATTATGACATAATAACTCGTTGATTGGTAAATAATTAGATATCAAAAATTAATCTTTACAAATTTGCTTCTTTCCAATATTCTTTATTATTTTTCCTTATCTTATTTTGGCTTGGTTTCCCGTATATTATTGAACGTCAGAAATAAAATCAAATATTCTTACTCTGGTCCAGTTTCCATAGTCACCAGTGTAGTGCAGCATTACACTAAACACGAGGTGTGCTTTAGATTTGGGCAATTTAATATTTAGCATGGTGAGAAATATCTGTGTCTTATTTTTCTTTGCTTAAATTTTCAGTAGCAATAGAGGCTTCATAACATCAATTGCTTTTTGGTATGAAATGCATTGTTTTATCCTTACTTCAGTCTAGCATTGTAGCAAATCACAGAAGTGCATTTTCTATGTTGAAACATCTTTGTATGTCTGAGAAAAGTCCTACCTATTCAAGGAACTTTGGCTATGTTATATTACCAATTTGAATTTAGATTTTCTTAGCCATATATAGAGATTTGATAGCTGCCTTTATTTTTGCTTCTCTAAGTCTCTTTGTATAAATAAGAAATAACCAGTCTTACAAATTTTGATACAACTCACCTAATACAGTCCTGTTTCAGAAGCTAAATCTTTAATTTCTTCTCTACTTGTTAGAGTATTTGGCTTTTCTATTTTTCCTTAAGTCAATGTGGCATTTAGTGTGTTCCTGGGAAGAGATCCATTTCATCTCTTTTTACAAACATGATTTGCACCTTTTCTTATTATCTTTATTTATATTTACAGTAATTTAGGAGATTTAAAAAATTTAAGTCTACAGATTTCCTCAGTCTTTTTATTTGTTTTTATTTTTATTATTTTTAATAAAGGTTTTTGGGCACCTGGGTGGCTCAGTGGGTTAAAGACTCTGCCTTCAGCTCAGGTCATGATCTCAGGGTCCTGGGATTGAGCCCCACATCGGGCTCTCTACTCAGCAGGGAGCCTGTTTCCCCCATCTCTCTCTGCCTACTTGTGATCTCTCTGTCAATTAAATAAATAAAATCTTAAAAAAAAAAAAAAGTATTTTAGTTACTAATTTTTCTGTGTATTTCTTTAGATATCACAATAGGTACTTATTTTTACTATTTAAAGATTTTATTTAAATTCCAGATTCCTAACATACTGTAATATTAGTTTCTTGTGTACAATTTAGTGATTCAACAGTTATATACTATGCCCTGTGCTCATCTAGGTATTTGCTTATATATCCTTATTTTGGGCAATATTATTTATTACTAACTGGTGGTAATTTATGTATTTTTATATGAACATTTTTATTTAGAATTGTGCATTTTTGGTCAGTCCCTTTATAGATTTATGTATTTTTCTGTACTTGACTTCACGTTTTCTGAGATTGTCAGTTATTTCTTAGATTTTATATCAATTTTTGAATTATATATTTTGAAATTAAATTGTGAACAAACTGAGGGTTTTGGAGGGGAGGGGGATGGGGGGGTTGGGTGAGCTTGGTGGTGGGTATTGTGGACGGCACATATTACATGGAGCACTGGGTGTGGTGCATGAACAATGAATCTTGGAACACTGAAAAAATAAAATTAAAATAAATTTAAAAATAAATTAAATTCTGAAGAGTATTACTATTTATTACCAGATGATATTTTTCCTTATGGACTTTTTATTAATATAAAATAACCCACTCTGTTCTTTTTGATAGGTTAGGTTAATCATATTTCTTTTGATAACATTATATTCTGATGGAATTGTTATTTTACCTTTTTCTCTTCTATTTTCAGACTTGCAGGGGTACTTATTTAAATAACACACAGATGAAATAAAAAGGTTTGCATGTACTTACAGGATAAATATAAAATATACATACAGATACTATCAGACATTCTATGACTTTTAATATGTATGTTTTACCAAGGTATCTTTCTTGGGGCTCTATTCTGCCTACAATATAAGGCCATGCTATATGTAATGTAGCATTTAGTTCATTAACCAAATGCCATCATTCCTTGTGATTATCTTATATGTGTTTTGTTGTGTTTCTTAAATTTGAGAGTTAATGTTTCAATATAGAAATTTTTCAGCCAACATTTCTTCAATTTTTTTCTGACCTTTCTTCTCTATCATTTATTGTCTGGAACTCCACCCACATATTGGTAAGATTGCTGTATCCCACAAGCCTTGTGTCCCTGTTAATTTGTCTTCAAATATTTGTCTTTCTGTTCTTAGGATGGATCAATTTCACACAACTCACTTTGAATTTTCTGATCCTTCTCCTATCTCAAATCTGTAATAGAGGTAAGCCAGTGATTTTCCTTTTGGTTTTTCTTCCATTTGCACTTCTATATTGAGTATTTGTTGAGTCCATGGCTTCATAATTTTCTTTACTTCTTTAAATATAGATCTCTTTATTGGATCAGGAGGGAGACAAACCATAAGAGACTCTTAATCTCACAAAACAAACTGAGGGTTGCTGGGGGTAAGGGGGTTAGGGATAGGATGGCTGGGTTATGGACATTGGGGAAAGTATGTGCTACTGTGAGTGATGTGAAATGTGTAAGCCTGATGATTCGCAGACCTGTACCTGTGGGATAAATAATACATTATATATTAATTTTATACACACACACACACACACACACACACACACACACACACACACATATACATATATATAATTAAAAATAGATAACTTTAATTTTTTTAGACTCTATTTTAGAGAGAGAGAGAGTATGAGCAAAGAGAGGAACAGAGGGAGAAGGAGAGAGAGAATCTTCAAGCAAACGCCCTGCTGAGCAAAGCCTGATGCAGGGCTCAATTCCAAGACCCCAATATCATGACCTGAGCTAAAACCAAGCCACCCAACTGACTGGGCCACTCAGGTGTCCCTAGATTTATTTCATTCTTTAACAGATTTATAAAACAAGGTTTATAAAGTCTATTTTAGCTAATTTCAACATCAGAGACTTTTATAATCAAATGCTACTATATTTTTTTCCTGAACATGATGACAGTTTTCTGTTTTTTCATTTTTTAATTGAAATTTGGACATCTTAGATAACACGTTGAAGCAGTTCTGTATTTTAAATTGTCTTTCTAATTATTATTATTTTAAGAAACTTGCTTGGACTGAAATTGCAAAATCTATACACTCTAAAAAGTATATGGCCTCTGATCTATCTGATCTTGTTATTATTGTTGTTTCTTTTCTTCCTTTCTTCTTCTTTTTTTTTTTTTAATCTAGCTTTGAGGGTTTATTCTGGGCATCACTTTGCTTAGCTGTGAGCCAATGATTTGAACTGAAGTTTGCTCAAACTTTTCAAGCCTGAAAGATTTCTATACAGTGTTGATTGATCTGTGTGTGGGATGAAAAGTATATTCAAAATTCATCCAGTTCTTAAAATATCTTTTTGCTTTTACTGTTCACTGGTCTCTCTAACATTTCCTTTGTTCAGGAGCATAGTTTCTCAGACAACTAGGCCACTAGGGCTACCATAAAAAAATGTTATAAAATTGATGGCTTAGAAAACAATAATTAATTTTCTTACAGTTCTGGAGATTAGACGTCCAAGAGCAAAGTATTAACCAGTTTGGTTTCTCCTGAGAACCCTCTCTGTTTGACATGCATATGGCCACCTTCTCATTGTGTCTTCGCATGGTCTTTCCTTTGTTAGCATGCATCCCTTCCTCTTCTCCTTATCTTAATATAAGGACACCAGTTATACTGGTTTAGGATTCACCCATATAAGCTTATTTAATCTTAATTACTTCTTTAAAGGTCCTATGTTCAATAAAGTCACAGTCTGAAGTGTATTGGAGGTTAAACCTTCAACATATGAATTTTGGGGACACAGTTCAGTCTGTAACACTATGACTCTCTCATTTCCAAAATTGCTCTGTTCAATTTCTGGCTAACCTGTTATTTATTCCAATCAGGATCATAACTTTGGAAGCTCAAACGAATGGTTTTCCTTATTTATTTCCCATCAATTTTGTCACTTTTAGCTGACTGAGTCTTGGATTTTTATCTTCTACTTTCACACCAGACTGTGTCTACACAGTGCGGCAGCCTAACTGCTTATTTTTCAACCAACTCTACTCTGGTAAAACTACAATTCTTACCAATTTGAAGTGATACTAGAGAATGAGAAGAGCCGGGCAATAAAAGGTAGCTTCACACTTTCTCTTACCCTAAGCACTGTCAGGTTACCTTTGGTCAGTTTCTAGAAACCTGAAATTGTTGTTCTCAACAATTCTGTTTGGTTATACATTTTGGGATATGTGTGTGTGTGTGTGTGTGTGTGTGTGTGTGTGTGTGTGGTTGTGGAGAGTGTTGGCCAACCTCTTTTCTCCTTCATATATGGAAATCCCTCTTCCTCTCATCTTTGCCTTTGTTCTACCCAGCTTGTTCCCTGTTTTAATTTTATCCTTGCTAGAATGCATCTTTTTGTTATTATCTAGAAAAATTCTGTTGACAAAACTTCTGGGTTCTTGTATAGTTGAAAATTTCTTCAAGTAAATTTTGGTTGAATATAGGATTTAAGGTTAAAACTTATTTTAAAGTTATTTTCCTTCAGATCAACGGAAGAATTTTTTGAATATTAGAGGTAGATGAAAACTCAATCCATTGTCTTCTAACATATGTTTTTATTCCTTTAAAAATATCTAGGATTTTTATATGTTATTTTTAAATTTTCTTATGTTTCAATAGAAAATGTGTAGGTATGTGTTTATTTGGCACTTTTGATATACCATGAACCTACAGGATATTTCACTCTCCCTGTAGTCTCTGAGTCTGGCTCACTTGTTTCCTATGAAAGCTCTAGATATAGTAAATATCCGGTAGGAAAAACTGATCATATGAATGATATCTCTTCCCTCTTTCCAAGTCCTATCTTGTCTGCATGTGTAATTGACAATGTGCTCAGTGAAAAGTGGCTTGTAATGAAAAGCTCAGGTCAAAACAGTTCTTTTTTTTTTTTGGAATAGAAGTCCATCTGTTCATGTTTACATGGTTCTCTGATATCTTTAAATATATGATTTTTTTAAAAAAAATCTGGTTATTTCTAGATGGACTGCTATGCTTTACTACATCACTCTCAGAAAGAGAAGCTTTTTATTGCTTTTTATTTATTATTATGATTATTATTATTTGAGTTTTGAGGTTTGTTTATAACAACATCCAATATATAAAATTATGCTGTGACAATCCCAGGGAAAAAATGGCATAATTGATGTTAAATATTTTTGCCCTGTTTGTCTTAAAAAGAACTCCAATCTACTTATTCAACAATTTTAAGTATCCAAACATTCATTCATTGAAATATTTTCAAGCTAATGTGCTCACATCAAATAAACTTTTTAAAAATATTTTATTTATTTGAAGAGAAAGAAATAGAGCACAAGAAGGGGGAGAGGCTGAGGTAGAAGCAGACCCCTTGCCGAGCAGGGAGTCCAATGTGGGGCTCTATCCCAGGACTCCAGGATCATGACCTGACCTGAAGGCAGATGCTTAACCAACTGAGCCACCAGGCACTTCAATAATCTATTTTTCTAAAGGAATAAAAGTACTAATTAAAGTGGGAGACTTTGTAAAGAGTCAAATATGAGGTCATTATTTTTGTTTGTTTCTTAAATGATAGATTTAGGGAAAAAAACAAAAAATAATAATTACCTTCTCCCCAATATCTCATATTATTGTGGTCATTCAATCACCCTAATAAACTTAATGTGACTATATATCCTTTCATTGGGATTGAAGTGACACATGACATTTATAGCACTTAGAATCTTATGGGGAAGAAATCTATTGCACAAGTATATGATGAAGCTTAAAATTGAGATGTACAGAAACTTGGGAAAAAATTACTTATTCTGGGGTGCCAGGAGGGAAAGTGGTAGGAATTCTACCTAGAGAAAGTAATGTTTAAGGTATGACCTGGAAAATGACAATTGCCAAGATTTCATCATTTTTATCATCTAGTTTATGTTAAATATTATAGTATCATTTAGGAGAAGTCAGCTATACAGTTTATGTATTTGTGTGGAACATAATGGATGGCACAATGTGAAAAATAATATTTAGATTTAAGACTGCATGCTTGGAAAGGAAGATTGAGCATTACAGATATATCAAACTAAAAGGAAATAACTATTGATGAAGAACAGACAGTAAGGGGAAGCATGGAATAATTTGAGGTCAGTGTAGAATATGAAACCTATGTTGAAACTTTGAAGTTGTCATATACATTCCAGTACTTATTTTCAATAAGATAAACTTATATTGAACATGTAAAGTGTAATATTGATTTAAGATAATCCATAATTATAAAAATATTATTTTTGTTCCAGGGTGAAGAATAGAATTGAGTGGAAAGAGATTATAAACTCACTGTGTTGTACACCTGAAGCTAAGTCACCATTGTATGCCAACTATATTTTAATAAAGAATATAAAAATAAAGATGCTGTATTATTGTAAAGATAGTGCTATATTTCAGTAATTGTTGATGGTATAAATTTATTTAAAATAAGAAAGTGTGATTAGAGAAAATGAAAGATTGTGGAGATTTTGTGGTACACAATGAACAGAATATGGAGTTGATTGCCTGTGAAGCAGAAGGGGGAAAAAAGAATTAATTATTACATTTAGATTTCTGAATAAATATTAAGTTGATCAAATTGCTATATAAGATAAATAAAATTAAAATGTGTATTCAGGGGAAATAAATGAATTTGTTTCTGATCATGTTAGGTCTCATGGGCATGTAAACCCACCAAATGAGGATATAAAAGAGGCATGTACACTATTTTTCTGAAACTGAGAGGAGAGGTCAAGGCTGGCATAAACATAAAAGAAGTAACAAGGATAACCTATAAAAATGGTTATAGTAATCTAGGAATGAGATTAGTTATATGAGAGAGAATGATCTAGAATGTGTTCTTAAGAAATTGAATGTTTAAACAGTGATTGGATGGGAAGCTGCTAGCAAAGTGGATGATATAGAGTAGCTAGGGAAACAAGAGTAACAAGAAAATAAAATCAAACCAACAAATAAAAATTAAAAAAAAAAGAAAGAGAGAAAAGAATAAAGGAAGCATGTGGTCAAAGAAGCCAGTGAACAAAGTGGTTTGGAGAATAGTGATGAGCAAATGAAAAACTAGAAGTTCTTGTTGACTGACTCGCACTCTTGTCAACAAATGCAAGTGTAAAATGTGTCCCCTAACATGAGCTCTTCTTGCATTATCCATTTCTACTACTACTTCCAATGTCTTGCCTAGACCATGCAATCTCTATGTAGCGGAGGCAAAAGTTGACCTCTGCCTTCTTTGAGTTCTTGGCTGGGCCTGAAAACTAAACAGACATAAGATAGATTAATAGGAGAAAATCACATAAATTTAGATTATGTAAAAACTTGCATGATATGGGAGCCTCATACGAAAATAAAGACCCAAAGAAATCATAAAACCTAAATGTTTTTATATTAGGTTGAACAAAGGCAGTTGTAGAAATCTATTGAAACCATATAAATGACTAAAGGAAGAAAAAAAATATTTTAATAAAGTCTGTGTGTTTAGAATTCTTCCAGTCTCATCTTCTCATCATTGATGATAAGAATATTTCTTCTAGAAATGTATAAATTCCTGGAAATACCTAACCTATTGAAACTGAAACAGAAAGAAATAGAAAATTTGAACAGACCAATTACCAGCAATGAAATTGAATTAGTAATCGAAAAAAACCCCAATAAAAGTCAAGGACCAGACATCTTCACAGGTGAATTCTACCAAACATTTAAAGAAGAGTTAATACTTTTCTTGTCAAACTATTTCAAAAAAATAGAAGAGAAAGGAAAGCTTCCAAATTCATTCTATGAGGACAGCATTACTCTGATACCAAAACCAGATAAAGACACTCCAAGAAAAGAAACTACAGGCCGAAAAAAAAAAAAAGAAAAAAGAAAAAAAGAAACTACAGGCTGATATTTCTGAAGAACATAAATGTAACATTCCTCAAAAAGAATATTAGCAAACCAAATCCAACACTACATTAAAAAATTATTTGCTGTGATCAAGTGGGATTTATTCCTGGGATGCAATATTCATAAATCAATAAATGTGATGCATCACATCAAGAGAAAGGATAAAAACCATATGATCACTTCAACAGATGAAGAAAAGGCATTTGACAAAGTATAACATCCATTCATGGTAAAGAACCTCAACAAAATAGGTTTAGAGGGAACATACTTCAACATAGTAAAAATCATATATGAAAAACTAACAGCTAATATCATACTCAATGATGAAAAACAGAATTTTTCCCCTGAGGTCAAGAATAAGACAAAGACGTCCACTCTGAACACTTTTATTCAACATAATACTGGAAGTCCTAGCCACAGGAGAAAAAAGAAAAGAGAGAGAAAGAAGAAAGAGGAAGGAAGGAAGGAAGGAAGGAAG
>CM053613.1:62891926-62926778 GCA_028646535.1 Procyon lotor
AGAGAGAGAGAGAGAGAGAGAGAGAGAAAGAAAGAAAGAAAGAAAGAAAGAAAGAAAGAAAGAAAGAAAGAAAGAAAGAAAGAAAAAGAAAGAAGGAAGGAAGGAAGGAAGGAAGGAAGGAAGGAAGGAAGGAAGGAAGGAGGGAAGGAGGGAGGGAGGGAGGAAAGGGAGGGAGAGAGGGAGGGAGGGAGGAAAGAAAGAATCCAAATTAGTAAGGAAGAAGTAAATCTTTCACTATTTGCAGGTGACATGATACTGTATATAGAAAACCCTTAAAGATTCCACCAGAAAATTATTAGAACTGATAAATTAATTTAGTACAGTTGCAGTATACAAAATTGATATACAGAAATCCACTACATTTCCATATACTAATAATGAAGTAGCAGAAAGAGAAATTAAGAAAACAATCTCATTTATAGTTGAACCAAAAATAAAATAAAATACCTAAGAATGAATTTAACCAAGGAGGTGATAGACCTTTTCATAAAAACTATAAAACTTCAACGAATGAAACTGAAGATGAGCTAAACAAATGGAAAGATATTTCATGCTTGTGGATTGCAAGGACATATATTATTAAAATGTCCATACTACTAAAAGTAAACCACAAACTTAATGCAATCTCTGTCAAAATACCAACAGTGTTTTTCACAGAACTAGAACAATTACTCCTAAAATTTGTATGTAACCACAAAAACAAATAAACAAACACTTGAATAACCAAAGCAATCTTGAAAAAGATTAACAAAAAGTGGATATATCACAATCCCAGATTTCAAGATAAACTACAAAGCTGTAATAATCAAAATAGTATGGTACTAGCACAAAAATAGACATGTAGATCAATAGGACAGAACAGAGCCTAGAAATAAACCCAAGATTATATGGTCAATTTATCTTCAACAAAGGAGGCAAGAATATGGAATGGGAAAAGACAGTCTCTTCAACAAATGGTGTTGGGAAAACTGAACAGCTACATGCAAAAGAATGAAATTGGACCAGTGTCCTACTGTATACACAAAACAATCTCAAAATGGATTAAAGACCTAAATGTGAGATCAGAAACCATAAAAATCTTAGAGGAGAGCACAAGCAGTAATTTCTCTGACATTGGGTATAAGACGTTTTTTCTAGATATGTCTCCTGAGGCAAGGGAAACAAAAGCAAAAATAAACTTTTGAGAACACATCATAATTAAGAGCTTCTACACCACAAAAGAAACAATCAACAAAACTAAAAGACAACTCACTGAATGGGAGAAGATATTTGCAAATGTCGTATCTGACAGAGGGTAGTATCCAAAATATATAAAGAACTTATTCACTTCAACATCCGAAATCCAAATAATCCCAATTAAAAATGAGCAGAAAACATGAAGATGACTTAGAGACACGTGAAAAGATGCTTAACTTCACTCAACATTGGGGATATGGAAATAAAACCACAATGAGATATCACCTCATACCTCTCAGAATAGCTCACATTAAAAACACAAGAAACAACAGTTGGCAAAGTGGTGGAGGAAAAGGAACTCTTGTACACTGTTTGTGGAAATGCAAACTGGTGCAGCCACTGTGAAAAACAGTATACAGGTTCCTCAAAGAAAAGAAAAAAATAGAACTTCCATAAAATCCAGCAACTCCACTACTGGGTATTTACCCAAGGAATATGAAAACATTAACTTGAAAAGATTTATACTTTTTTAAAAAGTATAGTTTATATCTTTTTTAAAGATACTCTATGTCCATTGCAGCATTATTTACTAGCCAAATTATGGAAACAGCCCAAGTGTCCATTGATAGATGAATGGATAAAGAAAATGAATATGGAGAGGAATATTGCTCAGCCATAAAAAGAATGAAATCTTTGCCATTTGCAACAACATGGATGGATCTAGAGAGTATGGTGTTAAGCAAAATGAGTCGGAGGAAAACAAATACCATGTAATTTCCCTCATGTGTGGAATTTAAGACACAAAGCAAATGAATAAAGGAAAAAAAAGAGACAAACCAAAAAATCATTTTAAGATTAGAAAACAAACTGTTGGTTACCAGAGGGAATGTGAGTGGGGAAATAGGTGAAATAGGTGAAGGAGATTAAGAGTACACATATATATTTTTTAAAGATTTTATTTATTTATTTGACAGAGAGAGATCACAAGTAGTCAGAGGCAGGCGGAGAGAGAGGGGGAAGCAGGCTCCCTGCTGAGCAGAGAGCCCGATGTGGGGCTCAATCCCAGGAACCTGAGATCATGACCTGAGCAGAGGCTTTAACCCACTGAGCCACCCAGGTGCCCCAAGAGTACACATATATTGATGAGCACTGAGTAATGTATAGAATTGTTGAATCAGGGGCGCCTGGGTGGCTCAGTGGGTTAAAGCCTCTGCCTTCGGCTCAGGTCGTGATCTCAGGGTCCGGGATCGAGCCCCATATCGGGTTCTCTGCTCAGCAGGGAGCCTGCTTCCCCTTCTCTCTGCCTGCCTCTCTGCCTACTTGTGATCTCTCTCCTCTCTGTCAAATAAATAAACAAAATCTTTAAAAAAAAAAAAAAAAAAAGAATTGTTGAATCACTATATTGCACCTGAATCTAATGTAACATATGTTAGGTATACTGGAATTAAATATTTTAAAGAGAATATTTCTTCTGGTATAGAGAGGGAACCTGTTGTATGATAATTTTATCTCCTGTTTTCAGAAAGAAAAGGGAGTGATCACAGTATTCATTTTTTGTCTATTCTTTCTCAAATGACTTTAGCTCAAAATAATCCCTAGTTCAATTTACATATTTTGATGTGCCATCGTCTGATACTCTTTAGCCTCCTAACTAGTTTCCCTGCCTCCATGCTGGGCCTTCCAGCACAAATTCTTTGAATAAGAATAAGAAAAATATTTTTTAAATATGAATTTTAAAAATGTAAATCAAAGTTAATCAGTCTTACTCTAAATCTTCAGTATTTGTAGTAAAACCTAAACTGCTTATATCTTCTGGCATTCTATCTTCTGACATTATCTCTAAATTTATACTGTTATCCCCTGTGCTAACTGTGTTCTACCCACCCACATGCTAGTTCTGGACACATCAATCATTTTCACCGCTCAAGTCCTTTACATACAGTTACTGTGATAGATTGTTTGCAAAACAGACTAATTCTTTATTTCTCTCTATGTAAATGCCCTTTGTAAAATGACTCTGCAGCTCATTCCATCAAGAGATAGAGCCTTTTTCCTTCTAGATATGTCTCCTGAGGCAAGGGAACCCTTCCATTTTGTGTTTTGACTTTGTGATTTTTCTTAGGTAAAAAGAATATAACAAAAGTAAAGGGGGCTCACTTAAGAGTCCAGGCTTCAAGAGGCTTTCAGTGCCTTCTCTTCTTTGGACCTCTGAGATGGTTAGGGAAATTCTGACTAGCTTGCTGAAGGATGTGAAATCACATGAAGCAAAATTGATTCATTCCAGTCACAGCCATCTTTTCAATCACAAGCTAACCTGGAAACTGAAAACAGATGCATAGTTTACCCTATATAAGATCAGTCAACATGATCACCCATAGTCCCATGAATTAAACACACCCTCACTATTTTAGGTCCTAGAGTTCGGAATGGTTTTGCTCTGTAACAATAGCTTGAGGCAGTTTCTGTTACTTGGTCTGATTGTCTGTAAAGCATTTTCATCAACAGTTTCTTCACTTTATTTTGGTCTCTGTTCATATGTCACCACTTTAGTTAGGGAATACTTCTCTTAGCATCTAAAATCACTATCTTCTTATACTACATTATTTTATTGCATTTATTAGTTATCAACTTCATATATTTATTTTTAATATCATCATCTTTATTTTCTGTTTTAAATGTACAATGAAGATACATCACTTAATAGAGTACCTGTCACAGTGGAATAGATGAATAATGTTTTATTTTACTTTATTATTTTGCTCTATATGAATCCATATTTTTTATCTTTGATGTATTATTTATTAGTTTTTCAATCACTCAAGTTAATACTTTCACATGGCTTATGACATATCAAAAATCTGGAGTGACTACAACTTAAGAAATCAAATTGAGCTATCTCCTCATTTGGTGAAATACAGAGGTCAATAGTCAATATGCATACTACTTAAATATCTCTCAGTTATACAACTGAATGAGGAAAAGCTTCAAAGTGTGAGTCTGGGTTTAAAAACTGCTTAGAATTGTTTTCTGTTGATGGTTGAAGTTGTTCACACATCACCAATCAAGCAATGAGCAATCTGATGATTAACCTATATCAAGACTTCCTCCTTGTTTTTTTTAATTTTTCACAAAGTGAAATGAAGTGGTCAATGAACACTGAAAGCCAATAATTCACTCTTCTTTTTTTACATTTAGTTGACATTAATGTCACATTGGCACTCAAAGTTCCACTTCCCCCTATGAAAGGACATGACTATTAAAACATTCAGTTATTTACGTGTACTAGATATTTTGCACTGCTGATTCTAGATCAAGGTTTGCTATAGTCTTCCACAGTAATTACTACATGTTTTAGAAACAAAGTCAGTCCTTATTTCCATACATTCTGAAAGTAAAGTATTCTCATATATGGTTATAAATAAGTGGTCTGGAAGAGAGGAAGCTTGGGATCAGCAAGTGAGAATAGCCCATTTGATTTCTAGTGAAATGGGATAAACTGGCTAGGTTACTAAAATATGATTTTTCAACATCAAAGCTAAGCAAGTACCATCTTTTAAAAAATATTTTTCACTTTGTGTAAGATGAGACTAAAATAGAAAGGGAGTTTTTGAATTCATAGACATATTAACCAATAAAACTCCTAGCAGGGAACAAAACTCTTGGTAGCAAACTTTACTACTTACAAAGTGAGAACCCCATTATCCTTTAGTTGAAAAACTTACTGCTCTGCTTAAAGGGCCATGAGGATTAGCATTACAGCAGGATAGTATTAGAACCCTTCCTAAATCACTCACCAGTGAAACTGGCAAAAATGTATTACATATAACATATTGTGTATTTTATTGTATATATGTTACTATGTTATATATTTAAACATTTAAAGTCTCCGGAAATGCTCATAAGAGCAAACAGTAAATTAAGAATCATCTATTCATGAAAACTTATGAGAATTTAGTATTAAAAGGGTAGTGTGCGGCTTTTGAAACTCGAAACCCTTTCCCTCCAGTTGTCCTAAGTTCTGTTCCCTTAAGGCTTAGTTGGGAAATTAAGCTTTCCTTGTAAGTAAAATTAAATCATGTTATTATAACTTAGTTATACATCCCAAGCAAGAGCAGCATTTTAACAGCTTAGGAACATAAATCAAGGTATGATGTGGGAATTAGGAATATCCCTATTAGTTTAATAAGATAGAAGTAAACTGCCCATGACTTAATAATATTGGTGGAATGAAAACAAGTTTAAATATGTGAAGCTTCCTAATTTGTCTAAACTGTACTATCCTGATACATAGAAATGCAAAAAAAAAAAAAAAAATCTTATATTAACAAATGTTTAAATTACCTTTACAGCAAAAATAATTTTAAAGGAAACAGGAAAGACCTATATTAAGAATAACTTTAAAAAAAAAAAAAAAAAAAAAAAAAAAAAAAGAATAACTTTAGATAGTCAATATAGTACATTATTTGGTACTCAGTTAAGCACTTCAGTAAATTACTAGATCTAATAACTATTATAAAAGAATTTCTCCTGTGCTTGCTTTTCTTTGTATCTAATAATTGATTCAATTATCTTAAATTTCACTTTATGTAACAAAATAAGAAACTCAGTACATTTGTCAGTGCTTGGCTTACTCCAGTAACCATCAACATAGAAAATAAAAATTGAAATAGTTTCAGTTTCAGAAATTTGATTTTCTCTTGATGGAAAGAAAGTTCATATGTAGCTGAAAACTGGAATGAGACACATGTTTACTCCTAATATACTCTTAAGTGTGTTAGAACTAAAATGAAACCTATAATCATTTAAATATTTTAGCATTCATTAAAATGTGTATATATAGAGATAAAACTTCTTTTTTGATTTGTAATAAATTATTGTCTTAAATCTCATATACCCATGGTTTTGAGTTATTGTAAGGAAATTGAGGAGGAATT
Organism: Procyon lotor; assembly: GCA_028646535.1. Classification (NCBI taxonomy): domain Eukaryota; kingdom Metazoa; phylum Chordata; class Mammalia; order Carnivora; family Procyonidae; genus Procyon; species Procyon lotor. The sequence goes on from CM053613.1 coordinate 62,898,037, forward strand.
TATTTTGCCTGATAAGTGATCCCCTCTTGCTGAAACAGAATTATATCACTAAGAATAAAATTAATCCCATTAAAAGGAGGCATAACCAAGCAGTAGAAAGTGTTTGGGGATTTTTCAGATTAAAGTACACACTGCATTTTTCCAGTGTACTGATATCCATCATAAGTACATGATTTCAAACAGTTAGTCATTTTATTTTTTTTTAAGATTTATTTATTTATTTAACACAGAGAGAGAGAGAGAGAGAGATCACAAGTAGGCAGAGAGGCAGGCAGAGAGAGAGGGGAAGCAGGCTCCCTGCTGAGCAGAGAGCCAAGATGCAGGGCTTGATCCCAGGACCCTGAGATCATGACCTGAGCCAAAGGCAGAGGCTTTAACCCACTGAGCTACTCAGGTGCCTCAAATAGTTAGTCATTTTATACAAAGTGGATGACTAAATAGGTCTCTTCATTTAAATTTAACTACTATTTCATTGGTTATGTCTCTACTGTGTCAGGTGTTATTTGTAGTTTTTCTTTTAACATATGTTCTTATTGTAGAGTTTATTTCATTCATCTGGATATACCTACAAGAACAAATTTATTTTTATTTATTTATTTATTATTTATTTATTTATTTATTAACATATAATGTATTATTTGCCCCAGGGTACCTGTCTGTGAATCGTCAGGCTTACACATTTCACAACACTCACCATAGCACATACCCTCCCCAATGTCCACAACCCAGCCATCCCCAATGTCCACAACCCAGTGACATCCCCAATGTCACTCTCCCTGCCCCTCAGCAACCCTCAGTTTATTTCCTGAGATTAAGAGTCTCTTATGGTTTGTCTTCCTCCCTGGTCTCATCTTGTTTCCTTTTTTCCCTCCTTGCCCCCCATGATCCTCCACCCTGCCTCTCAAATTCCTCATATCAGAGAGATCGTATGATAATTGTCTTTCTCTGATTGACTTATTTCACTTAGCATAATACCCTCCAGTTCCATCCATGTCACTGCAAATGGCAAGATTTCATTTCTCTTGATGGCTGCATAGTATTCCATTGTGTATATATATACCACATCTTCTTTATCCATTCATTTGTTGATGGACATCTAGGTTCTTTCCATAGTTTGGCTATTGTGGACATTGTTTCTATAAACATTCTGGTGCATGTGCCCCTTCATATCACCACATTTGTATCTTTAGGGTAAATACCCAGTAGTGCGATTGCTGCGTCATAGGGTAGCTTTATTTTCAACTTTTTGAGGAACTCATACTGTTTTCCAGAGTGTTTGCACCAGCTTGCATTCCCACCAACAGTGTAGGAGGGTTCCCCTTTCTCTACATCCTCACCAACCTCTATTGTTTCCTGACTTGTTAATTTTAGCCATTCTGACTGGTGTGAGGTGGTATCTCATTGTGGTGTTGATTTGTTTTTCTCTGATGCCAAGTGATGTTGAGCACTTTATTATGTGTTTGTTGGTCATTCAGATGTCTTGTTTAATTATAGTTAGTTAACATAAAGTGTAATATTGGTTTCAGGTATAGATGTTAGTGATTCATCTCTTACATATAACACCAAGTACTCATCACAAGTGTCTTCCTTAATCCCTATCACCTATTTAACCCTCAGCCCCCCTTCTCTCTGGTTACCATCAGTTTGTTCTCTATACTTAAGGATCTGTTTCTTGGTTTGTGTCTTTCTCTTTCCCCTACTCTCGTTTGTTTTGTTTCTTAAATTCCACATATGCATGAAATCATATGGTACTTCACTTTGTCTGACTGACTTATTTTGCTTGGCATAATACTCTCTAATTACATCTGTGTTGTTGCAAATGGTAAGATTTCATTCAACTGATCAAAATATCAGTTTTCTGACACATCTTTTTCCAGTAATCAGTCAATGGACATATTTGGACTTTTTCTAAATTTGGCTATTTTGATAATGCTGCTAATAAACATGTGGGATCATGTAGGCCTTCAAATTAGTATTTTTGTATCCTTTGGGTAAATACCTAGCAGTGCCAGGGCAGTTCTATTTTTAACTTTTTGGGAACCTTTTATACTGTTTTCCAGAGTGGCTGGGCCAGGTTGCATTCCCCCCACAGTATAAGAGGGTTCTTCTTTTTCAGCATCTTTGCCAACACTGCTTTTTTCCTATGTTGTTAAGTTTAGCCATTCTGACGGCTACAAAATGATATTTCATTGTAGTTTTCATTTGAATTTCACATCTTAGTGAAATTTAAATATTCAATTTTCAAATATTTGGGGTTTTACTAAATAAGTGTGTTAAAATTTCATTTTTAATTTCCTCATGTTCACAGAATATACTCTACTCAACTTTAACCCTTCTGATTTCACTGAAACTTCTTTTATGGACAATATGTAATCTACAGTTTTGAATGTTTCCTATGCATTTGAAAACAGTACTCATTCTGGTACTGTTGGGCGGAACACTCCAAAAAGTCTAAATACCTCAATATATTTGTTAGTATTGTGCAGTTCCTCAATGGTTTTTACCTTTTTTCCTTGTTTTTTCATCAGTTTTTGGGAAAATGTTTGAAAACCTCTGTGAAATTGTCCATTTTTATCCTTTAGTTGTTTTCTTCATGTATTTTACATTTAGAAGTTCTGTTCTCATATTTCTATATTTTCCTAATATGTCACTTTTAACAATTTAGAATGATACTGTTCTCTCTAGTAATGCTCTTTTTTTATTTTTTTAATATTTTGTTTATTTATTTGACAGAGAGATCAAAAGTGGGCAGAGGCAGAAGGAGAAGCAGGCTCCCCGCTGAGCAGAGAGGCCAATGCGGCACTCCATCCCAGGACCCTGAGATCATGACCTGAGCAGAAGGCAGAGGCTTTAACCCACTGAGCCACCCAGGTGCCCCTCTGTTAATGCTTTTTGTTTGAAAGTTCATTTTACTTGATGTTAGTGTAAACACTCAAGTCTTTATATGCTTACTGTTTACAAAGAATTTCTCTTTCTACCCATTTTCTTTAAATCTATACTTTAATTTATCTCTTGTAGAGAGCATAAAATCAGATCCTTTAATGAAGTTTAAAAAAATCTCTAATTTAATTAGCATTTTTAGACAACATTCAATGTAATGATTGATATGAGTGGACTTAGGACTATATAATTTAATTATTTATTTCTGTTTGCTGTATCTGATTTTAATTCCCTTGTTCTTTTCCTACCTTCTTTTGGGTTATCTGAATATTTTTAATATTCTATTTTTATTTATCTTTTGAATTTTTAGCTATAGTTTTTGTAAGTGGTTCTAGTGATTCTCTAGGGAATATAATTCATAATTATATAGTATGATACCTACAAACTACTGTATGGGGGTTTTAGTTATAATTAGAAAGAAATATATTGACTTTATTTAGCTTAAATTGTATACAAAACTCAATTACCATCTCACAAGGTTCTAATATAGTTCCATTACTATTTAGTTCCAAGTATTTTTGCTGGAATTACTTCTTTGACATGTTATCTTTTTAGAAATGTATGGACTAAGTAATAAATATCTGGGAGATATACTAGTTACATTTTGTTATTATATTCTAGTTAATTCTATTGTATCAGAGAAACAACTCTTTAAAACTTTGATTCTTTGAATTTTATTGGGTGTATTTTATAAACAATCTTATGGTCACTTTTTGTAAATGTTCCCTGCTCACCTGAAGAAAAAATGAACTCTAGGTTTTTTAGTGGAATGTTCTATATATGTCAGGAAGTCAAATTGCGAATTGTTTATTTTTTGTTGTTGTTCAAACATCTTTATTCTAAATGAATTAATACCTTTTTATTCTACAACTTTTTCACAGAAGCATTTAAAAGATATCGAACGATGATGGATTTCCTACTTCTCCTTCAACTGTCAAATCACTTGTAAGTACAAATTGCCTCCTTTATATGGGATAATGTTTTTTACTTAACTAGTTTGATAATCTTCTTACTTGAAAATTGTATTCTATTTAAATTTAATGTAATTACTAATATAATTAGGTTTAAATCTATAATTTTGTTATTTTATTCTAATTTTTTGTTTCTTTTGTTGTCTTCTTTTAATTAAATTTTTAATTATTTCATCTTTGATATTTGTTTTATATACTTTCATTCTTATATTGTTCTTATCATTAACCCATAAAATATAATAGGCATTGTGATTTATTAAATTAAATAATTTGTTTTACCATTTCCTGAATAGTGTAGGATACTACTGTTAATTCCACTTATTGAGCCCCTCACCTCCATTTGGCTCTAAAGGTGTTATATATTATACTTAGATTGAATTTGGGTTATTTTGATGTTTACAGCCCTGGGCCTGAGTCTTAATGTAGTTGTTCAAAGAGTGTTAGACTGGTTGGACACGGTCCAGTGGATAATTAATTACAATTGGTTTGCTCAAATTGAAGTTTGATTAGAATAAGTGTAGAGCAGCAATTATCCCAGATTTAATTTAGCTTCATGCCTTAGATGTGACCTTTTTGAGGACTCCACCTAATGCCCATGTTCGTTGAGGTCTCCCCACTTGGGCTGAGTGGAAACAAGAAATATTCCCAGCCATGCATGAAATCCTGGAATTATTTGGTCTACTACTTTCTGGTAATTTCTTCCCAGTCTCATGTAATTTTACCTTACATATGTGCAGATCATTACTCAAACAATGTCTTGAAGGAGTCCCTTTCCCCTCATGATGTTCTCTCTGTGGAGCAACTTTTTCTCAGGCATTCTGTTATGAAAAAATTAGCTGGTTGGCCTGTTTCTTTCACTTACTGATACTGCTAGACTTGCATTTTCTTCCCATTCTGTTGTGTGCGAACCATTTCCAAGCACTAAATCATAATTTTCACTTTGTTTACTTTTCCTCAAGGACCTCAGTCCTCTATTGTCTATTGTGATGCCTAATATCTGAAAGCAGTGGATATGTGTGTGTGTGTGGGGGGGACAGGGGTTCTAGTTGGTCATGGTGGGAAGGCATTCCTGCATAGTCATGGTCTATGATAGATAGATAGAAGTCATAGACGTCTATCAAGATAGAAGTCACTTCAAATTTATTTGGAAAAAAAACAGTATGGTAGATATCAGCAAAGACATTTCTGTGAAACTAAGCAAGGTTATTCAGCCATTCATTAATGATCAGGATATCACTTTATAATATCATTAATTGACTATTATTCTAAATTTTTTCTTTGCCATTACCTAGTTTTAATTTAGTTGGTTAGATAGGCCTGTCATAGATGACATTGAACTGTAATGGTGACAGAAAAGAGTCAAGTCAATCCATTGCCACCTATCAAATAGGAGTGGTTCCTGAGAGGAAAAGTCTTCTCTCTAAATCAGAGAGAATACTCATTAGATAGCATCCTGAAGGTTGTGTCTTCATGCTGACCATCTAAGAATAGTAAACTACCTATTTTTGTCAAATCGAAGTTAAAATCCAAATAGGAGGAATTGCTTCATTTCAACAAACATGGTGTGAATGTTTTTCTCCAATTGAATAGAACATATTAAGTCAAAGAATGGTTGATTTTACTAGTATTTCTCTCTCCATTTCTTCCTATGCATGCAGTTACATTTTCCATACTTCTTGCAGTTGAACAGGAACAAAGAACTGATTTCTGGACATTGATATGGTGGATATAGTGATGTGTATCCCACTGTCAGTTCTGGCTTCTAAAATATTTTGGGTAATCCTTTGCACTGTCTTTCCTCTTACATTATTTGTCTAATTAGATGTAGAGAACAGGGGTACCTGGGTGGCTCAGTGGGTTAAAGCCTCTGCGTTCAGCTGGGGTCGTGGTCTCAGGGTCCTGGGATTGAGCGCCACATCGGGCTCTCTGCTCAGTGAGGAGCTTGCTTCCCCCCATCCCCCTCTGCCTGCCTCTCTGCCTACTTGTGATCTCTCTCTCTCTCTCTCTCTCAAATAAATAAATAAATAAATAAATAAATAAATAAATAAATAAACCTATTTAAAAAAAAAATAGATGTAGAGAATGTACTGGAGCAACTAAAGATAAATTTCATGAAAAAAAAGTGGTTCTCTGGTTGATTGAGGACATAAACCCTTTGCCCCCCCCCCACCTTATTTGTCCTGTTTTCTTCATGCACTGGCTTATGGCATGAATAAGAAGTCAGTTTTTATTTTGTTAAGCTACTAAAGTTTTGAGCTATGTGAGTAGCTCAAAGTTATCCCACCTGAATACATGTGATAGTGATATCATGTACACATACATTTCTTCATTTAACAAAATTCACTGAGTAATTTACAATTAGACAGTATGGATAGTGATGCTGTGATAAATGAGATATTTTTATTATCTCAAAAAACCCACACATTTAGAAAGGCAGATACATTTAAAATGGAACACAGAATTAGAAGTACCATAATAGATACCTCTATAAGTTCTGGTAAAAATAAATACATTATTAACTCTGCTTTTTAAGAATGACAGAAAAGACAACTAAGAAGAAAAGAAATGAGATGGATGTAAAAAAACAAGGAGCTACCATAGAATAAAGGTACATAATAGAAGATATTTCAGAACAGAGAGGAAAATTTATGCAATCACAAAGATGAAACAAATGTGAGGAAACTATAAGTATTCTGCCACAACTAGAGCATTATATATAAGAAGGAGTGAAGGAAGATAAGCTTGAGAAGTAATAAGTATTGCCAAACTACTCTCAATGAAGAGGTGTCAGATACAAGCTCTTTTCTTCATCCTTATCTGCATTTGAGGACATGTAAGGCTTTTTACTACGAGCTTCCTAAAGCAGCATAAATGGAAGGAATGAATGTACTTGAAGCCATAGTGATGTCAACATCACTAAAACCTTGTTTCAGTGACTTCAAAAAGGCATTAATATCCATGGAAATGTTATTAAAAATAATATGTGGCTCTTTCACCAATGCATTCTTGCCCTTCAAGCTCAGTATATTCTTAACACTGGAGTTATAAAAAGTGGGTAGTTTAACAGCATACAAATAGAAATGTTTTTTGAAGTGTTCTTCATTTGTAATTTAAAACAAAATAAACCATTTTCTGAAGGAATTAATAGAAATAATAGAAAACATCTTTTAGCATCATATATGAAATTCAGTTCACCAGTTACCACACCAGTGCCTCTGAAGAGGGGAAATCCTAAAATTCTGACTGTTTACATACAATTGTTTCTTTCTCCTTTCCAGTTAATTTTTGACTCCTCTGTATTACAAAGAGAAATCATGGTTTAACTTATTTAGCCACAAAATCTTATTATAAGTTATTCTAAAATCCAGATTTCCTGAACCACTAATAGACAGTGGATGGTTATGAGACAGCACCTGATATTGAAATTAGAAGATAGCAGAATTTTCACAAAATGCTAGAGGCTATACATAGATAATGACACAAAAGTCCACCACATCATGATCTCCACACTCTACTCTTTATGTAATGAATAAAGAAAGTTTTTGAAATAGGAGGCATTATTTCAAGTCTCATTTCATCCTTATTAACTGATTACTTTATAATCTTCTTTACATTTAGTTTTCTAATCTGCAAAAGCAAGATAATAAAGCCAATACTTATGAGTCTCTAGAACAGATATATAATAAAATTCTTTTTTTAAAAAAAGATTTTATTTATTTATTTGACAGAGAGAGATCACAAGTAGGCAGAGAGGCAGGCAGAGAGAGAGGAGGAAGCAGGCTCCCTGCTGAGCAGAGACCAATGCGGGGCTGGATTCCAGGACCCTGAGATCATGACCTGAGCCAAAGGCAGGGGCTTTGAGCTACCCAGGCACCCCATATAATAAAATTCTTAGCAAAACTGTAAACTGTAGGATATTCTATGAATATTATACATAGATATTGCCATTTCTAAAAATATCTGTTCAACATGAAAACATTTAGTTACTACCTTTTGGGAAAGACGTAGGAGTAGAGAAATTAGGAGACTTTGGATTAAGCATATTAGATATTAAGAAATATATAGAGAGAGCAAGATAAATACAGAGCAAGATGAAAGAATGGATGATTAGATAGATAATTGACAAATGATAACTTGTAGATGAAAAATAGATAGATGATAGATAGAAAATATATAAATAGATGTGATTATTTTAATCCATCCCTCAAATTAAAACTTAGCCCACTGTGAGCTTATGGAGAAGTTGGCCTGTGGGCATTCTACTTTAATGAAATTATTTGTATGGTAGAAAATAATTTGCCTCAGGCAGAAGTTGATTCCTTTGCTCAGTCAGAGACAACATTATCTATCCTAAATATCAAATCCTAGGCCCAATTCTATATACTCATGACTGAGATTCGTCACTGAAGGCTGTATCCCAAGGAATTATTTTCACCAGGACTTGGCTAAGAACAACAACACAATTTTAAGATCTAGGTGACAGATTTTAAAACACACCTAGAGAAAGGGATTACCTGGACCACAATTCTGAACAACTCTTGCCCTGTAGGATCTCATAACTTAGATAATGCAGAGTTCAGATGACATCATAAAAAAATATAAACTCACATACCTTATCAAAGGAAGAGAAAGACACATTCAATTTGTTAATTCTTTGAAAAAATGGAAATGGAAGTAGATTCAAAACAACAAAACAAGCAAAAATCCTATTACCCCAATAATAAATAATATACATTAATACCACTTGTTTGTCCAAATAGTCTTCAAAATTTAATTTTCCTTTATTATCTCAAATTTTAAAGGTCTTAGTCACTTCTTTTAAAACCATTTATTAACTTTTTTTGATCAGTCATCATTTTGTGTGTGCGCACAAGCCAAAATCATGTGTTAGACAAAATATAAACCTGTGATATCTCCACATATTAACTCATTGTCGAATTAGAAACTAAATGTAGATATGGTTATACATAGCATTTCTCTCTATCCTTTCTTTTTTTGGTATATGATGGCAGGGATTAAGTTAAAAATATATCTTTGATTGTTCTTATTGTTTATAAGTCAGAACTGTTTTCACCGCCTTTTTGAAACTTACTATTTATCCTTGGCAAAACACCTTATACATTTAACTACATTTCATTTCTGTGATACAATGGAAAAATGACTGTTATCCAAAACCACATTGAGTTCTATATTCTGCCCATGTTGTACAGTTGCTTTTTACACAACCCTCCAAATATGACCAGCCAAATATCACTATTATATTCTAAATTGCTGAAAACCAAAGGTAAGGAAGATATTTTGAAAAACACCCATAGAAATACGAAGTAACATTATATTTAGGGGAATAACTATTTGAATGACCTTAATTTTTTGTCAGAAAATATCTGACAGCTAGAAGGCAGGGGAGAAAAACAAACAGAAAAGAACAGAAAAAAAAAGAGAGAGAGAGAAAGAATCCATCAAATAATTCTACAACTAAAGAGCTAAAAGATTTTCATGCCGAAGGAAAATTAGAAGAAAAAAAAGAGTATCTTTATGAAGAGTAAAATAAATGGTAACTACCTGAGTAAATATAAAATACTATATTTCCTTTAAATTCTTTTGAATTCATATATGATTATTGAAAATCTTTACAATATCTGGTAAAGTTTTCAGTGTATAAAACTAATGAATATTTGGAATATATTTAGTGAAATTGACAAATTTTAATTTTGTTAACCTAAATCTAAATGGGCATTTTTAATTTTCAAATACTAGACATCATAGATCTAAATATTCCAGTTAAAAAGGCAGAAATGGGGGTGCCTGGGTGGATTAGTCGTTTAAGTATCTCCTTTATCTGAGGTCATGATCCCAGGGTCCTGGGATAGAGCCTCAAAAACAGGCTCCCTGATCAGTGGGGAGTCTGCTTGTCTCCTTTCTTCCTGCTTGTGCTGTCTCTCACTATCTTCGTCTGTCTCAAATAAATACATAAAATATTTTTAAAATAATAAATAAAACAAACAAACAAATAAATAAATAAATAAATAAGCAGAGATTGGGGTACTGGGTGGCTCAGTCAGTTGGGCAGCCGCCTTTGGCTCAGGTCATCGTCCCAGCATCCTGGGACTGAATCCTGCATCAAGCTCTCTGTTCAGTGGGCAGTCAGTTTCACCTTCTTCCTCTGTCCCTGTCCCATCATTTGTGCTCTCTCTCTCTCTCATTCTCTACCAAATAAATAAAATATTTTGTAAAAGTCAGAGACTGATAAAGTAGTTTTAAAAAGATCCTATTATGTTTTCTGTTAAACGAAGACAAAAAGTAAGTGAATAAAAAATATTTTACAAGATGCTGAGGTGGCTCAGTTGGTTAAACATCTTCCTTAGGTTTAGGTCATGATCCCAGGGTCCTGAGATTGTGTCTTACATCGGGCTCCTTGTTCAGCAGGGAGCTGCTTCTTCCTCTGCCAACCACTCCCTTGCTTGTGCCCCTTCTCTCTCTCTGACAAATAAATAAATAAATAATAAAATAAATAATAAATAAATAAAATATTTTCAAAAGATTTCATTATACAAAAAATAAATACAAAATCCTGGAGTGAATTTATTGATTTATATTAAAATATTTATTTATTTATTTATTTATTTATTTATTTATTTGAGAGAAAGAAGGAGTTGGGGGAACAGCAGAGGGAGATAGAGAATCTCAAGCAGACTGCTGTGTGTGGAGCCTGATGAAGAGGTTCAGTCTCAGGACCCTGAGATCATGACCTGAGCCAAAACCAAGAGTTAGATGCCTAACCACCCGAACCACCCTGGCAAAACTGAATGGCTGTTATTGGTCCCCATACTATAATTATTTACCTCTTCATGGCTGTTTCAGATACTAATTTCTTAGAAGAGTAAATTCCATAATTAATATTACATTGGGTGACTATCATGTGTGTGTAGGTACATTTGATCTGTAATCATTTTTCATGCTATTAATTTCATTAAGAATCCTATGTATTAAATGTATATTTAAAGATTGAGAAAGTTTTAATAAGTCATAAACATCAAAGATTTAAATGTCTAGTGTTTTTTTGTTTTTGTTTTTGTTTTTTAAAGCACGCCCATGAAAGATTACACATTCCTAATCATTTAAGACTCTGGAATCATATTCTGAAAAGTACGCCTAAGTCTACTTTATATTTCAATTTGTTTCATCTAATATCTACAAGAGTAACATTATTTTTCAAATTTTCTCAGATTTTCTTCCAGTTCAATAAAAGCTCACAAGTACTGGAAATAATGTACAGGACAGGTATAGATAGCAGGTTAATGGGCACTGGGTGTTATGCACAAGTGGTGAATTACTGATGATGTACTATATGTGGGCCAAATGAATTTAAATTAATAAAGAAAATAAAATAATAAAATGAAATAAAATAATAAAATAAAATATAAAATAAAAAAGTGAAAAAAATCCACATATAATTATATCTGGAAAAATTAATCGGTACTTCTTTTTGGAAACTCGTGATGGAATTACTTACTTGCCTACCAAGCACCTTTTTTGTCTTCACTTCCTTTTTTTTTTTTGAGTAGTGGCAATAGGCATCATTTAACATTATTTTTTTTTAGATTTTATTTATTTATTTGACAGAGAGGAGAGAGATCACAAGTAGGCAGAGAGAGAGGGGGAAGCAGGCTCCCTGCTGAGCAGAGAGCCTGATGCGGGGCTTGATCCCAGGACCCTGGGATCATGACCCGAGCCGAAAGCAGAGGCTTTAACCCACTGAGCCACCCAGGCGCCCCATCATTTAACATTATTATTTATCTAAATAAGAATATTGCATTTATCTCTTGCGATGTAACAATGTTGCCACAAAATTACAGCTTGAAATAACATACATTTGTTATCTCAGTTTCTTTTCCTCAGGAGTTTGAGTACAGCTTAGTGATGTACTTTGCTTAGGTTTTGTAAAACTATAATGTAGGTATTAGCTGGGAATGTGGTCTCACCGAGGTTTGACTGAGGAATATTATGCTTTCAAGCTCACGATTGCTCACAGAATAAGTATTTTGTGAGCTTTTGACTGAAGACTGCTGTAAATTTTTATAGGTCTGATTGTTTTCTTAAAACCAGAAAAGGAGAGTCCCACCTAGAAAGGCAGACATTACTATCTATATAATGTAATTACATACATCCCATTACCTCTATCATATTCTGTCTGTCATAAGTAAGTCACAGTTCCCACTGCTTAGAAGAACATGAACAATAGGAGGTTGGATGATGAAAGTCATCTTACAGTCTGTCTGCCACAGTTGGATTCCATGTTCTAGTTGAATGCTTTCAAGAAAGCACATGTATTCCAATAGAAATTTGTCCCATGGTTTTGACCAATGCTATTTCTTAGAGTTAATTGTCCCCAAATGTTGCAAAGACAATAAATAAATAAATAAATAAATAAATAAATAAATAAATAACAATAATAATGTGATGTGTTTTAAAAAAGGAAGAAAAGAAATTTAAGTAGAAATATCAGGAAGTAAATTTTTAAAGGACAGATATAAAATGGAAATGAAAGTCACTCTTCCACTCTTCTATCACCCAAATCTAACTGGTTTTATAAATATCATCAGCATGGATACAGAAAAAGGCATTAAATGAGTGTATTAATCTTCTATTACTAGCATACCAAAGTACCACAAAATCAGCAGTTTAAAACAATATTCCTTAATTGTCTCCAATGTGTATGCCAGGAATCTGGGCAGAGCACAGCTCAGCTGGTTCTCTGATCCAGGCTCCACAAGATGGAAATCACAGTGTCAGCAGGACTGTGTTTCTTTTGGAGGCTTTGAAGAAACTCTTTCAAGCTAATGTAGGTTATTTGTCTAATTCAGTTTCTCACAGTTTTAAGGCTGAGGTTTCCATTTTTTGGCTATTGGTTCAAGGCAGTTCTCACTTTTTAGAGGCCACCCACATCCCTTGGCTCCTTTCCACCTTTCTCCTTCTCCAAAACCAGCAATAACCACTTCACATTCTGTAACTTTCTCTAATCTCTCCATCCACCTCCGTACTCCTCTGCTTTGAGTCAGATAAAGATCTTGGATTTTAAGAGTTTGTGTTAATAGATTGGGCCCCACCAACACAATCTCCTGTTTGTAAGTACAACCATAATTACAGCTGAAAAAATTTTTTCTCCAGTCTAATTTATTCAAAGATTGTGGGGATTAGGGCATGAGCATCTTTTCTGGGGGTGTTTTTTTAAACAATAAACTATAAAATGACAATAAAATCATGATAGGGTTTATCTTTCTGTAAAAATAAAAAAGTTTATCATTTTACTGTCCTATGGGACAGTATAATCTGATAATCTGAATAAATGGGAGAGATTTACAAGTTTTTAAGAGTTTCTGTAATCTCCATTTTATCCAAGAAAGAACAACTTTTCCAGAAACCTGTTTCATTGTAACTAATCTCAGCGACAGTATTATTTTTTAAGGCAGTGAAATATAAGCTGATTATAAAGCATCTTGGCATCTCCTATACAATCTTTGAGCAGTCATTGGATTTAGGAAAAAAATGTTGACGAGGCCAAAATCTTTTCATGCAAAATTGTCTATTGACTTGGCAACATAACAATAATCAATATTTCATAAAAGCAATACCAAAATTTTTGCTTACAGGAATTGAGAGGTGTTTGTTTTTGTGGATTTTGTTTCATCTGTGTTCTTAAAGATATCAAATGGGCCTGCAAATTGATATATTTTGTCTGTTTGTACTTGGTGAACTCTAAGTAAATCAGCAACAATATGTCACTTCAGGATGTGCTTCATAGAGCAAAGTTATATATTCACTGACCCTGAGAAGGATGTCAACAAACACAGCAATAATAATGGCTTATCTTATTTAAATACTCCGTTTATAAAGCACTATGCTAAGCACTTTCATGAACTTCCACACTTAATCCTGATTGAACAGTAAGCATATTGTTCCAAGTACAAATATGAGAAAACAGTCTGACTTGTTAAAATTCATACTACTGGTACCTAACAGAACTGGGTGTCAAACCATGAATATCTATTTTTGGCACCTACGACCCTAATTTTTATTTTCTACCTCCTACACAAACACACACGGACACACACACACAGACACAATTATGCATGTACAAAAGTATACATCTGACATCAAAAGGTACACACTACCAGTACACATGGAGACTTAAAGACTTCAGTGTTTGTTCCTAGCTCAGATCTAGGTAAACTAATGCTAAAGACCAGCAAAGATGCTAGAAACATTATGATTGGTTTTAGAAATTCTAAAACTTTATTTTCTTTTACAGGACATTCACATTCATGATTCTCCTTCTATTATGTTTCAGTTTTGAAGTAAAGTTAATGCTGCTACTTTTTTTTTTTTTTTTTTTTTTTTTTTGTTAGTTGTACAACACATAAAGTCTTTTTTTTTTTTAATGCTGCTACTTTTTACAGGACTTCTGATTATACTAAGTTAGCTTAAAGTGAAACCACGATTAAGATATGTTGATAAGGCAAAATTCAGTAAATTACAAATTAAGTTATATTACCAGTTCTATAGATTCTGGGTATCATAAGGGGCATTTTGTTAAAAGAGATGTTAAATGAGTTCCTGAAGGTTTGAAATATTTGGGACAAAAAACAATGGCTGAACTCCAAGATATCAGATAATTGAACCTAGCTCCTTTACTGGGAGTAATTAGGTCTAATTTGCATAGATAAGGTCATCTGAACAACTTTCTGGTGGAAAATAAAGCTAATTGAGATTAATGACTTTTAAACACATTGTTCCTCTACTTAGCATATCAAGATAATATTTCCTGGAGAATAGAAAATGCTTCAGGAATTCTATTAGGAAAGTAGGGGTAAGAAATCATTTATTCTTTCACTCATTTTGTCACATAACATTGTAATGTTTCAATAGTATATGTCAAATTATTTTACAAAATAATTTAAAAAAGCCTTATCAATATAACATTTTTTTATTTTCAGCAATTTCTGTGTTTTTTTTATACTCATTCATTTCTCATGTATAACTCCTACAAGTTTGATGTGATTTTTCTCCTCTTTTAAAGATGAACACACTGATGCTTAAAGAAAAGAAGTTCCTTACTAAAGATTATACAACTAGTAAAACAGTTAAGCCAGGATCTGATATCAATTATCTTCAACCTCTAAACTATTTCAAAACCTAAACAAAATAAACAGAATGAAACACATATAATGTATCAAATGTAAAGCAATATAATTTTTCTTTTGGTTTTGGTCTTATTATGCTTCATACCAAATTAAAACAGGAAATAAATATATATATTTGTTTTGAGCAGCTGTGTGTGCTATATATAGACATAAGAAAACATGAACACATTAAAATATTTTTTAAACTGTTTCTGATTCTCAATTTTGTCAAAAATTCCAGTAGTGATTATTTAGAAAGAGACAGTAGTATATTTGTTCCACTTGTAATATTTGGATCTGTATGTACTTTGAACAAACTTGGTTCTATGACAATGTATTGATTAATTGACCTTTTGCTAAACCATCCCACTATAAAGATAATTGACAAGTAAAACAAATTAAATCTGTTAAGTCTAAACTAGGATACAAATTCCCCCATTCATAGAGCACATATAGGCAACATATGAACTGAATGACTAAGTGTGACCTAATGATTAAAAACAAAAAGAAGACTGCTATTCTGTTATAAACTGAACTGTGCCCTGTGCCCTCCTCCACATTACTATGTGGAAGCCCTAAACCTTGGTGCCTCAGGTTATATCTATTTAGAGATAGGGCACTTAAAGAAATAATCAAAGTAAAATTAGGTAATTGAGATGGACCCTAAACCAATATGACTTGTATATTTATACAAAGGGGAGTTTAGGATTGATAGAGAAAAAGACAACAGATATGTGTATGGAGAGATGAGGGACAAACATGTGAGGACACAGTGGGAAGGTAGCCATCATCAAGACAAGGGAGACAGGCCTTAGAACAAACCAAACCTGCTAACACCTTGATCTTGGTTTTACTTTGCTTCCTAAACTAGGAAATGTAAATTTCTGTTATTGAAGCCATGAAGTCTCTGGTATTTTATTATGGCAACCTGAGCAAGCTAACACATAGCCCCTTCCATTAAAGTCCTTAAACTCCTTTTCCAGTGAAACTAATAATTATACACATTAGAGTCTACAAAAATCTATAAGAAAAGATCTGTATTATAAAACCTGTAGGGATCACATCATGAGGTTTTAGTAGAAATAAACCATCAACTCTTTAAATGACAGGATTTTCAACCCTTTCTTTCTTTCTCTATGACTTTCTGTGGTTGGTGTTTTCCAAAGTCATTACTGCTATATGTATCCAAATGTTTTCTTGAATGCTCTGATTGTAAGTTTGATACACGATCTGGTTAGTGTACACCATCCTTAGTCTTACGTCAGGACCAAATGAGTAAACCATGAGGTTGCGGTTTTCCCCTTAGGGAAAAAATACAGAAATTAAAGCTATTTTGGCATTTCAAAAGAAGGGTGTTCTAATTATCAACTGCTACATCATATACTACCCTAAAATTTAGTGGCTTAAACTAATAAACCCTTATTACCTCACAGTTTCTGTGGACCAGGAATTCAGGTTGTGCTTAGTTAGGTTTATCTAGCTCAAGTACTCTCACAAAACTGTGATGTAGATACTGCTCAACACTGCAGTCACCTCAAAACTCAACTGAGGGAGGATTTATGTTCACTCTTAAAGCAGCTATTAATAGGACTTGAGTCTCTGTTGGCTATTAGCAGAAGACATAATTCCTTGCCAGGTGAATATCTCTAGGTTACTCAAAACAAGACAGCTAGCTTATAGTCAATGATATTGTATTATAAACTTCAAAGTTGCTAAGAGACTGGATCTTATTTTATTTCACTACAAAAAAGAAATTATTATAGGACTCAAAAGAAGTATTAGCTAACTGTGATGGTAATTATGTTGCAATATATAAATACATCAAATTAACATATTATATACCTTAAACAAAATCAATGATATATGTCAATTATATAAAATTATTGGTGACCAAATGGTAGAAAAAAAACCTAAAATACATTAGTGAAATTGAATAGGATGGCTACTAATGCATAAGTAAGACAAAAGACAGTAAGAAAACCAGTGTCATAAGTAACTGACCTTAGAAGTAAGTAGAAAAGGGTCAGTGAAGACATAGGTTTGAGTAGTGTTGGGGAGGAAGATCTTCCTCTGATCTACAAGGTCTTTCCAGTTGGACTTAGAATCAAATTGACAGATTAACAGGAGAAAATCCCATTTGATAGGGGGATCCACACAGACAAGAAATTCCAAAGACAATGAGACAACATGAAGCTTGTATGAGCTAAAGAGAGGAGTAGGGTCTGAGGAAACAAAGTTGAGAAAGACAGTTAGCAAGAAGGGAAAGGAAATGTTTAGAAAAACAAAGGTTGCCCTATTTTGCAGATAAATTCCTTGGGTAAAGGAAGTATCTGTTAGTAGCTCTCTTCCTGGTACAGGATCTCCTTTGCATCATAAATGTAGGCAGTTAAGTGGGAGACAGAGAACTTTTCCTGCATCTGCTGGGCTTTGATTACTTTTAAGTCAAAGCAATCTTCGTGTCAAAGTGGCCCATCCTGGGGCAGCCTGCCAAGGCCCCTAGAGTATTCATAATGGAAGTGTAGGAATTAAACAAATAGAGTGGACTAGGAAACAGGGATACTTTTTATAGATAGGATGTGAAAATTATCTATTAGATTATCTGCAGTGGCACTAACATCATGAAATAGTTTTGTTTTTCCTAAATATCAAAGCAATTCTGACCTATTTGATTTGTGTGATAATCATTTTTCAAAAACCATAGATAAAGTTCTCCACATAGATGTTACAGACAAATGCTACTTCTCATAGTAAGCCTGTTTCCTATGAGTAAGTTTGTGCAGTAATTTTAATGGAATCAAATAAATAAATAAATAATGAACATAGCAGGTCAAAATCTAGATCATGGAAATTATTTTAATTGAAAACTATGGAATTATACTTTTGTCACATATTGTCTTAAAATAATTTCTATAATATTCTTTTCATATTATACTTTTTATTTATATGTATACATTATCTACTATGAACATTTTGATATATCCTTCGATATAAAATTTATCTCTAATTAAAATATGCTTACTTATCTTAATGAATTAATGAATTGGTAAATTAACTAATTGTAATTCTCCCCTTTTTGCCAGAAATGTTTCAGTGATTCATGGAGCTATTGCAAACAACTGTGTATTCAGCTCTTTCAAGCATTTCTTTTCCTTTCACAATTTAGTGAACTGATCTCCTGAAAACAGAGTGTGACATATTTGGCTTTAAAATAAGAAAAGAAGAAAAGAAAAAGGAAGAAAATATAATAAAACCCTGCATTTTGAAAACGTGGCACTATGGTCTGGGCTTCTGAGACTTTAATTAAAATAATAAAATTTTATTGATCCCATGATTACTTTATATACTTTGTTGCTTGTGTTTTTAATTACAACAATTGAAAACTGTCTGCAATGTTTTATTCCTGAGACTAAGTAGCACCAGATGTTTGAGGTAAACAATATTCAGAGGATATGTGGATTATCCTTCCTTTACATAAGAATTGGGATTTCATTTTGTCTTCCTTATGTCCTTGAATTCATAGGTGTGGTTTAGTAGTTATTATCCTTTGTCCCTTGCAACATGTAAGGATTACTACAAACCCCACATGCTAAGCTAATTAAAACATATTCTTTTTTTAGTTTTCTCAATGTCAAACCGCCATGCAATAAGTGATAATAATATGGATAAACTAATTGGTGAAGGTTATCATTAGTTTAAGCACAAAATTGTGAACAAATCAGTTTCATGTTTAATAATATTTTATGATTGATAATGCATGAACTTTGAAGTTAGGCAAATCTGAAGTAATGTTGGACTAGTGCATAAACCTGGCTCTGCTTCCTGTAAGTTACTTAATTATTATTATTTTTTTTATTTTTTATTTTTTATTAACTATTATTTTTTATTTTTAACAGTAAATTATGAAAAATAGAATCTATGTGAAAGCTATTATAAAGATAATATAAAATAGCATACATAATCATTTAACACAGTGCCTTACATAATAATAATGTCATAAATGTTATTATTTTCTAACTAGCATCCATATAAGCTCCTACTATGTGCTTATAAATATTTAGTACAAAACATAGAAATATGCAGTTATATATCTCAGATGCTTATAAAATATTTTAAAACAATAGAATAAATACATGTATGCAATATAATGATTATTAGTAAGACTTCTTTGGTAAGACAAATTGAATGGATTATCAAATTTAATGGAGATTTAGAATAAGATCTATGGATTTAGGTGGAAAAGTTCAAAATCCCTCTCTCTCTCTCATCTTTCTGTCAGTCTCACTCTTATTTGTTTAAAGATCCAAGCTCCCTGAGATAGCTTGTTGCCTGGGAACTATAACTTTCCCATTAATAGAAGGAAACACATTAACAAGAGGAAAGGTATTGAAAGGAAAAGTGAAAAAACTTTATCCAACGAGGAGAATACAGGATGTTCTTCCCAGGATTCCCTGTTTAATGCACAGTGAAATTCAGAGGGCAGTAATACACTCAATGAAGAAGAGTAAGAAGCTGGACACCTGGGCTACTCAGTTGGTCACGTAACTGCCTTCTGCTCAGGTCATGATTCCAGGGTCCTGGGATTGAGTCTGCACTCCCCCAACTCTGCAGGGAACCTGCTTTTCATTCTCCTTCTGCTTCCAACTGCCCCTCCTTGTGCTCTTTCTCTGTAAATAAATAAATAAATAAATAAAAATCTTTATAAAAAATAAAATAAACGATAGTAAGAAGCAGATTTATCACCTAATAGTGGAAGAATTCTGACTACCAAATATATAATAGTAAATGGAGAACTCAAGATATATATTAAATACTCAATAAAGTTCCCTTATCAGGTTACCAAACAGAGATCAGCATAGAAATGACTAATGTATGCAACAAAATAATGTCATTACTGAGCATATATTTTGTTTTTTTAAATACATACAATTTTAAGCTCAAGCTTGTGCATGACTAGTAAAGTAAAGTTACATAGATGAACCCTTAACTATAACATATCTAACATATAGGACAAATATATATAACACACAAACATAAGGCCAGTCAATAGAGACCAATAAGTCAATTAAATAAATGAACATTTTCAAGTTTTCTTGCATATTATGTAATATTATAACTAATCTACATAATTTTACAAATATCAAGTTCATTTTCTGTGACCTTTGTACTTATAATGAATTTTATATATTTTACTCTAAAATTAAAAAAATATTTTACTTGTGAGCTTTCTAAAGCTGTTTAATTAAAGAATGACCATTCTGACTGGTCTGACCATTTTGTGGTTTTGATTTACATTTCCCTGATAATGAGTGATATTTAGTACCTTTTCATGTGCCTCTTAGCCATCTGTATGTCTTCTTTGGAGAAATGTTGATTCGGGCCCCCCCCTTTTTTAATTTAATTTTTAATTTTTAATTGAATTGTTTGGGTTTTTGCTGTTGAGATGTGTAAATTCTTTATATATTTTTGGAATCAACCCCTTATCTCATTGCAAAAGATACATCTTTTGCAAATATCTTCTACCATTCACTAGGTTGCCTTTTTTTCTGTTGATGATTTCTTTTGTTGGGCAAATGCTTTTTATTTTACTGTAAATAATCACTTCACACCAGTTAGAATAGCTAATATCAAAAGACACAACAAGCATTGGTAAAGATGTGGAGTAAAGGGAAGCTTTATGCACTGTTCGAGGGAATATAAATCAGTGCAACCACTGTGAATATAACTAGGGGCACCTGGGTGGCTCAGTGGGTTAAAGTCTCTGTCTTGGCTCAGGTCATGACTCAGGGTCCTGGGATCAAGCCCAGCATCTGGTTCTCTGCTCAGCATGGAGCCTGCTTCCCCGCCTCTCTCTGCCTGCCTCTCTGCCTACTTGTTATCTCTCTCTCTGTCAAATAAATAAAATCTTAAAAAAAAAAAAAAAACCTAGATATTGTAAGGCAAACTACCAAAAAAACAGCATTTACTAATTAGTATAAATTAATAATTTTGTTATAAACTACAGTGAGAAAAATATATACTTGGATGTTGAACTATTAAAAAAACTTTGTCTTTTATTAATCAGATATCAATAATTTAAATGTTGATCTAGTTTTATTGACTCACTCACTAAGTAAATATTAAATCAAACTATTAGTTACCAATAACAAAAATATTTACTAAGTGATCTAGTATGTCACACAAATATAAAGTTTAAATTTTGAAGATAATTGTATTTGTAATAAACTAAATAGTTTGTTTCTTAAAATTTTATTCTACTGGAATAACACTATTTCACTTTTATTACCTTTGAAAAGAGTAAAAATTACTAGAAAAACATAAAGAGTCTAATAAATGAGAAACTCAGTCTGCATAGTACTTAGATATTAACAGTACATATTTTTAACAGTACATATTTAATATTTATTTTTTAAAAACATTGTTACTGTTATGTCCGGATCGAGACCCTCCCAGAAGAACACACAAAAGGCAGGCTGGATGCAAGAGCAAGAGGGTTTATTTCCAGCTAGCTGGGGCTCCCACCGGCACACATGACAGTACAGTGCTAAGGCCAGAAGCCCCGCCTCTCCCCTTTGCAGCATTTTTATGCACAAGTATGCAAGCACATACGTCACTACACATGTCACTACACACGTAGGCGAGTTCCTTATTCTTTATATGGCAATTACCTAAATCTATGCATTTCATTGGTGCATTTGAACAACTCAGGGGCTGGGCGTCACACAGGGAAGCTAAATTCCAGGAAGTTTTCACGCCCTTACCCTTAGGCCTGTCTTTTTCTGGCTTAAAATGAAGCCTGTCATGGAGGAATGGTAATCTACTTAAAAACTGAACTCCACAGTTACAATAGAGCAAAATATCAATATATCAGAGTATAATGTGGATTATCTAAAGTAGCAATTAACTGGCATTCTAGAAAAAAGGCATAAAATAAGGAAACAGAAATTAATTTTTTTTCCCCTTTCATTACTCTGGTGTCCCAGGAAATACCAGTCAGTCCCCATATATAGATGGGCTCATCAGTGTCCCAAGGTTAGGAATCAATTCCATGTTGAGCAGTGGATCTTTATGAAAGGTATCTCATTAATTTGATAACAAAGTATCAGATTAGCACTAGCTTATGCCCCATTCTGACTGTAATAAGAGCTTTAGCATTGCTTTATCCTACACGTGTTGTTTTCCCTAGCTTGAGATACTGACACCCTGACTTCCTGCACCTACCCACACACTGAAGTTTCAGCCCCTGCAGCAGCCTTCTGCACTAATGACTCATTGAAAAACCCTACTAAAAGATTTATAACTTAGTCCAGTCTTCTGGAGATGAAACTTCCCTTTTCTCCCCCATATTACATAAACATGTTTTTAAGATGGGTTGTTTTGTATGCCCTCACCTTTTTATCATTTCCTTTTATATATCTATTTATCTCCCAACCTCAAAAAATCCAGTTGGATTGAAATCATTCTTCATGATTTCAACATCTATGAAGATAATAGCCAGCACCTGGGTTTCTCTGTATCTTGTACTTCATCACTTCTGAATATTTTTTTCTTCACCTCAGGCAACAGCTCATTCTTCCCTTGGTCATTTCCCAGACATTTTCAACCAAATACAAGTCCACTACCTCAGAAAACACCACTTGAAACATTTTCCTCTCTCAGTAGCACCTCCTATCTTACCAGCTATTTTCTACTACTCTTATGTCAGAATTTCTTCAACTTCTTGCTGATTTTCAGTCATTATCAACCATTCTCTCTCATGGCCTATCTTTACTCCTTAAACATCTTGTTTTACATAGTCTATTGCAATAGTCATTTTTCATTGCAAATAGTTTTTCCTTATTTTCCCTCTTCATGCTAACTACTCTATTTAAACTAAGATCTTCATTCTAAGTTGGGGAATACAGCAACAAGACCTACACCAACTCAGATGAATGTATCCGTAGAAATACACAACTATGCTGACCACTTTTGCTCAAGTTTAAAGCCACAGATTTCTACTGAGCTCTCTGAACTGAAAATACTATGTTGCTCCAGTAGGTTAACTTTCTCACTCTGATAAAAGAGTATCGCTTTAACATCCTCCTATTATCTTGCTTTCAGTCAATGACGTGTATTAAAAAAAATTTAAAAAAGAAACCTAATTATTCATAAAAAAATCTTCATTTGGGTATACTATATCCCTATTTATTTAGCCTTTCTTTTTTTTCCCTCTTTCTGTTTGAATCCAAACTTTTAATTTTTTCACTATATAGCATTTGCTCAAAAATCTCACTCTTGCACTATCTGTTTTCCTTTTGCATTATTGTTTTTATCCTGTACTACACGTTAAGCTTAGTATAAACACAAAACTTTTACTGTAGATACCTCTAACAATGCACCAATTATCTGTTCCATTTAATAGGCAGTCTCCATAAAGTTGTTTGTTTTTATTGTTTCTAATTCTTCATGACTCATTGTGTCTTCTCTAACCAGATTTTCATTCTCTTGTGACATCATTCTATTTAAGTCCATGAATAACTACTATCTGGACTGTAAGCACCATTCTTAACAGGTTCATCAATGATTTGACTTTATAAATACCTTCATTTCAAGTTTACCAAATACTTTTTAAATTCAATCATTTATATGCTTTAATTCTACTTAGATTCTCAGCAGCTTTGACAAAATCATTACTTCTACCTTATTGAAGCACTTTAATGTCTTGGCTAAATGACCTCATTAAACTCACAGAACCTTAGTTTCTCATTTATAAATGAGGATAATTATCTTGCAGGATTGTTATATGATTCAGTGAAGTAATATATATTAGACATCTACTTGTGGCTGGCTTTTAGGATGGACTGAATCAAGAGAAGCAGATATAATAATAATTAATCTATCAAGCATTCTAATCTTATCTCTAGGTCTCATCTATGCTTTATGACGTGCAAGTTAGCAGGAAGCATTCCTATTTTATATACCTTTTAAGCCCATGTCTAAGCACAAACATAGCAAAAATTTTGGAACATAGCAGTAAATATTTACTAAAATGATTATTTAATTAAATTATTGACTCAAGTTCTGTTTTTTGTTTTGGTTTTAAAAAATAAACCAATAAATAATAAATAAAAATAAACTAATAAATAAATACAAATAAAAATAAATACTAATAAATACAAATAAATAGAAATTAAAAATAAACAAATCAGTTTGCACCCTTCTTTCCCAGTAGGACAGGTGGAAAATTGCCCACGATCTCACTTTATACAGAATGTAGCTGTTTTCTTGTCAATTGGTTAGAAAAATCTTTCAGCATCCAACTGATACATGATATTGAAGACTTAATTTCTTCAGATGGTGGAGCAGCAACTTACCACTGAGGAGACAGTAATGAAGTCTCTGAATACATTTATAACTTTCCCTCTACTCTCAAACTGTGTTAATTCACGAAACATATTTTATCTGTACATTTTATAATTCATCATATTTAGAGGTTTAATTATAGATAAATTGTTAAATAGGTTGTTTATGTAGACAGGCACTTTCCTAAAAGTGAAAATACAAAATCCGTAGATAGCAAATTTAATATGTTCCTTATTGACATTCTCCAGCAAAAATTGCTCAATATACCCCAAAATATATATTTATAATGGTTTATATCACCCATATATAGCACCAATTCTAATCTCTATGTGTCAGAGTTATGGATACTTGAAGTCTTCTGTGAACTTTCATTTTAGCTTTTGTTATTTCTTATTGAAGGTAAACTCCCTCAACTCAACCTATTACAAAAAATTATGCCTTTATTTCCTTCATTCCTTTCAATCGAGTGATGTGATTTCCTGTAAGTCCAGAAATAGAGAATTAATTTTACAGCAGCAAAGTCATTGTATAATTGTTTCTTATAAAGCTATAATTTTGAAAAAATAGAAAGCAAATTTATTCCTTTAAAAGCCAATATATATATTATTTTTTACAGTGCCTAGTCTGGATCTTATTTCATATGTGGTCTAGCTACTCCTTTTTAAAAGTTTCACTTTGATTCACCTTCCCTCAAATATAACCTATTCTCTCAAATTTTATTTCATTGGTAATACCTTCTCAAACTTCTTTGCTAAATTTTCCTCCATTTTCTGAACTGTAAGTAGGAGAAAGACTCAGAATTAGGTCATGTTCTCTTTTACGATCACATCCACTCTCTAATAAGCTGATTTACTGACTCCTACTATCTTAAATACTATTCATATAATGGTTACTCAAATTTTAATCTTCAAATCTGTTTTTCTACCTGAATTGCAGATCATTATATTCAACTGATTACTTGACATATCCACTTGGATTTCTTACAGGAATATCTAACTGAGGTGCCCAAAAGTAAACTGTTGATTCCGTTTCTTCAGTTGCACCTCCTAGATAAGTGGCCCCTGTCTCATAAAATCGTAACAACATTCATCCAATTGCTCAAGCAAAAACAAAAACATTTGATTTCAATTATTTTTTTAGCAGCCAGTGCTCCTCATATCAGCAGATAGTACTAACACTTACTCAGTAAATTCGTTACCATTTCTTCCAGTATCCTAAATTAATCATCCTATTTCCATTTTTGTCTGCCATAAGTTAGACATAATAATTCTTGAAAAGAGGACTCAACTTCTTTTCCTTCTACTCTTTTTCTGTTATGACCACTGTTTTTCTTATTTCCTAAGCATATAAATGCATCCTCAGAAGCATTTGCTAAACATGATGCCTATTTGCAAACCATTATGAATATTTGCTAACATTATGCCTAAAACACATACTAGATCAAGGCTATTCAGTGCCAATCTCAATAAAATAAAAAGTTTGAGCTAGAATGATACTCAAAGTGTTGCTTCCTTGATAGTGATAACTTGCCTAGTTTCATCTTTAACTTACACTATAATGCAAATTTCTTTTCTTTCTCGCCTTTCTTATTGTAGATTAGTGAGAGGTTACATATTTGACCATTCTGGTATGTCACACTTAACACTTTAAAAAATTAAATATGTTTAAGTTTGTGCCAGTACCATATTGTTTTGATTACTACAGCTTTGTAAAATAACTTGAAGTCTGGGATTGTGATGCCTCCAGGTTTGGTCTTCTTGTTCAAGGTTGCTTTGGCTACTCTGGGTCTTTTGTGATTCTATACAAATGTCAGGATTCCTTATGCAATTGCAGGGTCATAGGGTAACTCTATTTTTAATTTCCTCAGGAATCTCCACACTGTTTTCCAAAGTGGCTGCACCATCTTGCATTCCCACCAAAAGTGTAAGAATGTTCCCCTTTCTCCACATCTTCTCCAACATTTGTTGTTTACTATCTTGTTGAATTTGGCCATTCCAACTAGTATAAAGTGGTATCTCAATGTGGTTTTGATTTGAATCTCCCTGATGGCTAATGATGATGAACATTTTCCATGTGTCTGTTAGCCATTTGTGTGTCTTCTTTGGAGAAGTGTCTGTTCATGTCTTCTGCCCATTTTTTGACATCATTATCTGTTTTTGAGTGTTGAGTTTGAGTTCTTTATAGATCTTAGATATCAGACCTTTGTCTGTAGTGTCATTTGCAAATATCTTCTCCCATTCTGTGGGTTGCCTGTTTGTTTTGTTGACTATTTCCTTTGCTGTGCAGAAGCTTTTTATCTTGATGAAGTCTCAAAGGTTCATTTTCACTTTTATTTCCTTTGCCTTTGGAGACATGTCTTGAAAGAAGTTGCTGTGGCCAATGTCGAAGAGGTTACTGCCTATGTCTTCCTCTAGGATTTTGATAGACTCATGCCTCATGTTGAGGTCTTTTATTCATTTTGAGTTTATATTTGTGTATGGTGTAAGAGAATAGTCAAATTTCATTCTTCCATACATAGCTGTCAAAATTTCCCAACACCATTTATAGAAGGGACTGTTTTTGTTTGTTTGTTTGTTTTCCACTGGATATCTTTTCCTGCTTTTTTGAAGATTATTTGACCACAAAGTTACAGGTCCCTATCTGGTCTCTCTACTCTGTTCCACTGGGCTATCTACTCTGGCTATGTGCCTGTTTTTGTGCCGGTACCATGCTGTCTTGGTGATCACAGCTTTGTAGTAAAACATGAAATCAGGCAAAGTGATGCCCCTAGCTTTATTTTTTTCTTTTTCAACATTTCCTTAGCAATTTGGGGTCTTTTCTGGTTCCATACAAATTTTAAGTTTGTTTGTTCCAGTACTTTGAAAAATGGCAGTGAAATTTTGATCAGGATTGCATTGAAAGTATAGATTGCTCTGGGTAGTATAGACATTTTAGCAATGTTTATTCTTCCAATCCATAAGCATGGAATGTTTTTCCACATTTTGTGTCTTCTGCAATTTCTTTCATGAGTGTTCTGTATTTCCTACAGTACAGATCCTTTACTTCTTTGGTTAGGCTTCTTCCCAGGTATCTTATGGTTCTTGATGCTATAGCAAATAGAATCAATTCTCTAATTTCCCTTTCCATATTTTCATTGTTAGTGTATAAGAAAGCAACTGATTTCTGGGCATTGGTTTTGTATCTTGGAACATTACTGAATTGCTATATGAGTTCTAGTAGTTTGAGGGTGGAGCCTTTTGGGTTTTTCATGTAAAGTATCATGTCATCTGCAAAGAGAGTTTGACTTCTTGGCCAGTTTGAATACCTTTTATTTCTTTTTGTTGTCTATTGCTGTTGCTAGGACTTCTAGTACTATGTTGAACAAGAGAGATGAGAGTGGCATCCTTGTTGTGTTCCTGTCAGCTTTTCACCATTGAGGATGATATTCAGTGTGGGCTTTTCATTATAGATTTTATGAAGTTGAGGAATGTTCCCTCTATTCCTATACTTTGAAGAGTTTCAATCAGGAAAGGATGCTATATTTTGTCAAATGCTTTTTTTGTGCCTCACTT
Organism: Procyon lotor; assembly: GCA_028646535.1. NCBI lineage: Eukaryota > Metazoa > Chordata > Mammalia > Carnivora > Procyonidae > Procyon > Procyon lotor. The sequence continues at coordinate 62,926,018 of CM053613.1, forward strand.
GAGAGGACCATGTGGTTCTTCTCTCTTCTCTTATTGATTTGTTCTATCATATTGATCAATTTGTAAATGTGGAGCCACGCTTGCATTCCAGGGATAAATCCCACCTGGTCATGATGAATAATCTTTTTAATGTGCTGTTGGATCCTATTTGCTAGGATCCTGTTGAGAATCTTGGCATCCATATTAATCAGAAATATTGGTCTGGAAGTCTCCTTTGTGGTGGGGTCTTTGCATGGTTTGAGGATCAGTGTAATGCTGGCTTCATGGAAAGAGTCTGGAAGTTTTCTTCTTGATTCTATTTTTTTAAACAGCTTCACAAGAATAGGTATTATTTCTTTGAATGTTTGGAAGAATTCCCCAGGGAATACGTCAGGTCCTGGGCTCTTGTTTGTTGGGAGGTTTTTGATCACTGCGTCAATCTTCTTATTAGATATTTGTCTATTCAAGTTGTCTACTTCTTCCTGTTTCAGTCTTGGCTGTTTATACATTTCCAGGAATGCATCCTCTTCTTCTAGGTTGCTTAACATATTGGCATAGAGGTGTTGATAATAATTTCTGATGGTTGTTTGTGTTTCTTTGGTGTTAGTCGTGATCTCTCCCCTTTCGTTCATAATTTTGTTAATTTTGGTTCTCTCTCTTTTCTTTTGGATTAGTTTGTCTAGTGGTTTGTTAACCACTACCGATTCTTTCAAAAAACCAACTTCTGGTTCCATTGATGCCTTCTACTGTTTCTCTAGTTTCTAACTCATTGATCTCTGCTC
>CM053613.1:62927278-62951715 GCA_028646535.1 Procyon lotor
AGTGGTTAACAAACCACTAGACAAACTAATCCAAAAGAAAAGAGAGAGAACCAAAATTAACAAAATTATGAACGAAAGGGGAGAGATCACGACTAACACCAAAGAAACACAAACAATCATCAGAAATTATTAGTTAAGGGGCACCTGGGTGGCTCAGTTGGTTAAAGCCGGTGTCTTTGGCTCAGGTCATGATCACAGGGTCCTGGGATCTAGCCCCACATCCAGCTCTCTGCTCAGTGGGGAGCTTGCTTTCACCCTCTCTCTCTGCCTCCCTCTCTGCCTACTTTGATCTTTCTATCAAATAAATAAATAAAAACTTAAAAAAAAAAAAGAAATTATTATTTAAGCAACTTAGAAGAAATGGATGCATTCCTGGTAACCTATAAACATCCAAGACTGAAACAGGAAGAAGTTGACAACCTGAATATAGATTAACAACATTAAAAATTATGGCAGTTGTTCATCAGAGGCTATCATAAAGCAAGAAGTAGAAAATACAAACTGGAAGCTTGCCACTCATGTAAGTGACAGGTTATTAGAACCCAGATATATTTTAAAACACTACAATTAACAAGAAAATAATAGCTCAATAGTAAAATGGATAAAATATTTCATGGCATAACAGAATAAAAACAGAAAAATGCCAACAAACTTGTAAGAATGGGAATGTTAATGAGAAATTACAATAAATCATGGTTGAATATGTGTAGTATGCTCATAAGAAAGTATTGGTACAACTTTAGAAAAGCTTAGAAAGTTAATTTTATATGGATAAGTTGAAAATACTAATATTTAGCAACTCTATTTACGAGAGAAACTTCCTAGAAAAGAGAATTCAGTACACGTGTACTTGAGACAAGATGTTCATAGGAGCATTAGGTAGAAAAATCCCAATATAACCAAAGTGATCATCTCAATATACTGCATATATAAAATATAGTACAATCTATGACATAGTTATGTGCATCAACCTAGCTATCTCTGACAAAAAAAAGACTTAATAAAAAAATGAATGTCAGAAAAATAAGGGTAAGTGGATACATGCATATATGGTAAAATTGATAACAAAAAAAGAACTGTAAAATAAAATTCCACAAAGTAGTCACTTTAAGGAAAGGAATCAGAGATATGAGATTAAGTGCAAACAAGAAATTTTAGAGCTATGATTTTTCCACATATTTAACATTTCCACATGTTAAATTTCCAGGTTAATGCATCGGGGTTTTGTTGTTATTTTGCTTTACTGTACACCTATAGAGGCACATACATACCTACACATACATTTATGTGATCTGCCATATAGTAAAAATTTAATAATAACAAATACATTTTAATAAAACAAAACATAAAAGAATGATGCTTTGTTCATTTTTTTTTCAAATACTTTGTCTGCAATTTCATTTATGGTGACGTGATAGCAGAATCTGTATTGAGATGGTTGTGGGTTAGAATCTATACTCTGCCATTTATAAGAACATAGACAAGGAGCTTGATCTCTCTGAATTTCAAAATCTCTATTAAATTGGGCTAAATTAACCTACTTTACACTTGATCCATCTTTGAATTATGACACTGAAACCTTTTCTGTCATGTTATTAAAGTTTTTCCCAGATTAACAAAGTACTCTAAATTTAATAATCATTGCAGTTTTATAGCAAATGACAGTATATTACAGATAAATGATAGTTTGCTGTTGTTGAATGACTGAATGAATGAATGGGTACCTGAATGAATGGGTACATAAATTAAAGAATACATGGAGTCTAGTATTTATATAGGCAATTAATAAGCTCCTCTAAAGGTTGGTGCGGAAGAAAAGATCAACTTAAGAAACTTTATATATCAATATATGTAAGTAATAAAATTCAATAATTAAATATTTTGATTTAGCTAACCTATTACAAAAGAATAATTTCAAGAGGACAGTGATACACACACAAGCATACACACACATACACATGATCCTGTAAAGGGAACATGAACTTAGAATTTGTTTAAAATTTGTTTATCTTGGGGCGCCTGGGTGGCTCAGTCGTTAAGTGTCTGCCTTCGGCCCAGGTCATGATCCCAGGGTCCTGGGATCGAGCCCCACATCGGGCTCCTTGCTTGGCAGGAAGCCTGCTTCTCCTGCTACCACTCCCCCTGCTTGTGTTCCCTCTCTCGCTGTGTTTCTCTCTGTCAAATAAACAAAAAAATCTTAAAAAAAAATTTGTTTCTCTTATTAAGTAACAATTATTATATATTATCAGTTTACTTGTTTTAAAATCTGTTTCATAAGAATAAGTCTTCTGTGCCCCTTTTTCTTTGGGCAGTGTAAATGTTTAATTACTGAATGTGATAAATTCGAAAAATCCCTAGGCTAGTGTTTCCCTAGCATCTACATCAGAATAAATGTGGTACTAGTTCAAATACAAATTCCTAAGCTATATGAAATAAGTAATGAATCTGAAATTGCTGCTATATTTCTAGCACCTATGTTTTTAATAAGCCACACATTGATTGAGTTATTTTTTGTTGAACTCAACAAAAAACAGGTACTCAAGTTTTTTTCAATTTTTTTAAAATATGAAGTTTAACCTAGTTCTCAGCTTTTAACTATAAACATCTGTATCAAAATTGCTAAGGGACCCTAAGGAAATAATGTTCATATCTCTCTGGTCCAAGAATACCTGAGACTTTGAAGGCTTTACTTACTCTTTATTTCCCATTGTTTTATTAATTTTTTATAGTGTGGAAGAGTTGAAAGTTAAATAAATTCATAGCTATGTGTACAATGAATGGACAGATATATTAGGCCTAAATAAATTATACCATTATTTTATATTTAACAAATTATAAGAATAATTATTCTTTATTCCATTTTGTTCCTGTCTGCATTGACTCATAGAAGGAGTTCTTTTTTTTTTTTTTAAGATTTTATTTATTTCTTTGACGGGGGGGAGAGAGAGAGAGAGAGAGAGAGAGAGAGAGATCACAAGTAGGTGGAGAGGCAGGCAGAGAGAGGGGAAAGCAGGCTCCCTGCTGAGCAGACAGCCCGATGCGGTGCTCAATCCCAGGACCCTGAGATCATGACCTGAGCTGAAGGCAGAGGTTTTAACCCACTGAGCCACCCAGGAGCCCCGGAAGAAGGAGTATTTATTTCATTTTATTATCAACTGTTTTACTTCTTTAATAAGCAGGCTTCTTAATAGAACTGTTAATGTGGAGCTATTTGAATGTCACAGAAAAAGCAGATTAACAAGACTGTGGGCTTCAGAAAAAGACATTCATTTTCTTTTTTTTTTTTAAGATTATATTTATTTATTTGAGAGAGAGAGAGTGAGAGAGAGCATGAGAAGAGGAGAGAAGGTCAGAGGGAGAAGCAGACTCCCCGTGGAGTCTCCCCGTGGAGCTGGGAGTCCAATGTGGGACTCGATTCTGGTACTCCAGGATCATGACCTGAACCGAAGGCAGTCACCTAACCAACTGAACACTCAGGTGCCCAAGACATTCATTTTCTGTCACTCATATAAAGGAGAACAATGACATTGGAGTATTGGTCAAAAATTATAGAAGCAAATGTCTATCAGTGATATTATGTAATATTATTTTACTATTAGAAATAAGTAACTGAAATAAATTAGTGAAAAATAGACAAATAATACTAATATGCAACTTTGCAAAGAGTTTTCATCCAATGTTCTATAATTATTTTATTAAAATTTTAGTGTTTGAAAATTTTCTAGTAGCAAGGGCATATAAACAATAAAAATTAATAATAAATTAGGTTATTGGCTGGGTATATTCAATCATGTCACTATTAAAAACATCAACATCAAAAATAGGTACAACAACCACAATAAAACCTTCCTGACTTATGGTTTACTTAAATGATTGAATTTGTATCCTAGAAAAATGAAAATAATGGTAAGAATCAATGAGGAGTTAGAGAAGCCAAAATCAATGAAGAAATAATTTGTTATTTTGGAGCCCAAGATACCAATTATCATTATGGTAAGAACATTTCCCATTTACTGAAAATTATTTGAACCTAGATTCTCTGTTTAACAACATTGACATGCGTATTTGTAGGTTTGAAAATCAGAGTCAATGAAGAAAGAAGCAGCAACTTAATTGTAAAGCTTCCATTGCTATGATGCACCCTAATTTCAGATAATCAGATCATTACTAAAATTTCCCCTTGCTCAACCTCAATTTGTCTATGATGAAGATGAAAATCTCATTTGTCTCATGTTGACTTTAGAACAAATTGTCTTAGACATATTGTCACCATTATTGCTTCAGTGCAAAGGAAATGAAAGGTGTTATTAAAACCATGTAAAAGTCAAGTCAAAGTAAAAAGTCATAATTTCTCTGCACTTAAATCAATTTGGATTATGTATGCTTAAAAAGTCATTTTGGGCCTGAGCCACCTAAATGTTTCTGAATGAAGATTATTTATTATTTATTTTTGTCTTGCAATCTGAAGAAGAATCCTTGTTAATTTCAATAGCTAATTATTTGTTTTATTTTACCTTTAAATACCTCATTTGTTTTATTGCCATCTCTGCTAACTGATCTCATCAAAATAAAATTCTTCCTTGAGTCATTCAAAAAGAGGTTCCATTTTAAAAGTTTTGTATTAATTGAAATTCTCATGGGTCCACTTTGCTTTCAGATTCCACATTGCCATAGGGTAAACATGGAAGCCAAAGTAAGATATTTTATTAGATACCATGAAAAGCCATACTTGTACTAATGTTTAGAGCAAGGTTTTGTACAACTTATTTTGTAAACAATAGACCTTATACCACTAGTCTTGAATTTATTTGTTAAATTTAATAATTTAATTGCCTTCACTTTGAACTACTAATGAGTAACTTTTTTAGGATAAAATTAGTATTAGTTATTGGGATTTAAAATTCAATGTCTTTCCAAAGAAATAGTAGATAAGAGATGTAGCACCAATTTTAAATTACAGTAACCATAAGAATAATCAAGAAAAAATGGACTCTAAAATGACAGCTTAAAAAGTATAACCAAAAATATGCTTGTGAAAGAGAATAAATATGGAGCAGAGAATTTATGTCTCCTGTTCCCACTTCTAGTCAAATCTTGCTCCACTCCCACTTGGGTCCCCTAGATGCAAGACAATATCTGTAAATTCCAGAGGTGTAAATGTTGTTCCATAACATTGTGGCTTTATGTTTATCATTCCCTCTAATCCATAACTCAGGCCAAGTTTAACCATTTCTTGTAAACTTAGGAGATCAATCTGATTTCATTTTTCCTTCTTAATGTTTTGCTTAGCATTCTTCAAAGATTTCTGTCAAGCAATTATAGTGTTCATAATCATTGATTCGTTTTTCTGTCTCCCTCTCTCCTATGTTTCTGGGGCTGATGACAAGTTATATTTTTCTTTTCCTCCTTAGCACTTTGCTTGTCACATAATTAGTAGTCCTGAATAATTGTAGAATGTTCAGTTGATAAATATGAAAAACACCGTAAATGTTATGACTAAAATAAGACTTTCTATCATGTTGGAAAATGTATTATCTTAAATTCTTTTTTTAGTCTATTAATTTATCTTGAACAACTAATATTGTTTAACATTATAGTTAGCTTAGAAAAGATCTTTAAAAGAATGATATGCACAACTCTCCAAAAAAACAAACAAAACAAAGCTAAGATCATTAATTAATCAACTACTTAGAAATTCTAATCACATCCCCCATTAGCCACCTAACAATTCCCTGAAAAACGTAAGCAAAAGACAGGGACTAAATATTAACATCTCTATTTTATAAGTGAGGAAGACAGATGTGGGTAACTAAAATGCTTAAGATTATTTGGAAAGCAAAATTTGAATTCATCCTCTTGGCTCTTAGTTTGAAATAAAAATGAAAGTCTTTCTTCAGTTTATATTTTTTATTATTGATAACTGACCATTATCCTGCATTTGAAAAAGGTGTATGTTCCAATATTACAATCTTACAACCTAGGACCCTGAGAAGTTGCTTGGATACACACCAGCACAACAGAAAAACAAAACTAAGCTCACATTTCAATCTCTATTTTGCTTAAAACTGAGGAAAATTTGTCTAAGGGTAAAAAAAAGGGGGGATGGATTTTAGCTATCAAATTATCAAAACCCTCCAGGAAAGGAGATAAATTTGAAGTTAAATAAAAATGAAATTTTAAAATTTATTATTTATTATTTAGTTATTTTATTTAAGGATAGGAGGGTTTATTCCTTCCTTGCAACTGATTTACTTCATGAAATAATACAGTAAAAATATTTCTATTAGCATACTGACAGTGACCTATGCTCTGAATGGAAGAAATTTCCATCTCTTACCAGGATGCAATTTATTTTCTAGGTCAGCATTAAGTCTCCTATATCTTCAGTAGTTCAGCTCGGTATATTTTGATTACGTGTAGTACCAATCATTTCTTCAATATTAATCAAACACATATATTTACACGCAGTTGTTACATATCTCTGGAGGGGAGGAAGAGAGGAAGGAAAAAGGAAAGAAGGATGCAGTTGTATTTATTCGAAATGTGAAAATAATTCAATCAGTATCTACAAAGTCTGGAGAATCTATATAACCTATTTTCTCTTTAAGCTAAATATAGTATAACTAATAAAATATTGGAGACATTCAAATAAATTTTGTCCTCATCCCAGTAGTATGCTTCTATTCTTCCCTTGGGTGATCCTAAATGCATATATAAAAATGACATGTGTAGTTTATGATAGAAAAAAAAAATACATAGGACATTCTAATTGCTACAATGCAGTAATACTGTGTTAGTTTCCAGTACTAATTAACCATGACTGTTAATGAATTAACCCGTACAAATTAACCATGAACCATAAGTTTCTGGTACTAATTCCAGTACTAATTAACCATGAATTTTCAACATTATAATCTCTAGAAACAAAGTAATTATTTTTAATAGAGGCAATCCTAATGCTTCACATGCCATGCCACTAGTAGAAATAAGAAATTAGTATAACTTGACTTTCTGTCAGCAATCTTCAAATAGAAATTATTAGAAATTTTATAGCCCATTCAGAAATCAGTTGCAAGAACAAATTCTCTAGTTTCCGTTCATTAATAAATTCTCTGTACGACAAAACTAATCTAAAAATGGATAGTTTTAGTCTAATTTTCTACTTTAAGCCTAATGATTTTATCTAGCCTTGAGAATCCTACCTGAATTGCTAATGAAAATTATCTGTATTCTTACTTAAATTTTATTTGCAGTGAATGAACTGATAGCACAACAAAAATTAAACTCTGATTGTAAAATTAATGAACACAGGCCATTCCTTTCTTCTTAATACACCAAGAAAATTGTTGTGCTTCATATAATAAAAAGTTGTATATGCACATTATAGAAAATGCTTAGCATATAGTTTCTTTTTTCCATTATAAACATACTAGGAAGCCTTGGATGACAGGCAATTCACAAATACAATATTCTTTATTAATTGAACTAGGATGAAATAGATCAGTGATCAGAAGTGATTTCACATTCTGCTAACTTTCTGAATTGAAAATAGTATCTTCTCCCAGGGGGGATATATCGTGAAAGTCTTAAACCAACAAGACCTATATTACTTCATGTCTCTTGAGTAAAAAAAAAAAAATAAGGAATATCTAATACCTAATACCACACCACAGCTTTTATTATAAAATAGAAACAACTGGGAAGAAAGGAATAATTGAAATGGAAGAGGCAAAAATGGCAAAAAGAGGACTTTGCATCCTATTTTAATTATAACTTTTGCTTTTCTCTTTTAAACTGATATATATATATATATATATATATATATATATATATTTTTTTTTTTTAAAGATTTTATTTATTTGACAGAGAGAAAGAGAGAGGGAACACAAGCAGAGGGAATAGTAGCGGGAGAAGCAGGCTTCCCGCCGAGCAGGGAGCCCGATGCGGGGCTCGATCCCAGGCCCCTGGCCGAAGGCAGACGCTTAACAACTGAGCCACCCAGGTGCCCCTAAACTGATATTTTTTTTTTATAGTTTTCCTCCCCTCATCCTGACCCCACTTTTTCCTCTGGATAAATTTTTCTTGACAAATCTCTCACATAAATTAAAAACTTTCAGTGGATTATAACGTTGACATTGAATCCCTTCATGTTGTGCACCATAATATAGACCTAGGGATTGCTAAAATATATTTTTTTAAAAAGAGCATCTATGCATGATTGGGTAACTTTACTAAATACTTTACAAATTTTACAAAAAATTTTTAAAGGTTTTATTTATTTATTTGACAGAAATAGAGCACATGAGTAGGGGAATAGCAGGCAGAGGAAGAGGAAGAGGGAGAAGCAGGCTCCCTGCTGAGCAGAGAGCCCATCTCAATATCTTCTCGTAATATAAAGTGTCTATACATCAAGTATTCAAACATTACTTTCCATTTAAAATATAATGTATAATTACTTTAAGTATAGGAAATGAGATACAAATGAGAATTACCTAATTAATTTATACTGTGTGAAGTGTCTTATTTCAGAGTATACAATTTGATATGATTTGTGGCATATAGTTGGAGACAAGACATAGTTTTAATAAATAGGTAGACTAAAATCAAAATTGAAAAACCGAAAAATATTTGAATGTTAAGGAGAGAAATAACAGAAATAAGCATGGAATACATAGTTCATCTCCTAACATAGCAAAAATTAGACACAAGCTACTACATGTAAAACCTACATATGGGGTGCCTGGGTGGCTCAGTGTGTTGAGGCCTCTGCCTTTGGTTCAGGTCACGATCTTGGGGTCCTGGGATTGAGCCCTGCATCAGGCTTTCTGCTTGGCAGGAAGACTGCTTCCCCCTCTTTCTCTGCCTGCCTCTCTGCCTACTTGTGATCTCTCTCTGTCAAATAAATAAATAAAATCTTAAAAAAAAAAAAAACTTGCATATGAGTGATAAAGAAATGAATCTACTTCCTGCCATCACAATACCTGCAGTCAATGGGGGCACTGGGTGGCTCAGTGGGTTAAAGCCTGTGCCTTCAGCTCAGGTCATGATCTCAGGGTCCTGGGATCAAGCCTCGCATCAGGCTCTCTGCTCAGTAGGGAGCCTGCTTCCTCCTCTCTCTCTGTCTGCCTCTCTGCCTACTTGTGATCTCTCTCTCTCTCTGTCAAATAAATAAAATCTTAAACAAAACAAAGCTAAGATCATTAATCAATCAACTACTTAGAAATTCTAATCACATCCCCCATTAGCCACCTAACAATTCCCTGAAAAACGTAAGCAAAAGACAGGGACTAAATATTAACATCTCTATTTTATAAGTGAGGAAGACAGATGTGGATAACTAAAATGCTTAAGATTATTTGGAAAGCAAAATTTGAATTCATCCTCTTGGCTCTTAGTTTGAAATAAAAATGAAAGTCTTTCTTCAGTTTATATTTTTTATTATTGATAACTGACCATTATCCTGCATTTGAAAAAGGTGTATGTTCCAATATTACAATCTTACAACCTAGGACCCTGAGAAGTTGCTTGGATACACACCAGCACAACAGAAAAACAAAACTAAGCTCACATTTCAGTATCTATTTTGCTTAAAAATAAATAAATAAAATAAATAAATAAATATACATTATGTTCTATATTGCCCTATGATCTATTTCTCTCTTAGACTATGTCTCCACACTTTCTACCTTCTTCACTGTGACCTCTTCTCTCCCTTTAGCTCTGTAATTTATTTTGCTAGTCTTCAGATCAATTTTTGGGGTATTGGGGATGATTTGATAGTTATCTAGTTGTGTTCATGGGGCAAGAGGAGCCTAGGGTCCTCCTACTCTGTTGCTACCATTGATTCCTCTTATTTTGTTTTTAATGTCCTTACTCAGTGTATGTGATCTGACATGTTGTTAAGATTTGAATGAGTTTATTGATCTCAAGATCAAAGACCTCAGCAGATTTTATCTATAAGGTTTAGCTTCATTTAAGAAGGATCTTCTAGCTGGAGATGGGTGCTGGGAGAGACTATTCCCCAGACCAAGTCAAGTTTAATGTTTTAGGTAGTATAAGAAACTGGATATAGTTAAGTCCTGAGGATTTAAAAAAAAGAACTGTGCCCTCTAGCTGTGAAGTGAGACTCTAGAACTGAGTTTGCCCTTAAATATTTGGAGAGGTATGCAAGGAGGTGAGTCTATAAAAGAACTTAGAAGTAGATACAGTTAGAAACTAAGGAGTGTGACATTATGAAATTCCAGAGTAAAACTGTTTTAATAAGTAGGCAGGGAATGTCAAAGTGGTTGAATCTTGCTATGAAATCAAGCAAGATAAGAGGTGAAAAGGAATGCCAAGTTTAACAATATAGATTGTAGATGATGGCATAGAAAAGGAAAGCTGCAATGGAAGAGTGGGGGAAATGGATAATTAGTGTAAAATAAGGAGTGTATGTAAAGAAAGAAAGTTAATAAAGTGACCAAAGATTACTCTATCATGTTATTTTTTGGCCTATTTGCAAAGAATTGTAGGCAGTTTTTCTTCACCACGCATAACATGACTTCCTAATATCTTCTTTCTTCCACCGATATTTTTTTAAGATTTTATTTATTTATTTGACAGAGAGAGAGAGAGAGAGAGAGAGATCACAAGTAGGCAGAGAGGCAGGAGGGGTAGGGGGGTAAGCAGGCTCCATGCTGAGCAGAAAGCCAAATGCACGGCTTGATCCCAGGACTCTGAGGTCATGACCTGAGCCAAAGGCAGAGGCTTTAACCCACTGAGCCACCCAGGCACCCCTTTCCACTGATTTTAAGTTAAAAACGAAAAATAATTTTAAGGAAATACAATTTAACAGACTTTTTTTTGTTACCTGTGTGCGTTTGTGTGTGTGTGTGTGTGTGTGTGTGTTTGTTATCATAGCTGAGACCATTGCATTGATCTAGGGTCAGAAATTTTACTTTTATGTTTTCTTCTAAAATTTTTATAATTTTCACTCTTGCACTTAGGTTTATGATCTGCTTTGAGTTTGTTTTTGCTTATGATATGAAGTGGGTGTCCTAATCCACCTTTTTCCATGTGGATATCCGTTTTACCCAGAACCATTAGTGGAAAAGACTATTATTCCTCCTACTGAATTGCCTTGGCATCCTTGACAAAATTCAATTGCTCTTAAGTAATTTGACCATAAGTGACTTAAATGACCATACAGGATTTAATTCTGAACTCTCAATTCTATTCCATTGATCTATCTATCCTATTTCTAGTACCATAATATTGTGATTACTCTAGCTTTGTGAGTTTCAGAATTTAAAAAATATATACAAGTTCTCCACCTTTGTTCTTTCTCAAGATTGCTTTGGCTAGTCTGCATTTCCATATTTACTTAAGTAACAGCTTATAATTTCTGCAAAAAACAAAGATTTTTATAAGGATTGCATTTAATCTGTAGACGAACTTGTGGAGTATTTCCATATTGACAACCTTAAGTCTTTCAATTTATGAATATGGAATACCTTACCATTTATTTAGGTCTTCTTTAACTTCTATCAATGATCTTTTTTGTCTCTGGGTACAACTCTAAGTTCTTTGCTAAAAATTGTTATGAAATAGTTTATTTATTTCATAACATTATATTGTTAATTTTATTTTGTGCTATTTATTACTGCTGTATAAAAATGTAATTCATTACTGTATATTGACCTTGAGTTCTGCAACATTACTGATTAGTTCTAATAAGATGTGTGTGTGTGCATGCATGTATTCCTTAGAATTTTCTATGTACAAAATTTCATCATCTCCGGGTGCCTGGGTGGCTCAGTCATTAAGCGTCTGCCTTCGGCTCAGGTCATGATCCCAGAGTTCTGGGATGGATCCCGGCATCGGGCTCTCTGCTCAGCGGGGAGCCTGCTTCTCCCTCTCCCACTCCCCCTGCTGGTGTTACCTCTCTTGCTGTGTCTCTCTCTGTCAAATAAATAAATAAACTCTTAAAAAAAAATAATAATTAAAAAAAAATTTTCATCATCTCTAAAAAGAGATAGACATTCTTGATCCTAATCATTCTGTACACTTCTTATTTTTCCTTCCTCAATTACCCTGTGTATATCCTTCAATACGATGTTGAATACAAGTGGTGAGAAGAGGTGTCATTGTTTTGTTTCTGATCTTAGGTGGAAAGGTTGTAGTTTTGCTGTTACACATGGTTCTAGTTGTAAAATTTTGTAAACATCCTTCAATGCTGATGAAGTTCATTTCTAGTCCTAGTTTCTTTAGTTGTCTTTTTTTAATCATGAAAGAGTATTGCATTTTATAGTATAAAATTTCTGTACCAATTGAGATGACCAGTGGTTTTGTCTTTTTTCTTTTTTCCAGCTTTTTAAAAGTATAATTGACACATAAAAATTTAAATTTAAGGTATAAAATGTGATTTGATTTACATATACATTGTGAAATTATTATAATTAAGCTAACTAATATATCCATCACCTCAATAATTACCTTTTTTGTATATGTGTATATGGAAAGAACACTAAAGATGTACTCTCTTAACAAATTTCAAATATGGGATTCAATATTATTAAGTAGAGTTAACTATGTTGTACAGTAGAACTCCAGAATTTATTCATCTTATTCATAACTGAAATTTTGTACCCTTTGACTCGTATTTCCCCATTTCCCTTACCCCTCAGCCCTCTGTTTCTCTAAGTTCAACTTTCTAGATTCCACATATAAGTGAGATCACACAGTATTTCTCCTTCTGTGTCTGGTTTATTCCACTTAGCATAATATTGTCTAGGTTGATCTATGTTGTTGTAAATGCCTGAATTGCCTTCTTTTTTTAAGACTACATAGTACTTCATTGTATATATATTCTATACTTTCATTATCCATTCCACCAGTGTATATAAGGATTATCTTTTCTCTTTGTCAATACTTGTTATCTTTAAACATTTTAGTAATAGCTATCTAAGGGTATAAGATGGTTTCTCATTGTAGTATTGACTTATATTTGACTAGTGTGTATTTGACAAATGTGGTATTGACTAGTGATATTGAGCACATTTTCATATACCTTTTGGCTTTTTGTATATCTTCTTTGGAAAATGTCTGCTGAGATTCTTTGCCATTTTTAAATCAAGTGTTGTTTTGCTATCGAGTTATACGAGTTCTTTATATTGTTTAGTAATGTAATTTGAAATCTGGAAGTGTTAGGTCTCTAGCTTTGTTCTTCTTTGTTCAGATTGCTTTAGCTAATTGGGGTTTTTTATGGTTTCACACAAATTTTAGGAGTGCTTTTTCTATCTCTGAGAAGCACCCTTCAAATTTTGATAGGGATTGCACTGAATTCACTGGTCATTCTGGATTCCATGGACATTTTGACAATATTAATTCTTCTAATCTTTCATGGATGTTTTTATAGTTTTCAGTATATAATTCCTTGATTAAATTTATTCCTTGACTAACAGATTTTATTCTTATTGATGAGATTGAAATGAGATTATTTTCTTAATTTCTTTTACAGATTACATTTGTTTAGAAACATAACTGATTTTTGCATGTTGATTTTTTTTAGAAAGAGTGAGATAGAGCACACGTGCACATGAGCCAGAGCAAGGGGCAGAGGGAGAGAGAGAATATTAAGCCGGGTCCATGTCCAGTACAAAGCCGAATGTGGGGCTTGATTTCATCACCCTGAGATCATGACCTGAGGCAAAGTCAAAAGTCAGATGCTTAATCAACTGAGCCACTCAGGAACCCTACCATGTTGGTTATTTTATACTGCAACTTTATGGAATTTGTTGATTAGTTCTAAGAGTTTTTGACAGAGTCTTTGGAGTTTACTATATATGCTCTCGTGTCATCTGTGAACAGAGACATTTTTTCTTCTTTCCATATTGGGCATCTTTTATTGCTTTCTCTTGCCTAATTGCTCTGACCAGGATTTCCAGTATTGTGTTAAATAGAAGTGGTAAGAGTGGACAGTCTTGTTTTCTTTCTAATCATAAAGGAGAACTGGTCTTTCCATATATGATCTTTGTTATGTTGAGGTACATTTCTTTTATATCTAATATGTTGAGAGTTATCCTGGCTGGATGTTCAATTTTTTTTTAATATCTATGGAGATGATTATGTTTTATATCCTTATATCACTTTGATTTTCATACAATAAACACACTTCTCATTCCTGTGGTAAATCCTAGTTGATCATGATGGTCAATCCATTTTTATGTTGCTATACTTTGCATCTATATTAAAAATGGATGTTGGTCTTTAGTGTATTTACAATTTTTTAAATCTGATTGTAGTATCGGAGTAATAAAATCCTCATGATGTATCTTGGGAAGTGCTCTCCTCTACTCATTTTTTGAAGAATTTATGAAGTATTGTTATGAATCTTTTTCATCCGTTACTTCTTATTTGGGTCTATGAACCTAAAGTATATTTCTTTTATAGTGCATTTAGTTGGATCATTTTCTTTTTAAATTGTATTCTGACGATTTCTGTCTTTTGGAGTATTTAGGAAATTTGTGTTTGATATAATTACTGAATAAATAGTGTTAATCTGTCACTTTGATTTTGTTTTATATACATTTTCTTTTTTGTGTGTGTTCCTTTTATCTCCATTATAGTTTCCTCTTGCTTTCAATATTTTCTATTATACCATATTAATTCTTTTTTTTTTTTTACTGTATTTTTGTATTATTTTGTCATTGGTTGCTTGGGGGATTACCATTAATATCTTAATATGAAACACTCTACAACTTAATTTCAATAAAAATAATAGCAAAATATCTGCCCCAACATATTTCTGTTTTCGTTGCCTTCTTTGTATAATTATCATACATGATTTTAAAGTTTTGTTGTTGTGGGTTTTTTTTTTTAATCCTTCCTCTCTGAGATATTACTTTTTAACTTTAGTTGATCATACAACCCAGCTTCAAAGAAGATGAAGTTTGCTCTGAGTCCTATCTGAAATACCACCATAAGAACTAGATAGTATTTGAAAGGGCATTTTGTATTGTGGATCTCAGCCATTGTTGGTCTCTTCTTTCAGGTCAAACATCTTCTAGTTTCTTTAATGATTTACCTTTCTGGGGTGCCTGTGTGGCTCAGTGGGTTAAAGCTTCTGCCTTCAGCTCTGGTCATGATCTCAGAGTCCTGGGATGGAGCCCCACATCTGGTTTTCTGCTCAGTGGGGAGTCTGCTTCCCCTTCTCTCTCTGCCTGCCTCTCTGCCTACTTGTGAACTTTCTCTCTCTGTCAAATAAATAAAAATAAATAAATATTTTATCTTTCTTTTTATGTGTTTTTTTTCTTTTATTTTTTTCTAGAATTTAAAAAATTTTTGGCAGGAGTGTTATTTCTATTATTATATATATATATATTTTTTTTTTTTAAAAGAAAAAAAAACATAGATGAGCTTAAGAATCAGTTAATATTGGGGCTCCTGGGTGGCTCAGTGGGTTAAGCCTCTGCCTTCGGCTCAGGTCATGATCTCAGGGTCCTGGGATCAAGCCCCACATCAAGCTCTCTGCTCGGCTGGGAGCCTGCTTCCTCCTCTCTCTGCCTGCCTCTGCCTGCTTGTGATCTCTGTCAAACAAATAAATAAAATCTTTAAAAAAAAAGAATCAGTTAATATTTACCCATTGAACTGACTCAATGCTTATCAAGTCATAATGAGAATGTTATATAACCAAGGGGAAATTTTTGCTAATTAGGCTTAAATATACCTAGCTTCAGTCTGATACATTTATCTATCATGTAAAGTAATAGGGGCACCTGGGTGGCTCAGTCATTAGGTGTCTGCCTTCAGTTAGGGCTATGATCCTGTGGTCCTGGTATGGAGCCCCACACTGGGCTCCCTGCCCAGTATGAAGCCTGCTTCTCCCTCTCCTACTCTCCCTGCTTGTGTTCCCTCTCTTGCTGTGTCTTTCTCTGTTAAATGGATAAAATCTTTAAAAAAAGTAATAAGTGGGACTGTAATTTTATATACAATTCTTTGAAAAGTTGTCTTAGCATAGTCCAACAATCTCTAGTCAGAACAACCGTGAGACAACAAATGAAGTCTGCAAAGTAGATTATTATTAGTTAGACTTTGATAAATTTTCCAAAGTAATACCACTTTATGAGTAATTTCTGAGTAACTTACAGGGGTCTCCTCTGGTTATATCCTATGATTGATATAAACTGTGTTTTCAATTTAAAATTCCTACAAGCAAAGTTATATACCCTCACAGAAGCTCTCAAGCTTGTGTGTGCTATTATGAATTTAGTTCTGATTTACTTCAGTGTTTTCTGGGTCAACATTACCAGAGAATAGCAGGTAGTCATAAAAATGACCCTTATTTTTCTCTTGTTTTTGCTAGAGATTCCTCTGGTATTGAAATCTTATACAATCTTAGTTTCTAGGCACACTTTTTATCCCATTCAGAAACCTGTGGCATCAAGACTGGTAAGAATAAAGTTCCCATGAAGACTAGTATTCCAAACGTAGTTTGGATCAAGAACTTAACACTCGATAGAGATCAGGGGACGCAGAGTAAAAGTCCTATGTTATCTCCGTACTAATATATGACTTCTTTGATGTTTCATTTATACTGTTTTAGAGAGAGAGAAGGTTGAATTTGATGTCTTGTCAATTTTAACTACTTTCTTTTTTTTTTTAAGATTTATTTATTTATTTATTTAACAGAGAGAGAATCACAAGTAGGCAGAGAGGCAGGCAGAGAGAGAGAGAGAAGCAGGCTCCCCACTGAGCAGAGAGCCTGATGTGGGGTTCGATCCCAGGACCCTGAGATCATGACCTGAGCCGAAGGCAGAGGCTTTACCCCACTGAGCCACCCAGGCACCCCTAACTACTTTCAAGAAGATATGATCAATGTTTCACTCAGCATTCATGATCAATCTGAATAATTTGCAGGTTAAATTAAGTCTCATGTTTCCTTGCATGAAACACATAATATTCTTCAGTTCTATAAGGACAGCTACCTACTCTTACAAGATATTTAAGGCTTTGACTTTTTCTACACTTTGCAATTACAAAGTTTTATAACTCATAAGATGATATTATGAGGTCTGGGACACATTTTACTTTCTCATTCTTGGAAATAGTCAATATCTTAGAAAAATATTGCATGTATAATTTAAGTTTATAAATATTATGATAGAATGCATGTCACATTCTTTCAGTTATTAATAAATTACATTTCTCTAAATCTCTATACCTCTACAATTTCATTAAAGTATCTTGAATTTTTGCAGTCCAAGTATCTAGAGGAGAAGGAAGACCTTAGTCCAGATCCTTAAAGTTAGTCCTCAGTGAATGACCATCTTCTGTTCCTTGGCCATAACCAAAGATGTTCTCCCAGATCTCTATTCATCTAATACTGATTTAGCACTCCACAAAAATCATGCTACCAAGAATCTCATCATAAAACACTCCTGTCTCACATCTCTTCCTTGATGTTTTCTCTATTTTCAAGGAAAGGAAAACTCATCTTTAGCTCTAATCACTTTTACTTTACCTGTTAGTGCTACTTCCCTCCATCTATTCCTCACCCAACACACTTAATTTGAAAATTCAAAATAAATCCTTTAAATGGATTTTTGTAAAAAGTAATGCTGACTCTAATTTTTGTGACAGTACACTTTTCTTCAAATAATTCATCATGTTACACATGAAAAGGATTATATCTTTTTAAAAAAATAGGATATGAGAGGAATAATTTTTTTTTAAGATTTATTTATTTATTTGACAGAGAGATCACAAGTAGGCAGAGAGGCAGGCAGAGAGAGGAGGAAGCAGGCTCCCCTCTAAACAGAAATCCCAATGTGGGGCTTGATCCCAGGACCCTGACATCATATCCTGAGTTTTAACCCACTGAGCCACTCAGGCGCCCCAAGAGAGGAATAAAATTTTTGTTTTACATTACAATGGGAAGAGTAGAGAGAGACTTACAAGGAAGGTAAGAAACAAGAAAAATTGTATCATATTTCTATGGAGTATAAAATGTCCTACCTCCCATTTATATTCGAATGACACACTTCATAATCCAACTCTGCTTCTATGAAGAAATCTCAAATATCCAGGGAATTTGCCACAGTGCCCTATTTTTTGTGTACTATTTGGCATAACATTTATAATGTTTTATTATTTTCCCAATAAGCAAAAGTTCTATTTGCCTGGAAAGTAATTTATTATTGGTTGTATTCTAGCAGCTAACCTATCATGAGATCCAGTGGAGTTATGCAATAATTAATATTTGTTAAACAACTTTTTCACACCAAATTAATTAATTATTAAAAGAATGTTACAGAGGAAAGAAGTGGCAAGGTATTTATACAAAAAAAAGTCCTGCTTTTATTTCAGTGATTCTCATGCTTTTGCTTTCTTCTCTTACTTTGCAGCCCAGTGTCTCAGAATCTCCTCCTACAGGCCACAGGAGGCAGAGTGGGAGGAAAGAAACTTCTCGTTTCCTGAGCAGTAAGGGAAAAGAGCTTAAGTATTTTTCAAAAGGAAAACTAAATATAATTCTTTATTGTAAAAATGATGACTTTTAGCAGGAGCTTTAGTATATGACATTATTTCAGAGGATATTCATGAGTTGCCTTGAGACTATGACTCTCTATGATAAATTTCATTTCTCTCTTTAATAAATGTGAAATCCCCTTTCAGAATAGAATACAATTATATTTTGGCACATGCTTTTGTTTTGCATCAATGTAACCTTGGCTCCGAAACATTTAGACTAGAAATAAAAATAATAACATTTTCAAAGTCCAATGGCAGGCTTGTCAGTATGATGTGGTATGTGATAATATACAATGTGCAAAAAGGTAGATAGAAACTAGTCAAAAGATATAGATAGTTCAGCTCAGAGCTGACAATTTAACATAATATTGAAGAAGAGAGATATTAGATGGGATGCACTCTGCAACAGCAAAATTTTATATATATGTTTGTATGTATATATATGTATATATATGTATGCATATATATGATAGTTAATCATATATAAGAGGTATCAAGAGAGATGTCTGTATTTAGGTGGTAGATGAACTGTGAGGATAGGCTAGCAGATTTTTCTTTTAAAATGTGAACCGAACTTTGTGCTTTTCCCTTTAAGTCCAGATTTCAAACTGGTTTAAACAAGATTTCAAGTGTGAGATAAAAAGTCATTAACCTCCTACTCATTATTTCTAAATGGATTAATCTTTTCAGTTATTTCATAAGTGGAATTTTTCTTTTAAGACTGCAGTAAAATTGATCCAAATTGTGTGCAGTACATAAAAAGAATGATGGCTGTTTCACTTCCATTAATCCTGTGCACTCAGTTCAATTTGTCACATTTAAGTTGATCACATGGAGATAAATAAGAATTCAAGACATAATTACCTAGAATAGATACTTTTCAATCTCCAGTGCTTTATGATAAGAAAGAAAGAAAGAAAGAAAGAAAGAAAGAAAGAAAGAAAGAAAGAAAGAAAGAAAGAAAGAGAGAGAGAAAGAAAGAAAGAGCTCATATTAAACGTCTGCTGGGAGAAACCATATTAAGAACAGAATTACTTTAGCCCCTTTTTACTATTTCTCTCTCCAAATAAACCTTTTGCCTCTTTAACTGTGAACTTAGCATAGAGTTGTGATATTTCTCTTAGTGTCAAGATCCTCTGTCCCTAAGAATTGTGACTCACTTTTGAAAAAACTGAATCATTCCTTTCTTTAGTTGGTTTATCAGATATCGGGGCTGATATTTGGGGTAATAAGTAAAATTAAATGTTCAATTAAAAAATTATTAAACCTCAATTTTTAAAATTAGATTTTAAAGACCTATTTTCCCTTTTTTCTGTTTCTATTTGTTTTTAATAATCATCTACTTGTAAGACCCACTGCATATATTTATCCTTGTATGTGTGCTTGTGTGTAATTAGGGTGAGTAGAATTATATTTTTTACTTTAATTCATTCCTTGGAGTTATCTAGGCAGAAGCCTTTTAAATATGTGGGAAAAGTCAGTACAGGTAAACCTTACTATTATAAAACATAAATATTCATCAAAAATGTATTCTTTCTTTTCTTAGAGTATAAACTTTCAAGAACTGAGACCTTTTCTGCCCACTCACAGTATCCCGTGTGAGCTCAAAACTTGTTTGTTGAAGATGTATATTCTAGAAATTTCTATACCACAATTTGTATATCACAAGTTTTAGAAGTATCTAAGTATATATCATTTTGTTATCCTTTTTTTTCCCCCAACACATGTTTTGACAGGTTAAATAACTAGTTGTTTTCTGAAAACCAGCAGCTAAAAAATGAGAAATCAGAGTGTTTATTTTGACTGGTAACTAACAGATTTCTGCAAACTACTCTCAGGCTGTTTCTGAGAGCCTTCCCTCAAAGCATTCATCAAAGCCTTGGTAGAAGGCAGTGGGCTTTTGAAAATGCACTATCTGAAGCCGACTGAAAACTCACTGGCACCTGTAGGCACAGACAATCCTTTTGCTCTGGGAATTACAGGGGACTGGCATTCTATTATTTTTTTTTTTATTTTATTTTTTTTTTAGTACCAAGATTTACAAAGAAGCAAATTCCCTTTGAGAAGAAGCATGCAAGGTCAATACCCCCTTCAAATCTCATATTCAGACACTATGCCATGGACATAAAAGAAGTTGGGAGGGGAAAGTATTTCCAAGGGGAGGGAGAGATTGTAATAGCCTAACTACTTTAGAGTTTACACTGTGCATGTTTCAGTGTGATAGACTCTCATTGAAGGAAGTTCCTGTATTACTTAAAATTGTTGTATTTTACTTAGAGTTCAAATATCTGTTTTTCTGTCTAATATAACTCAGAGCTAGATGCTTGGGGAAATATCTTGAGGAAATTCATAAGAATAAGAAAAACTGGATTTTGACAGATTTACTGACAGAATACAAAAAGGGCCCTGAAGGAGGCAACAATTCTGACAGATTTTGATATGGGGGTAGAGGAGGTCAGATTTTAAAAGGTTCTCGAAAAGCCAAATTCTTACCTAATCATCTTTACCATGGATTCTGGTCTAGTATTAAATAACAGTACTGAATATAATCCATGAGATTCTTGAATTTCAGACAAATAATAGACTCTAGGTAAAGTACAAGATTCCCAGTCTGATAGTATACAAGAATCAAGGAGATGGAAAATTTTAGCCACACATAATATAAAAGTTTTATGAATATTCAATTCATTTTTAAATAATATTGATTGCTGGAAACCTATTAAAGCAACAGAATTTCAAGACCTACACTTCTTAACTTCCTGTCAACTAAAGAAGTAAATATTAATTTGCATATATATTTCAAGCATTGTTTCTTGACCATATTTTTATTTCAAGCAATATGCTTTGATAGGATTTTGTATTGCATTCTCACTGCATAAAATTCCATTTGTTACAATGATTTGCATGTTTTCTCTACATTTCAGCTCTTTCTCACCCAAACCCCAGCCCATTTTAAGTTAATGGTTATTTAGGGTCCAATATAATGACACCCTTTACAACTTGTATCATTAGCATACAATTCTAAGCATGTATTTAAACAACTATATTTGAATTGACTTGTTAATAACAGACTCTTCTCGGGGCACCTGGGTGGCTCAGTGGGTTAAAGCCTCTGCCTTTGGCTCAGGTCATGATCTCAGGGTCCTGGAATCGAGCCCCAGGGCTCTCTGCTCGGCGGGGAGCCTGCTTCCCCCTCTCTCTCCACCTGCTTCTCTGCCTACTTGTGATCTCACTCTGTCAAATAAATAAATAAAATCTTAAAAAAAAATAACAGACTCTTCTCTATAGACATGTTTCCCCATAATTTCCTTTTCCTATCTAATAATACTACAGTTTATGTGTAGTAAAATTTATTAAGATGGTTATTAAAGTCAATTATTATTGTTATTTATGGCCATTGAAGCCAAATATATACTGCCTTACATACTAGTGTGTTTAATTCTATAGGTAGAATTTATGATATAATTAAATAATAATGACACTGTCATATCATATTCCAGAAATTGTATATGATTATATTCTTCCAGAAGAAGATGGGGCTAAATCACCCTTGCCAGAACTTGTTTTGGTAAAGTATAATTTTCACTTTTAGAAGTAAAAATATATATTTGGATTCATTCTTTTTGGTGTCAAAAATTTGTCACATTGATAACACTAGTTTGAAAAAATAATATTTTTAATGTTTGGTATTGATTACATTAAACCATATTAAGTTTAACTAAAAAAATTAATTTGCTTTCTGTAGAACGTGTCTTACAGTTTCTCTTGAAAAAAAATATTTATAGGTAAGGATGAAGGTTGAGAACTGGCATATATTTTGACCCTGCAGTAATACGACTGATTTTTTTTTTTTAAATACAACTTCATACCCATGTAACATACCCATTGTTTTGTTGAAAATTGCCGTAAGACAGGATCAGTCTCAGAAATATTTTCAGTTTAGTAATTCTGAAAACTTGACCTTTCTAAGCATCCCACTAAGGCTCATTTAAACATGTTTATGCCACTTTAATTATTCTCAAAGTTACTTATATATATTTGTATTAAATCATCTTTATAGAAGATACTCCTAACAGAACAGTTATAGAAAGTTCTTTATTTGGAAGAACACACAAAAAATTAAACTTATCTTATGTTCTGATTGCATTTTTTTATTCTTCGCCATGTCAGTCCCATTAAAAAATGCACATCATTTATCAATTTTATTACTAGCAACTTTAAACTTTTTAGTATTGTTTGGTAGAGACAATACTAGGTATCTATCATACCACCTCTTCCTCTTGGACATAGAGACTACATTCTCATACCTCCCTTGCGATTAGATTTGGAGCATGTGAAGTAATACCAAATTAGAATGAGGGACAGAAGTAATGCAAGTAAGGCAAGCCCATTCTAAGCCTGTTACTTATATTTTATGGTCGCTAGCACTCTGTCTTCTGTGACTACCTTGATGTCCAGTGTTCCAGATGGCATAGGCTTAAAAAGGAAGACTATCTCACCCCATATGGAGGTAAAATGTGTGTGAATAAACTTTTACTATGTTAATCTCTGAAATTTGAGGTTTTATAAGTTGTTTTAGTGCTGCCTATCTATTCTGAGCAACACATGATTTAGAATATCTTCCATGGTTCCTAACTTAACGTTTATCTCCAGATTCATATCTTTAATTCTCCTCATCTCACAACATTAGATCTTGATTGAGAGAAAAATCTTCATTGAGTACACCTTATGAGGTAATCACTATCTCACACTTTGCTTTTCAAGATAATCTGATGCAAATGTAATCACTTATAGTTTTTCAATATCAAATTTTGTTCTCATATTTTTTCCACTCTGGTCTCTGTTACAACATACATTTCCTCTTGCACCAGTTCCATACCTCCTATGCTTATGCCTCCATCACTTTTATAATTCTACAAAGGGGGACAAGAGGGGACACAAAATAAAAACCAAATCTAATCAAACAGATTAGATTTTTCTTTTTTCCCCCCAGAAAGTTTACTGTAACACTATGGGCTCTATTTAGTTAATGATGTTTTCTGAGCGTGATAATATATTTTGAAAAGCCCTATCATAATCTACATATATAACATTCATGATACTCATTATATTTTATCTAATTATTCTAAATTCTATGATGACAGTGACCATGTCAACTTGGATACTCTCATGGTAAATGCATGATTTAAATTTGTTCTCAATAAAGATGAATCGATTCGTGAATTGATTCTCATTTGCAAAGATATTAAACCCCAACAATTGTTTTTGTCTAGTTTGCTTGCTTTATAATGATTTCATTTATTTATCACTTCAGAAAGCACAATAGTAAGAAATAAACTGATGGATTGACAACTATTTCTTCTTTTTTATAATCTGGCAGAACTATGTTTCTATATTTACCTTTAACAATTCTAATTTTGTCCACAATAATACACCATAATGTTCACTCACCACAACCTTTTTTCAAGGTGTACAGGAAAATGAAAAAAAAAAGGAAAACACACATGCACAATTTGATGGGATATAGTAGCATTCAACAAGACTAATGGGACTATGGAACTGGATCAGAACAATTAGGTTATTCAAACTCTTATCTAGGTTTTTCAGAACATTTAGAGTAGGTGTCTTTGTAAGATAATTCCACCTATGACAAACTAGACACTATAATAGGCCCTTTAAATCTAAAAGGCTAAACAGTTGGAGAGAGATATGTAAATAGAAAAGCAAAGTGGTCACAAGAAGTCCTTTCTGAGACTTTTTCTGGGATCCTAAGGCCACAGATTTACTTTTACCTTAACACTTTGCACCTGTGTCTCCCCCGCACTGAGGATTTTTTGGACTGCTTGACCAAAAATGATGCCATAAAACCTGTGTCTTGCTATTTGGACTCAGAGTAACTGACACTTTTTGCTGAAGTCTATAATTAACTA
>CM053613.1:62952215-62984381 GCA_028646535.1 Procyon lotor
CTGAGGGTGGCTGGGAGGTGGGGGGGTAGGAATGGGGTGGCTGGGTTGTGGACATTGGGAAGGGTATGTGCTATTAAGTGCTGTGAAATGTATAAGCCTGATGATTCACAGACATGTACCCTGGGGCAAATAATACATTATATGTTAATAAAAATTAATTTAAAAAAAAGAAATAAAAGTGCTTTTACAGGATAAAAAAATAAAATAAAATGGATTTTAAAAAGATGTTTATGTTAGAAACAACATCTCAAATTCTGTCATCTCAATTCTTTAACCTTGCATAATCACTGTTTTGGAAGTGCTGTGTTGTTATCAGTACACCATTTGCTTTACATCATCCACTTCTTTTTTAATTTTTTAATTTAAGTTGTCTACGTTACTTAATTCTTTGTTCTTTGAAGGTTGAAGGTTCATAACATTAATTCTCAAATTGCCACACAGTAGATTTTGCAAAAATCCATAATAACTGATGATCATTTATTAATTTTTTTCTTTCCAAAAGCTTACTTAAATTATCTGATATTATTTGAACTAAATTCATTTCCCTGACCACCCTAATTAACCAAGAAAACAATGACCAAAACCATTTTCTCATTCCCTACTCAGAAGAAAAATTATGAAAGGAAAAAATAGAAAATTATAGAAAGTTATCCAGTAATTAAATTAGAAGAAAAAATATTTTTGACAAAAACCAAAGTAGGAATAAATATGTACAAGCATCAGTTTGTATACAATAAATTATATTTAACAATGAAGAAAGATGAGAAATGATGTTTAAATGACTTTGAATCCTATTTTTGTCTTTGCTCACTTAGATGATCCTCACTTTTTCATTAAAGCAATTTAATTAAGAATATAACCATTGTAGTCCTCTATAAGGTCTTCTTGGTTAACATGGACAAATAGTAAAAGCAGGACCTGATATGCCCCCTCCCAACTTTTCATTAAGTTATACATAAATGTGCAAAAAAAAAAATACTATCTCAATAAAACAGAAATAAGCAACAAGCCACAATCTTACATTACAAATCCATAACATTCAGTAAATAATTAACAATATTTTTAGACTCGTGGATAAGGCCTAGAAAGATAATGGTAAATAAGGTAAAACATACCCCTGCATTCATTGCTAGTTTCACAGGGAAAAAAGACCCTGTGTATGTAAATGCAAATGTAATGAGACTAAGAATCTAAGTATATGATGTTATGGGGGAGCAAAGAAAACTAACCCAATTTGTGAAGTAGTCTCCTTGAGGAAAGGTTGTTCAAAGTGAGATTTTATACATGAAACATGTTACACTTCTGATCGTTTGAATTTAAAAATTTTCATATGACTGTACTATAAACTAATTCTAGAATAATGAATAAAAATGGATAGTATTTATCTCAGTAAAATATTACAAGCAGAGGAAAGAAAACTATGTGAATAGTGATCAAAGTTGAAGACGGGATTTTGGTGTCTAAAGTTGGGGTATAGAAATATACTGAACATAAAATTAAATTGTCATGTCCCAGTAATGTTTTAACCAGCCTCTGACCCTCCATCATCAGTCAGGGGATTGTCTTCCTATGCATTTCTAGATTATAACTCCTAGCGATGTGGAAATATTGGAGTTTGGAACAAATAGTCAAGAAAGAATTCTCAAAACATTTTTGGTGCAAAAATGTGGTTTTATTAAAGCATAGGGACAGGACTTATGGACAGTAAAAGCTGCACTAGAATTGTGTGGAGTGACTGATTATATTCTTTCAAGTGGGGTAGGGGTTAAGGACAGCACAAGCCCTCAAGGATTTTTGGAAACAAGGTTTCCAGGACCCCAAGGGGGCTAGCTATTGTAAGGAAAAGGTCTTTTATTACTATTTAGTGAATCTTCAGTCATGGGACCCTTCAGATGTATATCTGTGGACCATATGCTTGGAGGATAATTGCTAACATATATCTTGGGGGGTAGAGATAAAGGAAGTTTCCAAAGAAATTTCTCTTTGTTAAGGTAGACTCTCACAGGATCTGGGGGTCAGGAAACGTGCTAAACTTGCCTTTTGCCCTTAGCAAAGTGTCAACCTCGGGGCAGCTAAGTCCCAGAGGAAGGTTATTCTGCCTGTTCCAAGGATTTGTTAGTGGGCTGTAAATGGGAAGGAATTTTTTTTTTTCTTTTGCCTTTGTTCCTTACCTCACTAGGACCCCACCCCTAGAAAGTAGTATAGGAAAAAAGCTTGTATCCTGTGATCATGGATGCTTCACACAAGAAAAGACCAGGAGACTTTTATGCTAGAAGGTATGGTCTCCTGTATTTACTACATTTGAAATGGTTTTCTTCTAGAGTAACAATAATATTAATAAACTAAAGAAACTTCCTTGATAACTTCCCAGAGAGGACAGATGATACGGTTTCTATGAAATAGAAACAGGGGTGCATAAAAAGCTAAAAGTATGAAATGATAGCAAAGATAGAGAAAGAGCTGGTGGATACTATGAAAACATTGTTGTGGTGCCTAAATAGGATGTCTAGTTCAAATGGGGGCACCCAAATGTGGAGCAATGATCAGGTGGAAGCCAGTGGCTTAGGCAGTAAAAAATTCACCTGAGGCAGAACAAAAGATATAGAAGTTTATTGAATACACTGCAAGAGAGTGGCAGGCAGGATACAGAAAAGAAGCTATCAGCCAGGAATTCTTCAGAACCTAAAACAAGAGTAATATTATATATTATTAATTCATAACTGAAGTTGTTTTTTTCTTAATTAAGAATATTTCTCAATCTGCAAATCCTAAAAGGCCTCCAAATTTCAAACGGCTTTTTGAAGCTCAAGGTTAAGCAGAATCTCTGACAAGCATCCAAGTAGACTATTTGTAAAGGAGTAAATCAAACTGAATTCAGAATTCTTACACAATCAAATAGCTCAAATATTAACTAATTTAACTAGCTGTAAAACTATAAAGTTGATACCCTCATTTACCTCATGTAACAATCATGTAACAACAAGAGAAGTTAAATGACTTAGTCATATAAGAGAGGTTAAATGACTTAGTCATAGAAAACAAGAATTTAGCCAATCCAAGATTTGAACAAGCAGTTCTATCATAAAGGTACATGTCACTGACAAGAATGTCTTAATCAAAGAGGTGAATTCCAGAAGTAAAATGAGCAAAAAAGTCCTGTGTATGGTAGAGAGAAGGGAGAGATTATTGTGATGCAAATAATCTATATCGAAATTTAGAAAGAAATTTAACTTATGAAAACATTTAGAAAAAAAATAATTATTTATCTTCCTGGGAGGAGGATTTATGATGCAGTCAAGATAAGTTAAAATCAAGAAATCTGGGGCACCTGGGTGGCTCAGTGGGTTAAAGCCTCTGCCTTCAGCTCAGGTCATGATCACAGGGTCCTGGGATCAAGCCTCACATCAGGCTCTCTGCTCAGCAGGGAGCCTGCTTCTCCCTCTCTCCCTGCCTCTGCCTACTTGTGATCTCTCTCTCTCTGTCAAATAAATAAAAAATTTAAAAAAAAATCAAGAAATCTGTATTGTGAAAGTGATACCGATGTGGAGAACAAAGGGAAAAGGAAGTGTAGATAAAATTAAATCTCTTTATAATTCACAGCCCATTGACAAATACTTGAGGCCTTGCTAGCTAGGGGGTGTGGGGTGCAACCTTATCTTGAGAATAATCAGGCCTCCAGAATCCTGCAAGTTTTCTTTAACATATGAAAATCCTTTTGGAAACTTCCCTAGGCTTTAGTTCTCCCAACTCCAAAGATTATAATCAACAGCTTTTCATAATTCCAGGGCAGCTCTTTCTACCCTGCGATCTCATCCCTGTGCTATAATAAAAACACAAAAATTTCTCAAGAATTATTTCTTGATTGTTCACTCTTGAACCCAAACATCAAATCGCATCAATAGTATAGTAATATTAGAAAGACCATTGAAAACATAGAAGTGATTGTTGTAAATATGGTAAAATAAATTCAAGAGCAAAATCAAATTATTAAGAAATATAATCTATATAGTGAACCCATAATTACTTATAATCTACATTTCTACATTTTCAATAAATTAACAAGTGTTAATTTGTAGTGTGGAACGGAATATTAAGGACTATAAAAATGCACTCAATTCTTCACTATGGAAGAGGAAATCTATTTCTTATTTTTATTTTTGTAATTATTTTTTACAGAAATATACATTTTCCTATACATCTGGTGAAATTATACATAACTGCTCTTACAATGAAAAACAAAATTTCAATCTTTCATTTTTTAAATTTTTATTTTTTTCTTTTATTTGTTTTTTTATTGCGTTATTTTAGTCATCATTAGTTTTTGATGTAGCATTCCAAGATTCATTGTTTACATGTAACACCCAGTGAGTGCTCCATGCAATATGTGCCCTCCTTAATACCCACCATCAGGCTCATCCATGCCCCCCTCTCCAACACTCTAAAAGCCTCAGTTTGGTTCCCAGAGTCCTCCATCTCCTGGTTCATCTCCCCCTCTGATTTCCCTTCCTTCACTTTTCCTTTCCTTCTCCTAATGTCCTCCATGTTATTCCTTATGTTCCATAAGTGAAACCATATAATAATTGACTTTCTCTGTTTGACTTATTTCACTCAGTATAATCTCCTCCAGTCCAATCCATGTCAATGCAAAAGTTGGGTATTCATCCTTTTTGATGGCTAAGTAATATGCCACAGTGTATATGGACCGCATCTTCTTTATCCATTCATCTGCTGAAAGGCATCTTGACTCCACAGTTTGCCTATTGTGCACATTGATGCTATGAACATTAGAGTACATATTGATAAGGGAAAAACTGTACTCTAAGAGAGCCAACCAAACCAGCATGGGAATTCCAGTCCCTATATCAAAGTCGTTCTGGGTTCTTTCCTACCCCATTACCCATGTGCACCAAAAGTACCAAGTATGTGGAAGTAGAAAGGTATAAATTACCCTCCCTGCTTGTGCTTGGGGCTCAGACCTTTGGAGAACAGTCTAGTTTGAGCCCACCAATGTTAAATAAACCTCCAGTCTTCCAAAGCCTCCGAGTGTCGCTTGGTTTTTCTGTCAGGATTCAGTCCACGTTCCATAATATTTGGTTCCCTGACTGGAAAACCCAACCACACTGGCCCATTGTTGCCACTGGTTTGGGGGAATGGCAGGGCAGTGATTGAATTAGGGATCATAAGGGAGAAAGCACACCCTGCCTAGATTTGGCAGTCTCCAGCCTGGTCACCTCAGGCCAGTCCTGGTCCACCATTCCCACCTGGACTCGAAGGAGATTTGTCAAGTGCATACCTGGTCCAAACTATTGGATTCAGGTAAGGCCTGGGGTCACAGGCCCAGGACCCAGTCAGGCCCACCCATCAGAGTAGAAGGGGAAATTGATCACTTCCCAGAGACCTCTTAGAGGTTTCACAGGTAAGGACTCCCAGGGGGGAGGTCCCTCAGGTCAGAAATCACACTCCCAAAAGGGGGAGCAGGAAAGAATTTCCAAAAAGAATTCCACAAGTCAGGACCTCCCAGGAGGGAGGAACTGTAATAACTTCGTTGTGAATGTGTGAATGAATGTGCAGTTTGACCTGGCTTGTTATGCGGACTGATTTTGTGGCTCCATGGTCTTGAGACTATGGAGTCTGAGTGGGCCACAACCTGTTTCCATAGTGACCTTATAGGGTCTAGGGTGAGCCCCTTCTGGGCACCATTCCAGGGTTTATATGCACTCACTACTCCCAAGAGGGACCCAAGTCTCCTCTGGGAGGGAGGACAGGTGGGCATCTGACTGATCTCTCCTTTGGAGGGGCACCCACCCTCTGTTTGTCTTTACACCAATGACACAGGGAAGGAGCACACAGGATGGACAGGAGAGACCCTGCTCATCATGGATGGAAGCTCTTTAAAACCTATGATCTTAGACTGTATGTTCAAAAATTTTAAGAAGGGATTCTCAAGAGACTATGGGATCAAAACATCTCCTGGAAAATTAGGCACATTATGTGATCTAGAATGGGCCAGCTTTGGGGTTAACTGGCCCTCCGAGGGTGCCCTAAGACCTACCCACTGTCAAGGTCATTTACAAAATTATGGTTGGGAATCCCAGACACCCTAACCAATTCCCATATATTGGTTCTTGGCTTCAGATAGCCCAAATTCTGCCCCCATGGGTCTGATTCTATACTAATAGGAAGGCCCAAAGTAGGATATTTGTAACCCAAGTAAAAGAGCCCAAAGGCAGTAAGGAAGCAAAGCCTATCAGGGAAGCCTTGCCCAGGGGCATTAGGGGCAGCAATGGGGAATGAGCTCTGGACAGGGATAAGCCTTTCAGGAAGTGCAGGGACCAAAGTCTTCCTCTGACCTGGGGCCTAAAGCTGAGCTTTAGGAAGACAGTGCTTCTGCTTATTCTAAGTGGCATGTGTGGGGAGATACCTGATTTAGCAGCTCTTACAGCCCACAAGAAACTTGATCCAGACAGAAACAGGATGTAAAATAACAGGAGCTCTCATACTTACATTTAAGAAGGGGTGGGCATATGGGTGGTTCAGTCAGTTAATCATCTGCTTTCTATTCCAGTCATGATCCCAGGCATCCTTCAGGATGGGGACTTTAAGGAATATTCCCACGTGGCTACTGATACTCTCTTTGTTTCCAGGAAATTACCTGTCTGGCCCGACATGGACTGCCTATATCTCCTTGTTGGTGGGAAAACATGGCATCTGCTCCTCTGTTGGAGCTGATGAGTTCCTGAACTGGGAACTCTTTCTCTGACTTTGGCAGCAATTTGTCTCTTCTGCCTCCCCATCCCCCTTCTCCCATTTCTGTACCACCTTGGGTGTGGCCTGCATTACTGGTTTATGGACCATCCTTGGTGCCTCAGGCACCATAGCTCCTCTCTTCACTATCAAGGAGCAAGAAGAGTGCCCCCTAGACTTAACACCATCCACTGCAGATTTTCCCACGTGTCTCCCCTGATAATTGAAAGTGGAATGGGCCCAGGTGGAATGTAAATCAGTATTTAAACTAAGTTAAGTTTGTTGATTTAATTAAGATAGACGTGTCTTTAAAGTTATTAGCACTAAATGTGAAACTTATTCTATTGAGGTTTGCTGAAAGTCAAATAAGCTCATATTATTTATATTGTGATTTGTTAGCAAAAAGATGGCTAAACTAATAGTTAACTATCTGTCTCAAAGTTTTCATGGGTAATTGTTAAGATAGCTTTCAAAGTCTTTGGTACCCTGTGTGGAGTTCAGTTTTAAGTAATTAATTCTAACCGTAAGTTAGTGTAGATTAAGTACATTTTGGAGTTAAGACTTTTAGTGTATAGTATGTTAAGATTAAGTACTATAAGATATGGGGTAACATATTAAGTCGAGCTAAACCTTGGTCTAAAGGAGCATTTAGTACTTGTTGTGAGGACCGCCGTTCCTCCATGACAGGCTTCATTTTAAGCCAGAAAAAGACAGGCCTAGGGTACGGGCGTGAAACTATTCCTGGAATTTAGATTCTTCCACTTCCCTGTGTGACACCTAGCCCTGAGTTGTTCAAATGCAACAATGAAGTGCATAGATTTAGGTAATTGCCATATAAAGAATAAGGAACTCGCCTATGTGTGTAGTGACATATGTTTACTCGAGTGCTTGTTTACTTGAGTGCAAAAAACACTGGGAAGGGGAGAGGCGGGGCTTCTTGCCTTAGCACTGCACAGCATCATATGTGCCAGTGAGAGCCCCAGCTAGCTGGAAATAAATCCTCTTGCTGTTGCATCCAGGCTGCCTTTTGTGGGTTCTTTTGGGAGGGTCTTGATCCGGATATAACACCTGAAACTTTAAAGTTTTGCTTGGATGATAAATAAAATCAAATTCGTTGGACATCTAGGTCTTTTCCAAATAGGATAAAGTGCTAAGTCATTAATTACTGGATACACGTTTGTGCTTTTGACTTCTTACTACAAAGAAACTAATTGTATTTAAATCTATTAGTAAACATGTTTTGTGCTTCACTGATTCACAAATTTGCCATCTAAAAAATTCTGGTGTAACAGTTCACAATTGGTTACTCCTTAGTCTTCACTGGAGATTAAGGTTTCTAAAGAGTGAAAAATTCTGCTAACTGTAACTAAGACTGAGGGAAATAGAGGAAACAACTCTGTATGTGGAAAAGTAGGAGATATGTAACAAAGAAAAGGAATGGGAATGCATTTTGTTGAAGATCAAAGAATAATTTTGTAATAAATGAGATGATCATTTGGAAAGAAATGGCTTGGAACAGAATCTGAATGCAAAGGAAAGTTGTAGAAGGTTTGTGAAGGGAAATCTTTGGAAATTAATTTTAGGTGTGGTCAGGATGGACTAGGATTGAAATGAATGAATTTTAAAGACACTGGTATAAGATTGAAAGTTGGCTTTCTCTTTGTTCAAAAAGAGAAAGTATTCTCTAATTGTTGGTCTGCTCTTGATAAGAAAATGCAAATAGTTGTTTTCTCTTGCCTGCCTAGAAAAACCAGTTTCTTTGTCTTGCCTTTATCAGGTCTTTAACATCTCTGATCCTATTTAGGCATGCTTTAAAACTTCCTAAAGTTTTAACAAACTTCCCCAAGATTTAAATCATGAACAAAATCTTGTTGACTAATTAGCCTTGCTTACTTGCTTGGTATGTTTTCTTCTGGTACTGGCTATTGAAGTGTTATGTATCACAGAATAACTGAGTTTCCTTGTCTAATCATATCACAGTGAACTCTCCTATCAGATCATTAACAATGTCCCTTTCTGAATTTTTTTGTCATTTATAATTGTTTTTATTGTCTTGCAAAATGAGTTTCATCTTCAAGGAGGTTCATATAAAGGACTTTTAGAATACTTATTGAATACCAATACAGGTATTCAATATCTTTAAGGTCAGAACTGAAATGAGTAAGAAGTTCCAGAACTAAGT
This sequence comes from Procyon lotor, assembly GCA_028646535.1. NCBI lineage: Eukaryota > Metazoa > Chordata > Mammalia > Carnivora > Procyonidae > Procyon > Procyon lotor. The sequence goes on from CM053613.1 coordinate 62,961,142, forward strand.
AAAAGCTGCATTCAAACTGAACAAGAATTAGTAACATGGGACTAAATGAACTAAAATATTATAGTGTTGTGACTCTTGTTTGAAACATTGCTATTTCTCTGTTTGCTCTTCCAGACTAAGGAAACTTTTTCTTAAGATATCTGTGACTTACAGAAATGTAAAAATACTCATTTATAAACAAATCAAAGCATTCAACTTTTCATTTTTATTTCATTTTCATTTCATATTTTTTCATTTTATTTTTAAATTTTTATTATTTATTTTTTAAATGATTTTATTTATTTATGTGACAGAGAGAGATCACAAGCAGGCAGAGAGGCAGGCAGAGAGAGAGCAGGAAGCAGGTCCCCTCTGAGCAGACAGCCCGATGCGGGGCTCGATCCCAGGACCCTGCGATCATGACCTGAGCTGAAGGCAGAGGCTTTAACCCACTGAGCCACCCACGTGCCCCACAAAGAGGTCTTCTTGATGATATTATTCCTTAGTCATATTTATCCCAGAATCCACCTCTATTCAGGTACAATTGCAAACAAAGACTTTAGCCAAGTATACAACAGTGCTCCTGGTAAAAAAGCCTCAAAACTCACTATGGGATAGTCAATCCCTGACTATAATGACTTCACATCAGGTCCAGAGTGTCTTAAAAACCAAAGTCCACCAATGGATGATGGGGGTCGACTTATTAAATACCAGGCTACACTTAAAGATTTGCCTGAAATAATACCTAAAACCTGTCAAACTTTAAGCCCAGGTACCCTTATGCCTGGACCTGAACATCATACTCATAGAGCATAACTGTCGGAGGTCATTGATATTGTTTATTCTAGTCAACTGGATTTAAAAGATTCTCATAGCAATAATTCACCACAAAAGCTCTATGGCATGCTACCCCCTGTAATAAGCAGGCTTAGAGGAGACCTCAAACAAATTGGAAACGTAGAAGTGTCCCAACACCTCCAAGCCCTGGGAAAAATTCTAAGGCACATCTCCCAAGAAGCTTTAGAAAGGACCCCCTCAAACCACAGTGGACAGGGCCCCACACTGTCCTACTGCCCTCAAGGTCTCACGTGTCACCCAATGGGTCCACCACTTTAGAGTAAAGAAGGTGCAGCAGTCAGATGAATCACACCAGATGAAAGCCCAACCAAATCCTACATACCTGCTCTGGCTCCACCTTCAGTGAGACCACACTGACTGATGGACATCTGTTCACCATGGTCCCTGGTTATCTTCAGCATGATATCCCTCACTTCAGGAGTCAGGCTTAATGCTGCTGCCCCTTCTGATCAGACTTTCTCCCAGAAACTTGTCATTGTTATCACTTATTGGGCAACCTTAGGAACCTTAGGATGGATTGCTAAGTTCATAGAAAATACTGTTATCAGGCGAGCCACTCCCCAGATATTAGCCTTGTAGGGCTATCATCCCATAGTAGATGATAATGACACCTTCTAAACTAGGTGTTTAAAGGGGCATCAAAGGGGGGAACGATAAGAGGAAAAACTGTACTCTAAGATGGCCTACCAAATAAGCAAGGGAATTCCAGTCCTTGTCTCAAAGCCCTTCCGAGTTCTTTCCTATTCCATTTCCGGTACATGCCAACAGTACCAAGTATGAGGAAGTAGAAGGATATAAATTACCCTCCCTGCTTGTGTTTGGAGCTCAGACCTTTGGAGAACAGTTTTATTTAAGCCCACCAGTGTTAAATAAACCTCCAATCCTCCAAAGTCTCCAAGTGCCACTTGCTTCTTCTGTCAGGATCCAGTCCAGGTTCCATAACAATAATGGTCCTTCTTTTCACTACATCTGTATCTTTGGGGTAAATATCCAGTAGTGCAATTTCCAGGTCATATCTCTCAAAACTTTTGGGAAAGAAAAAAATTGTATGTCTAAGTTGCAAATAAGTAAAAAGTAAGAAAGCATAAAGCAATATAACCAGAATAAATAAAGGTAACAAGTATGAAAATAAATTTGTTAAACTCTCCAATCAATAGACAAAGACTTTAAAAGTATATTAGTAATACCAGAAAGCTGTTTTAATTTGCAAGAAACAGATATAGATCAAATTATGCAGAATGCCTAAAAAATTCTCAAAAAAATCAGCAGGAATATATAAAATAAAAAAATCAGAATTACTAATGCTCGTATCAGCAAAAGGAGAATTCAAAACTATTATTTGCCATCTCATACATAAAGCAATACCAATTCAAATGATTTCATGGATTGAAAGAGTAGACAATAAGCTTAAGAACAAATTATCTCTGAAATTCAGGTATGGTAATAGGAAAATATGGTTGTTGATAATGTTTACACACATAAAAAATAGAAAAGGTGTTTAGCTACATAGAAGAATGAAATCAAGTAAATAATTGCTGTAGTTAAACATAGTTTAGTATAATTAAATTTTTATTTTTATAATGTAGTATGTAAGGTTTTTGAAAAGCTATGTAAAATATGGAAGAAAATTAGATGATGATTGTATTCTCAGGTATAAGTAATTTGTTTAAAAAATGAAGTACTAAGGAAAACAAATGGTTGATTTTTTTTTTTAATTTTGCTGATATGAAAGGGGAAGATACCAGAGAAAATTAATTGTATGGAGAGTATATAGAACATTTTTATAATTATGCTATCTTATATGTGCAAATATGAGAAAACTTGCTTTGTTACACATTATTTTGTGATACTGTAACTGAATCAGCATGAGTTCACTCCTTGGTGAATCAGAAACTGCACCAGGCTTAGTTGTTGCATGAAGAAAACTTTCATTTGCAGCAAATACGGAGATCACATGGAATGGCTTCCAAAGCCATGTCTCCTCAAGAGAGCCTGAATGGGTTCATTTTGTTTAGAGGTAGGATGAATAGATAGCGAAGCCATGTCATCCTACGTAGAGGTAGGAATAAAGTTGTATACCTTAAGGAAACATGCTTATATATACATTGTATACTATGTAAATGAGGCTAAGTTTCCTCCTTAGGCAGAGATTTTACCATTATAATGAGGAAAAGGTGACTGTAGGTCATTCCAGAGGTCACACCATGGTCCATCTATAGAGGGATACATTAGATTTAGCAAATAATCTGAGTAGTCTGGAGTCAGTGGGGTGAAGTGTGGATTTCACTTGGTGAAATCACCATCACGTGGGGGGTGGTTTCAGGTTTTATTTGACTGAGTCAAGAGGAAAACTGAAAAGAATTTAGGTGAAAATGTAAGTAAATAAATCTAGGGGAATTTAGGAGAAAATGTAAGTGAATAAAGGTTAGTGAGTACAAGCAGGTGAGCTATAAAAGTCAGGTCTTGGGGTCTAGCTGGTGAAAGTATGGCTGGGAATGTTCTGGTAATACACAGACTATCTTTCAATCCCAAGTGTAGCACATGGTCTTAAATATACTTAGATTATAGTAATTCTGGATCTCACAATGACTGTCTTGCTTACACAGTGTTCTCTTTGAACCCTGGACTTTGATTTTTGCTTTTAAGGAGTATCTGTCTACCTGAATATCTACTCATGAAAATGCTGTCATGGTTTCTTTAACATAGATTTGACAATAATTAAAAATTTGTTTTGAACAGAGGTTGTCAATGGAATTTTCACTTCTCCCAAGAGCAATCTAGACATTTATGGAGATATTTTTGATTGACACATTGATTAGAGGACATTACTAACTATACCAGAAAAAAAAATGTAGGATCCACACAACTTTCAAATATATTACCAAATATTCATGTAAATGAAAAATGTGTTCGTAATTATTGAAGTCTAGAACTTTGCTTTCAATGTAAATACAATACATTTTGCATGATTAATCTATAACAGAATTATTAGGGAAGAAACTACTATGTAAATTGAGGGAAACCTCTACCTTATTTCATGCAGAATTTTGCTGTTAGGCCACAATGTCAGAGAGCTAAATCAATAATGTCAATACAGCACATAGTGTAGTTTTTTGGGTGCCAATATACCACATCTGTCATTTTGTATTTCAGGCTATTTCATCCAAGTCATATCTTCATAAAATTACATATTTCTGATGACTTCATGGCCATCCTTTATTCATTTTATTATAATTTTGCAATTCTCCATTATTTTATGGCAAAATGTTTTGTTGTTGTTTTGTTGTTGTTGCTGTTGTTGTTTAAGGTCTGTACTTGGATTTATTAGCTACTATTAGTGAGGAAGAGCTTCCTCTGCCCTATGGTCCTTGTGGCTGGATTTAGAATCAAATTGACATGAGACAGATTAACATAAGAAAATAAAATTTAATAGGCATATATACAAGGAATTTACACAGACATAAAATTCCAAAGATAATTAAGGAAACATGAAGATTATATGAGGTAAGGAGATGGGTAGGTATTTGAGGACACACAAAAGAGAAAACTCCATGGCAAGAAGGTGAAAGGAGATGTTGGGGGAAAAACAAGTTTGCCTTAATGTGCGAAAGAAAAGGTAAAGGGAAGTTCTGTTAATCATTCTCTTGTTGTAGGTTTTCCCTTTCCATGTAAGTTTAGGCAGTTACAGGGGAGGTAGAGAGCTTTTCCTTCATCTACTGGGTATTTATGACTTTTAACTTGAAATAATCTTTATACCAAAGTGGCACATTTTGGGGCATCTCATCCTGTACCCCTTCACTATGTAAAGTGAGTTTGCAAGAGACTGTTTATTTACCTCCAGTTTCCACTCTTAACTTCTCTTAGCAATAAGATGTTATGAATGATAATAGAGTATAGTCTACCTCCACAGAGATTGCATTACCCAGATCATTTCATTGATTCATTCAATGAATTCATTCATTCATTCATTCATTCATTCATTCATGTCTTTTTGTTTTTGCCAATGGGATATGAGTGGAATATACATAAGCAACATTGGGTTGTGATTTTTAAAAGTTTGGGTTATATGCTCTTTTTATGCAGGAAATTGGAACTAACTAAGTCACCTTAGATCCACCCATGTGAATGAGGGCAACACACTATGTGGTGGTTGGAAAGCAAGATAGAATTGGTTCGTGCATGATCTTGGAAGACCAGAAGTGTCCACCAGGCCCAGACCATCAGTCATCAGCCTACCTCAGAAGTGTTACCTAAAGGAAAAATACACTTCCATCTTTTTAAATATATTTTGGGTTCTCTTTATTATAGAAACTTAACCTATAATGTAATATACTAACATTGTCAAATATTTGTCATTAAATATCATAATTTGTCATTATCAAATATTTGTCATTAAAAGTGGGTGTGATAGTGTTGAGAACTATTTGAAATTACTAAATATTCATACCAAAATGAAAAGTATGTATATTACACTATACATAATTGTATAAAGTGAGATAAACCAAGAAACAAGAAAGGCCATGTGGTAACTTCATTATCCATTTCTGTAGCCAAAAAATTATAATTTGTACCTTTGTCCAGTCTGGATTGATGTGGGGCCACTGAGTAAATGGTCAAGAAAGAATTCTTGAGATGTTTTTTGTGCAAAAAGGAGTTTTTATTATAGCATAGGCGGTAGGAATCTATTGGCATAAAGAGCTGCACTGTGCTTGTGAGGAGTGATTGATTTTATACTTTCAAATTGGGGGGGGTGTATGTGGGGATAAAGGAAGTCTCTAAAAGGATTTTCATATGTTAAAGAAGACTTACAGGATCCTGGAGGTATGGCTATTGTTAAGCTAAGATTGCTTTTAGTTTCTAGCAAAACATTAACATTAAGGCATCCATGAGTTCCTTGAGGAATGTCATACTCTGCCTGTCCCAGGTATTTTCCAATGGGCTGCAAGTTGCAAGGAAATTTAATTTTATCCATTTATTTTGTCTTTGTTCTTCTCATCATGGATTATATGTTTTCATGTTGTATATGCCTTTATTTTATCAAACTACTTTTTTTATTCACAATTTCTAAGAAATGATTACTTCTTATTTTCAGGCCATTTTTAAATTGCAGTAGTCGTTAGGCTTTGCTCATAGACTCAAACCGTGTTCACTAGAGATACATTTTTTATTGATTATTATTCAACAAAGAGTTTGTTATCCTACAATATGCTTTTGAAAAGCCGAATATCTGACTGACTTCATAAATAAAGGGGTTACATCTGGTTGCAGCACATTTTTGGTGAAGAGTGTATGGTAGTTTCCTTTCTATTGAATTCCTTTAATCTAAATGTTTAATCTAGATCCTATTCCACATTGAGTGAAAGAAAGCTGTTTCACAGCCCTTTTCAGGGAAAGACAAACAAACATTTATTTCTGCTTGAAGATGCAGGAGATGAATGAACTTCCATTGAGTGGTGAGATGATTTTCCCTGAGAATCACCATTACATATACCCAAGGAGCAGAAAATGAAAGGAATTTATTGTAAATTGTCTTACCTATGATCATCAAGCAGCTCAACAACACAGAAAATTTTAACCTAAAAAAAAGTTCTCAAATTAACATGAAGAATACTATTTATGCTTATACTGGTGGCAATATTCAATTTCTGCCAGAAATCTTTAGGGGTTTTTTTTTCACATTTTTATTTAAATTCTAGTTAGTTAAACAGGTAACCCACAGAATGGGAGAAGATATTCACAAATGACACTACAGACAAAAGTCTGATATCTAAGATCTATAAAGAACACCTCAAACTCAACACTCACAAAACCAATAATCACATCAAAAAATGGGCAGAAGACATAGACACTTCTCCAAAGAAGACATACAAATGGCTAACAAACACATGAAAAAATGTTCATCATCTTTAGCCATCAGGGAGATTCAAATCAAAACCACACCAAGATACCACCTTACACCAGTTAGAATGGCCAAAATCAATAGGACAGAAAACAACAAATGTTGGAGAGGGTGTGGAGAAAGAGGAACCATCTTACACTGTTGGTGGGATTACAAGCTGGTGCAGACACTTTGGAAAACACAGTGTGGAGATTCCTGAGGAAATTAAAAATAGAGCTACCCTATGACCCTGCCATTGCACTACTGGGTATATACCCCAAACAAGCAGATGTGGTACAAAGAAGGGCCATATGTACCCCAATGTTCATAGCAGCAATGGCCACAATCACCAAACTGTGGAAAGAACCAAAATGCCCTTCAACAGATGAATGGATAAAGAAGATATGGTCCATATATACACTGGGATATTATGCTTCCATCAGAAAGTTCAAATATCCAACTTTTGTATCAACATGGATGGGACTGGAAGAGATTATGTGGAGTGAAATAAGTCAAGCAGAGAGAGTCAATTATCTTATGGTCTAAACATGGAGGGCATTGTGAGAAGAAAGGGAAAGGGGAATGGGGAGAAATCAGAAGGGGCAATGAACCATGAGAGACTGTAGACTCTGAGCAACAAAATGAGGGTTTTGGAGGGGAGGGGGTTGGGGGTTGGGCAAGCTTGGTGTGGGTATTGAGGAGGGCACGTATTGCATGGAGCACTGGGTGTGGTGCATGAACAATTAATCTTGTAACACTGAAAAAATAAAATAAACATATTTGGGGAAAAATAAATTCTAGTTAGTTAACATATATGGTAAAGTTGGTTTCAGGTGTAGAATTTGAGGATTCATCAGTCACTAATATGTAGCTCCCAGTGTTATAGTTTTTAATTATCTAAACTCTACTTCAATATGTAATATAACTTCAAATTGCTTTTTAGGCTTTTAAAAATACATTTTATAGTTATACTTATTTCATTATTGTATTTTTATTCAGTAAATTGCCTGAATAAAATAGTCCTCAATATCTCAACAAGCACAGATAGTAGGATTGAGACTATGTTAATCATGATGAGGCACTCCTAATATTTAATAAGTTATAGATTAAAAATGAAAAATAAAGTTCTTGATATGGCAAAAGGACACTAAAATATGGGAGATAATCATCAGATTATGAAATATTGAAGAATTTGTTATGAAGAAACTATCATCCCAAGGAGATTTACTCGTGCTTACTTCCCAGAGAATTGGCTATTCAATTGCTTGTTTTGAAGACAATAGGCTTAAACTAAGAAGATTAATAATAGAGATTAATCCAAAATAAACATTTGTGTTTCACTGAAGTAGTTCCTAATTTTGGATTTTTTTTTTTTTTTTGGAGTTCTAGAAAAACACATTTAAAGGCACCTAGGTATGCATTTGGCTAAGATCATGATCCCAGGGTCCTGGGATGGAGCCCCTCTTCTGACTCCCTGCTTAACAGGGAGCCTGTTTCTCCTTCTGCTACTCCCCATGCTTGTGCTCTCTCTCTCTCTGTCAAATAAATAAAATCTTAAAAAAAAAAACACTTAAAAAAAAAAAAAACACTTAAAAAATTCTAGGTATTTGCTTAATTAATGCAAACACAAATGTTAATGCTTAATTAATGCAAACACAAAAAAAATGTTTTTTTGAAAAAAGTTTTAAATAGTTTATATTTTTAATAAGATTTGAAAAAAGTTATCAGAATTAAGAAATTCCATTTACATAAATAAAAATAATTTCAGTGGAAGCTACTTCATCATTAGGTAACTCACTGTATGACTTATTTATAGCATTTATATTCTGATGACAAAGGTAAAGTGGTAAAAAACTTCATTGTGATCTGAATGTTATTGTGTAACACAGAAATAAGGCTACCACTTTCAATATGCATTGGGGGTAAATAACAGGAGCCAAATTAATACTGTATGTGTTGCTTTGAAACTCTATTTTTCAAATGTAATTCATAGGAATCAACCTCACCTGCTACTTTCTCAGTGGGGTGGTAAGTTTTCAACCAAAGTGTTTAATGTTTTAGCTCTCATTAAATGCACACCATGTGAGATGGTGTCAGTTTAACACTTAAAAAGAAATGCCCCTGGATAAGAGATCAATGGACACTAAGTTTATTTTTGTTCCTTAAAAAATATGGATATGTGAATGTTTTGAAAAATTATTTGAGTATTCATTTTCATTCATACACATAGAGTAATACACTGTCTACACCACAGGGAAAAAAAAAAGACTATTACATATTTTACCCTGGAACAACTTCTTTGTTTAATTGGCAAAATAAAAGTTAGCAGTATATTAGGTACCTACTTAAATAATACAGCTAAAGAATGTATTTTGCCAGACCATTTATTTGAATAACAAACATAGATTTAAATCAAATAGTCCCTGCATTATTAAACTGAACCACAAAAATGGAGAAAATGTTTCATTAACTTTTATTTCCTAGAATATTCTAGGTTTGGAGTAAAGGACATTAGTTTTACATTAAAGGTAAATATGTTTAAAAAATAAACTAGATTTAAAAAAAAATTACACATTGTATTGAGGAAAGAACTGTGATTCTAAATAGAATATGTTATGGATAAACAAAATGTTAGAGGATAAATATACATCCTATAAGTGTTCATATCTCATTAACTATCTGCATTGTAAAGGACAGTATCACATAAGAGAAAATTCTTTTGAGTGACTATCATATGTTGGTCACCAGCCAGATCCTGAGGAATCAGAAATAAGTAAGACAAGATTCCTGATCTCAAGGCTAGAATAGAAAATAGATTTCACTGGTGAAGTTTCAAATTTTCCAAAAGATACAACACAGAAAGTCTTACTCTGTTTCTGCAAAAAGAATAATCAAATGATAAGTTAGATTTTAAAATATACACAAAGCCAAATTACATATCTCAGTGGATAAATCTAATCTCCTTAAAAAAAAAAAAAAAAAAGTAAATGGTACCTACCATTTGTTAAAGTTCCACTACTTGCTGGACTCAACATGCATATTTTTTTCTAAGAGTTACACTAGAATGAGAGTATTATTTTCACCACTGAACAGCTGAGAAAAATGAAACAGAGAAATTTAGTAATGATTAAATTCACTAAAATATTAAGTTTACACAAATCAGGTCTTAAAACTATTGCTCTGTTTTAGTAAGATTTATTGGCTCACTGTCATTCAATGTGACCAGCTCTCTAATCTCAGAAATAATTATTTTATATGAAATTCTTTGGAATTCCTTCAGCTTCCAGGATTGATTTCTCTTTTTTTGTTATTTTTTATTTCTATTAGCATGCATGACCATATAATCTCTAGCCATATAATTGAAAGAGCAGAGCAAGGCTAACTCCATTTTGTGCTACACCCGCCATCTTGTGTATAACCCCTACCTGACCTGCTTCTGAGAAAAAAACAACAGAATGTCGGAATATTGCCCAGACTGCCCTTGAGTTAGTTTGAGTTAGCCAATAGGAATGCGGAACCCCTAACCACCAAAGAATGTAAACCCTGCCTTTTGCCTGCCAAACTTGTGCACCAATTCTGACCAGAGTGATAGGATAGTTCAAACAGCTACTATAGGGTAAATTGTAATTCAATTGGCCACCTGTGTGAGGCCTACCATGACTATGCAACTTTCTCTGTGTGTTACAATCTCATTGGCCACCGGCCCCTATAAAACTGAGGTGCTTTTTGAAACTCGCTCTCTTTCTCTACATCACACCGCTGCGTCGATGAGTATGGGAGACTGAGCTTGAGCTAGCTCAAATAAAGGCTCTTTGCTTTTGCATTAGACTCGGCTCCGTGGTGGTCTTTGGGGATCTCAAAATATGGGCATAACATAATTTTATATATATTAGGAAGAAAAGAATTTTTTTTTGTATTTTCAATTCACTGACACTGAAAATGTGTTCTTTGATAGGAAATTTGATTTCTAAATTTCTGCTACCAAATTAGACAAGTTTTACACATATAAATACCTGCAAACTGAATGCTTTTGTGAAGCAGTGAAGTCAATGCTCTTTAAATTAGAAATCAACAACTGTAACTAATAAGGACTGATGGGAGAGGGAAAGTTGCTAATTGGCAAATGAAAAGCATTGATGCATTTAAAATAAGTCACCTGGCAAACCTTTGTTATCATGCAAAATGTAATTTAGTTAATATTTCTATTTTATTTCTTTGCCTATATGAAATAGAAACTTTTTATATATGTATACTTTTAATTATGATCGTCATTGGCTAGATTGTCAATGTTATGCAAAGAAAAAATAAGTTAAAAGAAAAGCGAAATTAAAAATAAATGTAAAATATATATTAAATCAACAAACATTTCGCTTTTGCTGTAGTCTTCCTATATAGATAATAAGTAGGGGTACCTGGGTAGCTCAGTGGGTTGGTTGTGTGGCCAACTCTTGGTTTCTGCTGGGGTCATGCTCTCAGGTCATGGGATTGAGCCCTCCATGGGACTCATGGTCATCTGGGAGTCAGGGATTCTGGTTCTCTCCTTCTCTTCCTGTTCCTGCTCCTCTCCCTGCTCATGCTCTCTCTTTCTCTCTCCCTTCACAAAATAAATAAATCTTTTAAAAAGAAGGAAAAAAGAAACAAGCGGACTTTTGAATCACTGATTAGAAAAATCAATAATTACATAGGTAGTAGTACTTTCAAAACTATATTTTTCTTAAATATTTATGAAATATCAAACTCCCATACTGACTTCATGAAAAACATCACTTACCTCACTTTGTAGTAAACCAAAATTTTTGTTTTTGTTTTGTTGTTGTTGTTGTTTACTTTCTTTTTTTATCTTTTCCTAAATATTTAATAATAATAAAAAAGTATGTTTTACTTCCATAAAAGACAAATTTATTAACAAGTACCTTAGGGGTGTCTGGGTGGCTTAGTTCCTTAAGCGTATGCCTTTGGCTCAGGTCATGATCCCAGGGTCCTGGCATTGAGCTCTGCATCAGACTCCTTGCCCAGTGGGAAGTTTGCTTTTCCCTCTCCCTCTGCAGCTCCACCCATACTCATGTTTTCTCACTTTCTCTATCTGTCAAACAAACAAACAAACAAATAAAATCTTTAAAAAAAAGTATGTTAAACATTTAATTTCTAGAATTCTTTTATACCTCCCAGAACTAAAAGATAAATCCTTACAAATATCCCCATGCTTCATTTATTGATAATAGATTACAGTCAAGGGTTTTGCTAAGCTTACAAGTGACTTTTCCTTTGTAAATGCATTTATAAATAAACAATGCTTAAATACAAAACAAAACAGTAAAAATAAATGCAGACCATTTCAGAAGAAAAATGGAAAGCAGACAAGGGACCTAAAACAAGTGAGTTTTTATTTTCCCATTTTAGTTGGAAATATAGCAAAGGTGAAAATAATTAATGTACTTTAAGGATACTTAAATTTCTTTGAGTCAAAAGACACTTCCTATGTTAAGCATAGGACTGTTATCTCTATAATAAATCTGTAGATGCAATCCTTGAAATAAGTACTTGTACTCGGAGACAGAAATCCTTCTGTATGTTTTTCCTAGGATTGTTGATTATATTGATGTATAGTTTTCAGAATTGAAAAGAGAATGAAGGGAATAGAGAGAACAATAAAGAGAAAAATCTTAAGTGGGGAACAATATTGTCACATGATGTAAAATTCTTTTCCCAATCAGAGATTTTTAAGAAATAAGCAAGTTCAAGGGTGTTAGTAGAAACATTTGTATTTACCAAGTAGGTAAAAGCCTATAAGGCAGGTTTTATATGTGATTTTCTGCAACCTTCACAATAACTCTGAGGTCGTTATACTTATTCCCAGTTTTCAAAATATATAGTACAGCTCAGAGAAATTGCACAATTTGGTCAAGTTTACTAAAAAGTTAGTGAGAGATTAGAACAGAATTTGAATCCAAACCTGTCCTTTTCTAAAACATACATTTCTTTATAGCTAGTAACAACTCCTTCAAACAAAATTATTGAAATCAAGAATTGCTTGTTAGCAATGGATCACATTATCTTTCAGCAAAATTATAACAAATAACATGTAATTATATGTAATTTTAAATGTTTTAGTGATATTTTTCATTTTCCATACACCATAACCCCAAATCCAAGAAAATTGATGATTATCCCCAAAGTAAAAGCATATTCATGTATATATTGTATTTTTTTTTTAAAGATTTTATTTATTTATTTGACAGAGGAGAGAGATCACAAGTAGGCAGAGAGGCAGGCAGAGAGAGGAGGATGCAGGCTCCCTGGTGAGCAGAGAGCCCGATGTGGGGCTCGATCCCAGGACCCTGAGATCATGACCTGAGCCGAAGGCAGAGGCTTTAACCACTGAGCCACCCAGGTGCCCCTATATATTGTATTTTTAAATAGTTTAAAATAATATTGCATATGCATTACAAAATTAAATTTCAATAAATGTTTCTAATAGAGATAAGTCAGACTAGAAACATAGAAATCCAACTGGATCTACACAAAATCCAGCAATATTAAAGTCACTTTGGGTCACATGAAGACTGAAAGTATAGAAAGACTGAGATAAGAAGAATCCACATATCCATTTCAGTTATTTTGGTGATATAAAAAATAGAAAGACTGAAAACTGAGAATAACAGATTCCATTGCTGTATGACAATTCTAAGTAGTTGATTTTTATTTTTATTTTTTTAAGATTTTATTTATTTGACAGAGAGAAACACAGCTAGAGAGGCAACACAAGCAGAGAGAATGGTAGTGGGAGAAGCAGGCTCCCTGCTGAACAAAGGTGCCCCTCATTGCAATTCTTAAAAGTATGTACTTTTGCAGCACCTGGGTGGCTCAGTGGATTAGGGCCTCTGCCTTCAGCTTAGGTCATGATCTCAGGGGCCTGGGATGGAGCCCCAGGATGGGCAGCAACAGGCTTTCTGCCCAGCAGGAAGCCTGCTTTCCGCTCTCTCTCTGCCTATTTGCGATCTCTCTCCTCTCTCTCAAATAAATAAATAAATAAAATTAAAAAAAATGTACTTTTTATTGTTTTGAATGTCTTTGTTTCAGAAAGAGATCATAGAAGGATTTTAGGCTTTTCTTTTCATCAGCTGCAAGAAATAGAAAGTCACTTTGGCTAACTTAAATAAAAAGCAAATCATTAAAAATAATGGTGGAAGTGATACTAACAGAAACCAATGCATTGGGAAACCAAGAAACAAGAGGCCCCAAAATTGTTTTACAGCACTGAGAATGATCAGGTTGCTGCAGCATTTACTTATGCCACTAGCTATGACTTATTCATTTATTTAACAAATATCTTTTCAGGAAATACCATATACAGTGTCTATTCTAGGAATATAGGAGTGAAAAACACAATGCCTCTGTAGCCATGGAATTTTTATGCCAATGAGAGATTATAATAAGCAAGTAAATATAACACAATTTGAGACTGTCATAATTCAAGATACAAAGAGTAAAGAAGTTTATAGAGAAGCAGAGTGATGGAGTAGAGGGTAGAGGATTGTAAAATAATGTAGCCCAGAATAATCTGCAATTCTCTCCTTATATTTAGAGTGTTTCTAATTGATTAGCATTAGATCCTGGTCTTATTCCACAACTGGATATGGCAAGTAAAGGAAGAAATGTCCTCTCCATCTTCTATATTTGGAGATTTTAATCTTTCATCAAGATTAACTACCAAGTGAAATCAGAAAAAAATATAGAAAATTTGGAAGAATACACCCAACAAAAATATGACAAATGTGTACATTTAGCCAATCCATTGCTTTCCCTGTGTTAGATAATGAGTTGGGAGGAACATAACCGGTCTTTAGAGTTGATACCATTCCTTGGACCAGCTAGTGAGACTGAAGGAAATTAGCAGCTAGATACTAGCCAGTACTATACTACAATTATTTTTGCCAGTTTTTTATCTAGCAACTCAATTTAACATTTATTGATTACTTTGTGCAAAGTATTGAACATTTTTATATCCCTCTGCTCAGCTTTCAGAGAGGCAGCATAGTTAGGCAGTTTTAATATAATAACCACTGAAGCCCCATTTGTTTTGAACAAGTCAACTCTAATGGGAATTCAGAAATCTGGTTGTTACCATCTTATAGATTCAAATAAACAGCCATCAAACACACACAAAAAAAGACTTATTATGCAGATTGAATGAGTCTTACTTTAGTTTTTAAAATGGTACTGACATGCAGCAGAGTTGGGTGTTTATCCCAATAATCTTGTACTTTTTCAGATAAACATTTGCATATAAATTGCCTTGAAGAATATGTTATCAAGTCAGAAGGTAAAGGAGACTGAATTAATTTTAATCCTACTTGAGCTTTGCAAGTCTGAAGTTTACTATTAAAGCAGCATCTCTTGAAAAGTTTAAAATTTGTGAATATAGTTCTCAGTTCTTAGGTTTTAAAACTTTCAACAGCATCAGTACTATGGAATGACACACACTAAATACGTTCATATGTATGCACTACACCTCTTTGCTGAAAAATATATTTGCATTAAACTCTGCTTGCAGAGAAGGAATACTGTGTTAATATTTTCATGTTCTCTAAATTAAATAAGACTTTCTTTAAGATTTTATTTATTTATTTTTTGAGAGAGAGAGAGAAAACAAGCACTAGTGGGGAGAGGGGCAGAGGGAGAATCCTGGGCAAGGATCCCAATGCGGGACTCAATCCCAGGACCCTGGGATTATCACCTGACCCAAAGTCACACACTTAACAGACTGAGCCACCAGGGCACCTCTAAATAAGGCTTTCTAACACTAGTTGTATTTAATGTGAAAAGTTGGCTTTTTAATGTTGACCAATTGAAAATGAGTGATATGGGTAATTGTAATAAAAGTTTTCAAGTATCTAGTTTACTTCTTGTTTTCAAAAACTAAAATTTTCTTAAGTCTCCATTCTCTTCTACAAAATATCGTTGTTAAGATAAAAAGGCTAAAAAAAGATAAAAAGGCCATATTTCCTTTTCAAATAGTTCTTGAAATTTGTTTAAAATATTTATATAATTTCTTTAGAATAAAAAATAATCGATTTATTGTAATGTCTAAAGAAAAATTAACACCAATAGTAGTAGTAGTACTATTAATATTTGTACAGTACATTCTAAAGCTTTTCACACATGTTATCTTATTTGATCTTCACATTAACCCTGTGATGAGAGGAATCCCCATAATCCCAATACTACAGATTGAGATATTTAGGCTCAGAAATTAAGTAATTTATGAAGGTCATTCAAAGTTAGTGACTGATCCTTTCCTCTTTGTCACTTTTTTACTTTTTCATTTTGTTCTTTCTATTTAAAAAAAAAAAAATAGAATGAATTGGTTAGTCCATGTGTTTTAAATCACAGGAACATTAACTCTGTTTTATATGAAGAAAATAAGAATTCTAGCTTCAGAATCTGTGCTAACAATAATGTTTTATTTATGCATATTTGGTAAATATCAATGAAAATTTTGGAAGACTCATCTCTATATAAAATGTTACATGTGTTTCCCCAAGTTTGAAGCTGGCTGTGGTCTTCAAGTAATCATCCCATGCACATATATCCAGGGATCGAGTGAAAACTATACCTGATATTTATATGGGCTTTCACTATAGTAACAGGAAATTACTTATTGTATATAAAATTGTTTGTATTTCTTTTTTTTAAAAGATTTTATTTATTTATTTGACAGAGAGGGATAGAGATTACAAGTAGGCAGAGAGGCAGGCAAAGAGAAAGGGGGAAGCAGGCTCCCCAATGAGCAGAGAGCCCGATGCGGGGCTCGATCCCAGGACCCTGAGATCATGACCTAAGCCAAAGGCAGAGGCTTTAACCCACTGAGCTACCCAGGCACCCCAAATTGTTTGTATTTCTGAGTATTGATACAGTTTTTTTTTTAAATTAAGCTTTATACTTTTAACAGCTATCAGTTGTATCTAATGCATTTAAATGAACATAGTAAGAAGATATTTATAAGAAATATATGTATTTCTGTTTAGTCAAAGTGTAGGCTTGTTTAAATAATCAAAAGTTTAAAAGTCTGATGAACTTAAAAAGAGCTAGAATCATGTGTAAAAATAATGTGATGTCGGGGCACCTGGGTGGCTCAGCGGGTTAAATACTCTGACTTTGGCTCAGGTCATGATCTCAGGGTCCTGGGATAGAGTCTGGCATCTGGCTCTCTGCTCAGAGGGGAGCCTGCTTCCCCTTCTTTCTCTGCCTGCCTCTCTGCCTACTTGTGATCTCTCTCTGTCAAATTAATAAATAAAATCTTAAAAAAAAAAACAACAAAACTTGGCCTCAAAAATAATGAGATGTCAAGAAAAAAAAAAAAAAAAGAAGAGGAAAATATATTAAGAATGTCCAATTTAAGTACTAATCAGCAAACTCTGGCCAAAATGGAAAATGTGGCATAGGAAATGCATTTTACAAATGTTAGAACCTCAGTGCAGGAGAGGGAACAAAGTTAAACATAACAAATACAAATATAATGTGTCTAAGATTTTATTTCATTTCCTTTGATTAATCCAGATATTCACTTGTGTCTTAATATTTCTTATCATTAGATACATTAAAATATTTCTGAAAAAAATTAGAAACTTTTTGGAATACAGTGTATGAGTAAATAAAGTAAAGCAATATTTCAGTAATAAAGAATCACAGTTTGCACACACCTTATAACTATAGCTGCTGTTAAACAGTGAAGTTTATTTAAAAACAGCTAAAATATTTTCTGGAAATCTGGAAATGTTTTTAGACAATTTTATTATAGCTTATGTATTGTTACAAATATTTTAAGTGTGTTTTCTTTTTCTTAGTTAATTTTGGTTTTTGTTTTTTTTTAAAGTGTAAATAATAAAATAAAATCTTTTGGGACACCAGGGTGGCTCAGTGTGCTAAGCGTCTGCCTTTAAATCAGGTCATTATTCCAGGGTCCTGGGATCGAGTCCCACAGTAGGCTCCTTGCTCAGCAAGGAGCCTGCTTCTCCCTCTGACTGCGGCTCCCCCTGCTTGTGCTCACTCTCCTTCTCTCTATCACAAATAAATAAATAAAATTTAAAAAAAATACAATTTTTTTTGAAATCCAATTATACATAAATGACAGTTTGATAACATGGCAAATATCTTCCAAGATCTCACCTTACATACACACACACACACACACACACACACACACACACACACACAAACATGTATGCCTGTAAAATTGTGTAATTGAATTCTGAGGTACATCTTTATCTGTGCTCTTTTTCATAGAATCTGAGTGGTTTTACTGGTTTTTATATTTTGCTTAAATGATTACATTACTATTGATCATTTGTAGTTTATAATTTCTAAAATGCCTATCCTTTTTTTTTGTTTTTAAAGATTTTATTTATTTATTTGACAGGGAGAGAGAGATCACAGGTAGGCAGAGAGGCAGGCAGGGGTGGGGGGGAAGCAGGCTCCCTGCTGAGCAGAGAACCCGATGCGGGGCTCGATCCCAGGACCCTGAGATCATGACCTGAGCTGAAGGCAGAGGCTTTAACCCACTGAGCCACCCAGGGGCCCCTAAAATGCCTATTCTTATTATTGCCCAATCTTATGCATATTTGTGTCTTTTTTTTTAAAGATTTTATTTATTTATTTGACAGAGAGAAAGGGAACACAAGCAGGGGGAGTGGGAGAGGGAGAAGCAGGCTTCCCACTTGAGCAAGGAGCCTCATGAGAGGCTGGATCCCAGGACCCTGGGATCATGACTTGAGCAGAGGGCAGAAGCTTAAGGACTGAGCCAATCAGGTGCCCCTGTCTTTGTTTTTATATTCATTTGCTCTTCATAAAGTAAGGCATTATTGTTTTGTCTACTATGTATATTTTATATTTTTCTACTCTGCCAATTGTTTTCCATTTAACAGAATGAACACTTTTGAAAAAGTGTAGTGAAATATATATTTAACTTTATAACTTTCAAGTTCTTCTATTTTTTTTGGAAGATTTCCCCTAAATCAAAATTACCTTGTTTTTTCTAAATATTTCTTTCATATTAATGTTTAAAATTTAATCTACATGTAAATAACTTTTGCACACAATGTGAGAATAAAGACTAGTTTTGTTTTCATTGTTTATGAAATAAAACATAATTTCTTAATATATTGAAATATTATTTTCACATATCAAATTCAAATATATACTGACATTCATTTTTTTTACCTTTGTTTCAGTAGTTTCTGCTCTGCATAGATTTTTTTTTAATGTATTTTACACATAACATGTAAATTTAAGGTATACAACACTTGAAGACATTATGCAAAGTGAAGTAATTCGGACAGAGAGAGGTAAATACTATATGTTTGCTCTTATATGTGGAATCCAAAAAAGTCAAACTTATACACGGAATAAGTGGTTGTTACCAAGAAGTTGAGGGGAAAGAACAGATGTTTACTAGCATCTATTTTTATACGCTTTTTTACACTGAACTATTTGTGAAATTTTCAAACTCATTCTACCTTGATTGTAATAGAATTTTAGTATTTTTTGTATCTTCTAATCAAATCCATACTTTATTAGTATTTCCAAAATTTGGAGTTATTCCCAAATATTGACTATTTCATATAAACTTGAAGTGCATTATATTTGCTTATTTAACAAATAAAACATTTTATATTTTCTTCATTTCTTATAATTGTAAAAAATTGAATAAGCAATAGAATATAGCTATTTTATGATGTTCTATCTTCTCTCCATTACCAGGTCTTGATTTATGATTTATGGAGATGGTGTTCTATGTGCTTTAAAAAGATTTAAAGTGTTCATCAAATAAGTTTACCTTTCTTATTATGATTTATTCCATACAAAAAATGAACTATTATTTTTTGTAATATCAATTGAATTGAATTTATTGCATTTTGTAATTTCAATTGAATTTAAATTTTCATTTCAATATAATTTTGAATTTACAGAAAAGTTGAAAGACTGATAATTATGAATCTCTTAAAAATCCAAAATAAATGGAAGGAATCTAATTTTTCAATAAGTCACAATGACTAATGTGTTTGTTTATGATGATGCTCAAATTCTCCCAGATTTTGCCAGTATTTCTTGATAGCCCCTACATTCTCTGAGTACTTCCTTACTTTCTAAGTTTTTCTTATATTTCTTTTCTTTATCTCTGATATCAGCCTTTACTCTAAGGAACCTTAGTTACTCTGACCGGATAATAGTATTTGAAAACCAAGATCTGGGTGATAGGTGTGCTTTCCCTATGAATCAGTGCTTCTCATTCTTTCAACTCACAGAGCTAAGAAATTAGATGATAGTTGATGACATTATTTCTCTACTTTAAAATAAGCATCATACTGATACCTCCAATTCTAATCCAACACCACAGGGAGCATTCTCATCTTTTCACTTTCATATGTAATCTTTTTCCAAAACTAAGAAATTGGCTCTCATTATCCCGGGTTTCTATTCTCATATATGCTCAAGATGGGAATACACTGAGTTGTTTCACAATTACTAACCCATAACTACTGTAAATAGCAAACCTACTATACCTACTAGATCAAGGTCAATATATATTTTACAATTTTATTTTGAAGTAAAATTTATAAACCATGAACAGTACAAATCATTAGTATAAATTCAGTATGTTTTAACAGATACATTTGCATAGAAGTTAAGGTCTAGACTCATTTCGTCAACACAAAAGGGTTCCACATGCCATTTTCCAGGCATCCTCCAAAAGCAACATCATTTGTTATTTTTGGTACCATGTTTTAGTTTTAGCTATCATAGAATTTCATATTAATGCACTTCACACAATAGATGCTGTATTCTTCTGTAAATGGCTGTTTCACTCAATGTAATGTCTGTAAAATTCATATTGTTGGACAGCTAATAATTTTTAATTTGTTTTTTATTGTTGAGTAGTTTTTCTTTTTTATTGTGTTATGTTAGTCACCATAAAATACATTTGAATAGTTTTTCACTGTATGATCGCACAATTACATAGCTTTTCTTGAATTGGAATATGGGTTGACTATTCTAGTTATTGATAATCATGGATAAAATGGGAATAAATATTCAAATCTCTTTAAAATGTTTTTTCTTTTTTTTTTTTAAAGATTTTATTTATTTGGCAGAGAGAAACACAGCAAGAGAGGTAACACAAGCCGAGGGAATGGTAGTGGGAGAAGCAGGCTTCCTGCTGAGCAGGGAGCCCTGTGCAGGGCTTGATCCCAGGACCCCAGGATCATGACCTGAGCTGGAGGCAAATGCTTAACAACTGAGCCACCCAGGCACCCCTGTTTTTGCTTTTCTTGAATATATACCTAGGCTGATATTTCTGCGTCATTTGTAGGAATATATATATATATATAAGAAATTGCAAAACTATTTCCAAAGTGGTTCACTTCATTTACCAATGTATTAAAGTTCCAGCTGTCCTATGTATTTGCCAACATTTGTTTTTTTTCAGTCTTTTGGTTGTAGCCATTTTGATGTATAGGAAAAAATAATTCAGTGAGGTTTAGGCTTAGAGTTACCTAAAGTGGGGCACATTTTTACTTTCCTAATGGTACATTTTGCTTTGTGAAATGTTTTTTCAGATCTTTTGCTTTTTTTCTATTGGTGAACTTATTCTTTTCATTAAAAATGAGTTATTTGTAAATATTATATATTAATCCTTTGCAAATGTAGGTATTGTACAGATTTTATTTCCAATTAGTGGCTTGACTCTTCATTCTTACAACACTGTCTTTAGCTAAGCAAAAGTCTTTCATTTTGATGAAACATATAATTTTTATAATTATCAGTTTATTATGTTCCAAAATGTTGTTTACCTACAGATTATAAGTATTTATTATTGGTTCCATGATTCTTTTTTAAGTGAATTTTGGTGTATGATAGGAAAGAGTTCAAAATTTTTCCCCTCCTATGTGGCTATCCAGATATTTCAGTACAATATCTTGAAATATTTTTTTTAACCATTGAACTGCTTCAGTGCCTTGGTCAAATATCAATTAACTATGTAAATACAGGTCATTTTCTGGACACAATTTAATTCTTTTGATCCATCATCTATCATTTTGCTACTACTACAGTGATTAGTTTTTTTGAAACTATGTACAAAGTCTTAAAGTTAAGCAAGGAAAATCCCCTTAAAAGTGTATTTCAATACACTTTTTGGCTATTCTAAATCTTTTGCAATCTATATAAAGAAGAAAATATAAAATATATAAATTGAAAATATAAAAATATAAAAATAAATTTAGATAATTACATTTAAACCATTTGATTTTCCTATAAGGAGCATTAAAAGAATAAATTTTCTTCTGAACCTTGCTTTTGCAGCATCCTACACACTTTGATACCTCTATTTTTTTCAAATCGTTCAACTCACACTATTTTATATTATTTAAATATTTTTCAGAGATTTTTCCAAATTTCCTATTATAAGTTATTTCCATTTCATTAGCATGTGGTTAGAAGACATTTTCTATGATTAATATTATGTTACTTTTATTGACACTTGCTCTGTGTGCCTCTGTATGTTTTCTCCTGATGAATGGTGAATATTCTGTATCTACTGATAGAATGCATATTTTGCAGTTTGGGGGGGTATTGTTATATAAACATCAATCAGATCAAGTTGTGTGTAATAGGGTTATCCCAATTATCTCTGCGGCTGATTTTTGTCTAAATCTCATTAAATTACTGAATGAGATTTTACTACACTGAATTTGTTTGTTTTCTATCTTTAGTTATACCAAATCTTCTTTTATGAAATTTGAAGCTGTGTGAGTTGCATTCGTGTTTAGAATTCTTATATCTTCTTAGTACGTTGGTTATTTTATTTTCATAATCTGTTACTTTAGTATATTGGTTAAGCTATTTTCATAATATGTCTCCTTAATTCTGTATTAAAATTCACTTTGATATTAATTTAGCAACTTCAGATTTCTTGTGCTCACTATTTCAAGTCATATATATGAAAGGGAGAAGCAGGCTGCCCAATGAGCAAGGAGCTCAACATGGT
This sequence comes from Procyon lotor, assembly GCA_028646535.1. Classification (NCBI taxonomy): domain Eukaryota; kingdom Metazoa; phylum Chordata; class Mammalia; order Carnivora; family Procyonidae; genus Procyon; species Procyon lotor. The sequence continues at coordinate 62,983,902 of CM053613.1, forward strand.
GTTTGATCCCAGGACCCTGGAATCATGACCTGAGCTGAAAGCAGACAGTTAGCCAACTGAATCACCTAGGTACCCCTCAAGTTTTATATTTTTTATTATCCATTTTCTTCCAAGTTATATGTGTCCTTGAATTTAATGTTTTTTCTTTTGATCAGCATTCAATTAAGTCTTGTTTTTAATCCTATCTCACACTTTTCTGTTTATACTTAATTATTAATATGTCATGGACGTAATTCTTAGATATTTGTGTTAATTTCATATATTTCATTTGTTTTATTTATCTTTTGATACTTCCCTGGCTTCTTGTCATTCTTGTTTTATCATGTAATGTTTTTCTATGGTGGCTTAAAATTTTTCAGCTGTTCGATTATAATTTCCTAAGCAATTTTTCATCCTGATTAGCTGGAATTTTTTTATTTCCATTCAACTTTTATATCAAGTTTGAGAATTTCTATCCACCTTTCTAATTTTTTTTAATTC
>CM053613.1:62984481-63079675 GCA_028646535.1 Procyon lotor
ATCTATCTATCATCTATCTATCTATCTATTTGACAAAGAGAGTACAAGCAGGACGAGCAGCAGTGGGAGAGGGAGAAACAGGCTCCCTGCTGAGCATGGAGCCCAATGTGGGACTTGATCCCTTAGGCCAAAGGCAGATACTTAACCAACTGAGCCACCCAGGTGCCTCCTATTTGTTCATGTTTAGTTTCCATTTTTCTGTGAATAGTGGTCAAATATTTTATTTATTGTATTTATATTTCCCTATTAAGTTCTTGAAGTGATATTTAAGTTTTTTGAAAATTCTGTAAATTCTTACATCTGGGTCATCTTGGTACATAATTCTAGTGACTGCTACTAGTATATATTTCCTATCTTTTTGCAAGTCTGCACTATTGTTAATTATTTACAGAACATTATAGATGTGCTGTTAAAGTTCTTGTGTCTCTTATTTTTTTATTTTCTACAAAATTTTTTCTTCTAGCTGGCAGTTATCTTTGATAGAGTAAAATATAAACTCTGTTTTCCCTGAAGTGGGATGCAAGTAAAATTTTTCATTATTTTAGTATTCCAGTTATTATGTTTGTTTTGTGTGAAAAATTTGGTATTTTCCTCATGTGTATAATTAAGAATGTCATCCAATAAATTAGGCAGAGTAAACATCCAATTAGCCGAATTTTGGGGGCACCTGAATGGCTCAGCTGGTTAAGCCTCCAACTTTTGATTTTGACTCAGGTCATGATCTCAGGATCTTACATCATGATCCACATTCAGTGGGAGCCCTGCTTAAGATTCTTTATCTCCCTCTCCCTCTGCCCTTCCTGCTTGCATGCTCTGTCTCTCGAAATAAATATATATTTAAAAAATGCATTTTCCTATTTATCCATTACAAAGCTTATTCTGAATGCCCATATTCTGTTATAACTCCTTTAGCAAGTAACATTGTGACTTTCTGCTTGAGTCCATGGCCACACCTATGCCAAATGCAAAAGGTCTGCAGATAAAATGTCATATACCAGAGAACTTTACCCAATAAAATTCAAGCCTTTTATAACATATAGTAAGCTGACTAACATAATTTAACATAAATATCATCAATAAATATTAAATTTGATATACTAGTAATAGAGAATATGAATGCTTCTCAAACATGGAATATTCCACCAAATAATCAAATACATGATAAAAGAAAAGAAAAGTTCCAAAATTAGAAATATTACAAACAGCACTCATCACAGTAAGAACAGTAAAATAGAAGTTTGCAACAAAATCTAAAAGCAAAAGGATCTCTTCCCTTGTAATTAAAATAGAATAAATATTTTATTTTAAACCAAAGATTATAATGAGATGAAGAAGGACACTATACCATACTTGAAGGGTCTACCCAACAAGAAAACCTAACAATTATACATATTTATTCTAATTTGGGAGCAGCCAAATATATAAACCAAATTAATAACCAAATTAGAGAAACACATTGATAATAATGCAATAATAGTAAGGGAGTTTAGCACCCTATTCACAGCAAATGGACATGTCATCTAAGCAGAATATCAATAAGGAAATAGGTCTATGAATGACACATTGGACCAGATGGACATCACAGATATATTCAGAGCATTTCATTGAAAAGCAACAGAATACACATCCTTCTTGAGTGCTTATGGAACGTTCCCCAGAATAGCTTACATCGTTGGTTGCAAATCAAGTGTCCACTGGTACAAAAAGAGTGAGATTATACCACACATATTTTTAGACCATAGGGCTTTAAAACTTGAACACAGTCACAAGAAAAAATTGGAAATGAACACAAATACATGGAAGTTAAAAAGCTTTATATTAAAGAATGAATGGACCAACTAGGAAATTAAAGATGAATTTAAAAAAATATATGAAAGCAAATGAAAATGAAAACACAACAAACAGTTCAGAGCCTTTGGGACACATCAAAGGCAATCCTAGGAGGGAATTATACAGCAATATCAGCCTCAGCCCTTCTCAAGAAACAAGAAAAGTCTAAAATACAAAAACTAACCTTACACCTAAAGGAGCTAGAAAAAGAACAGCAAATAAGGCATAAATACAGAAGGAAAGTAGAAATACTAAATATTAGGGCAAAATCAAAGATATAGCAGAAAAAAGAAACAAAACAAAACCCTCAGTAGAACAGATTAATGAAACTAGGAGCTGGTTCTTTGAAAGAATTAATAAGATTGATGAACCTCTGGCCAGACTTATCTAAAAGAAAAGAGAAATGACTCAAATAAACAAAATCATGAATGAAAGAGAGATCACAACCAACACCAAAGAAATACAATTATAAGAGAATATTATGAGCAATTATACGCCAACAAATTAGACAATCTTGAATAAATTGATAAATTCCTAGAAACATTGAAGCTACCAAAACTGAAACAGGAAGAAATAAAAAACATGAACAGACCCATAACCAGCAAAGAAATTGAAGCAATAATCAAAAATCTCCCAACAAATAAGAGTCCAGGGCTGGATGGCCTCCTCACAAAATTCTACCAAACATTTAAAGAAGAATTAATACCTATTCTTCTGAAGCTGTTTCAAAGAATAGAAATGGGAGGGAAACTCCAGAATTCATTCTATGAAACCAGCATTACCTTGAACCCAAAACTAGACAGAGAAACCACCAAAAAGAAGAACCACAGACCAATATCCCTAATGAAAATGAATGCAAAAGTTCTCACCAAGATGCTAGCCAATAGAATCCAACACTACCTTAAAAAGATTATTCACCAGGACCAAGTGGGATTTATTCCTGGGTTGTAAGGATAGTTCAACATCTGAAAATCAATCGATGTGATATGCCACATTAATAGAAGAAAGGGCAAGAACCATATGATCCTCTCAATAGATGCAGAAAAAGCATTTAACAAAAATACGGCACATTTTCTTTACAAAAACTCTCTGCAGGGTAGGGATAGAAAGAATGAACCTCAATATAAATTTAAAATCTCAATAAAAGCCATCTATGAAAAGCCCACAGCAAATATTCTCAATGGGAAAAAACAGAGTTTTTCCTCTGAGGTCAGGAATAAAACGGGGATGCCCACTCTCACCACCATTGCTCAACATAGTACTAGATGTCCTAACTTCAGCAACCAGACAACAACAAAAAAAATAAAGACATCCAAATTGGCAAAGAAGTCAAACTTTCACTAAATGCAGACAAACTAATACTCTATAGAGAAACCCCCCCAAAAAAATAAAAAAAGAAAACCCAAAAGAGGGGCACGTAGGTCGCTCGGCCAGTTAAGTGTCTGCTTTTGCTCAGGTCATGATCTCAGGGTACTGGGATTGAGTCCTGCATCAGTCTCCCTGCTCAGCAGAGAGCTTGCTTCTCCCTCTGTTGTACCCCCTGCTTGTGTGTTCTTTCTCTCTGTGTGTCAGATAAATAAATAAAATCTTTTTTTTTTAAAAAAAAGAAGAGAAAAGAAAAAAGAAACCCAAAGACTCAACCAAAATATTGCTAGCACTGATACAGGTATTCAGCAAAGTTGCAGGTTAAATATCAATGCATAGAAGTCAAGTGTATTTCTATAAACTAACAGACAGAAAAAAGAGAAATCAAGCAATTGATTACATTTACAAATGCACCAAAAAACGTAACTTATCTAGGAGTAAACATAACCAAAGAGGAAAAGGATTTGTACTCTGAAAACTATAGAACACTTGTGTAAGAAATTGAGGAAGACATAAAAAAATAGAAAAGCATTCCATGCTCATGGATTAGAAGACAAATATTGTTAAAATGTCTATACTACCCAAAGCAATCTACACATTCAGTGCAATCTCTGTCAAATTAACATCAGCATATTTCAGAGAGCTGAAACAAACAATCCTAAAATTTGTATGAAACCAGAAAAGACCTTGAATACCCAAGGGAATGTTGAAAGAGAAAACCAAAACTGAAAGCATTACAATTCCAGGCTTTAAGTTGTATTACAAAGCTATAATCCTCAAGACAGTATGGTATTGGACTATATTCTTACCTGGAGGTTTGATTAGAGAAGAACTGGTTTCCAATCTCACTCAGGTTTGTAAGAAAATTCAGTTCCTTGAGGTTATAGGACTGATAATCTCAGCCACTGGTAATTTCCTGTCTTGGCTCTTTCCACAACAGGGAGAGCGTCTTAAGTTCAACAAGAAAGAGCCTTCGGCTATTTCAAGACTTTTTGAAGTGTTTACCTGTTTAACTCAAGTGAATTGACTAGGAACTTCAATTGCATCTCCAAAATATCTTGATCTTTGTCTTATGGGTCATCATGAGAATGATACTCCATCATATCCACATGTCCCTCCCACACCCAAGGAGAAGAAATCATACAAGGGTATGGATGATCAGGGATAAACATATAATACTGCCTATCACAATGTTACTTTTTTCCCCCAAAGTCAATTTAAACCAATCTAATAACAAAGCCTTATTAGGTTACTTTAAGTAATTACTGAAAATATACTGAAAATGTGGCAAAAGCAAAAACAAACTTATTTTCTTACTGTTCCGGAGCTCAGAAATCTGAAGAATGTAAATGGGTTAAAATCAAGGTGCTGGCAGTGCTGTGTTCTCTCCCAGAAGCACTAGAAGATAATGTGGGTTTTTTTGGTTTTGTTTTGTTTTGTTTTGTCTTGTTTTCAGTTTCGAGAGGCTGCTTGCATTTCTTTGCTCATATCCCCTTCCCATTTTCATTGCCAGCAATGGCCAGTTGAGTTTTTTTCTCATTGCGTATCTCTCTGTCTCTTCTACTTCCCTTTCCCACTTCTAAGGACCATATGATTACAGTGGAATCACCTGGATAATCTAGAATAGATTCTCCTTCTCAGAGTCAGTTAATCAACAACTTTAATTCAATTTTCATCCCAATTCCTTCTTACCATGTAACATAACATATTCAGAGTTTCTGGTGATTGGGACGTGGACATCCTTGAGTTTGCTTACCATCTGTGTTCTAATGTAGTATGTTTTTTATAAGGGTAAGTAGAAAACAACTGATATTTGAATAAGTGCTTAAAGTCTAAGTTAGGCTAGAGTGACAAATTAGTATTCCTAGGAGTTTCAAAAACAAGAGGAGTCTGCTCCACTCACCAGCTTTTTTCTAGAAGCTGCCACAGGATGCTCATAAAACAAAAATAAAAACAAGCAATAAAAAACTTAGAGGAAAGCCAGAGGACCTTGGAGAGATACTTTTGGTGGTGTTGTAAGGCTTACCAAGATCTGAGGATAGGGCTAGAGTAACTGTAGAAGTTTATGTGTGCTCTAGGCCCTGCATGAGTGAAAGATAGGCATGCAACCTGCTGGTGCCCCAAACCTCTGATAAGAAACAAAGATATCTCCTGCTATAGAAGGAGCAAGCAACAATTTTGTGTCCCACATCAGTCTCTCATATTAGGTGAAGATCAACAGCTACTGGAGAGAAGAAAGAAAACCTATCCACTTCCGTCTCCTGACCTGATATGAGGCAGAGGTTGGTTGTCACCCTTCCACAATTTGTGATGGTACTAGCCAAAAGCCATCTGATGGTTGGGGACTGGGGGCAGAAAATCCCTTCATGGCCAGGATCCTGCAGTGATTGAAAACAGAGTTATGATTCTCTGGAGGATGAACCAGAAACTGGTTGGCCAAAGGAACACACTGAGATAACTCAGAGTTCCACTCCACTGTTACATGGGAAGGGATAGAGAATTCACCTGTCCTAAGACCCTGCCCTTGGAAAGAGGGAAGTTGGATCAGGAATACTGAGAATGACTCACTTCTGAGGCATAGGCTGGCAGGGCAGCTTATGACACACTGGAAAAGGAGAGCCAAGGGGCATCAGAGTAGTTCAGTCTTTGATGCAAATGATGCTTGGTTTCAGCCCAGGTCATAATCTCATGGGTTGGGAGATTGAGCCTGGCATTGAGCTCCAAGCTTGATGGGGAGTCTGCTTGAAGAGAGAGAGAGAGCACACAAGCAGGAGGAGTGGCAGACAGAGGGAGAGGGTGAAGAGGCTCCCCACTGAGCAGGGAGCCTGAGGCAGGGCTCTATTCCAGGACCGTGGGATCATGACTTATGCCAGAGGCAGATGCTTAAACAATTGAGCCACCCAGGTACCCCTATTCTTTGAAACCAATTAAATTTATGGCCTATGATGTATGATTTATTCTTCTGAATCTTAATACACTTGATTTCTGTACTATGGAAAGTATTTTCTTTCCTGTATCCTTTCTTTTCTTTTTTTCTTTTGTTCTCACTCTCTTTCTCTCTCTCTCTTTCTTTCTTTCTTTCTTTCTTTCTTTCTTTCTTTCTTTCTTTCTTTCTTTCTCTCTCTCTCTCTCTCTCTCTCTCCCTCTCTCTCTCTCCCTTTCTTTCTTCCTTTCTTTCTTCTCTCTTTTTTTTTCTTATTAACATATAATGTACTATTTGCCCCCGGGTACATGTCTGTGAATCGCCAGGTTTACACATTTCACAGCAGTTGCCATAGCACATACCCTTCCCAATGTCCACAACCCAGCCACCCTATCTCTACCCCCCTGCCTCCCAGCCACCCTTAGTTTGTTTCGTGAGTCCAGGAGTATCTTATGGTTTGTCTCCTTCCCCAACCCTTCCTGATTCATTTCTCCTCCCCACCCCCCCAACAAACCCCTGCCTTGACTCTCAAATTCTTCATATCAGAGAGATCATGTGATAATTGTCTTTCTCTGACTGACTTATTTCACTTAGCATAATACCCTCCAGTTCCATCCACGTCATTGCAAATGGCAAGATTCCATTTCTCTTGATGGCTGCATAGTATTCCATCATATATGTATAACACATCTTCTTTATCCATGACCTTGATGGACATCTAGGTTCTTTCCATAGTTTGGCTATTGTGGCCATTGTTACTATAAACATTCGGGTGCACATGACCCTTTGGATCACATTTGTATCTTTAGGGTAAATACACAGTAGTGCAATTGCAGGGTCACAGGGTAGCTCTATTTTCAACTTTTTGAGGAACCTCCATACTGTTTTCCAGAGTGGCTGTACCACCTTGCATTCCCACCAACAGTGTAGGAGGGTTCCCCTTTCTCTGCATCCTGCTAACATCTGTCATTTCCTGACTTGCTAAGTTTAGCCATTCTTACTGGTATGAGGTGGTATATCACTGTGGTTTTGATTTGTATTTCTCTGATGCTGAGTGATGTGGAGCACTTTTTCATGTGTCTGTTGACCATTTGGATGTCCTCTTTGCAGAAATGTCTGTTCATATCTTCTGCCCATTTCTTGATTGGATTATTTGTTCTTTGGGTGTTGAGTTTGAGAAGTTCTTTATAGATTTTGGATACTAGCCCTTTATCTGATATGTCATTTGTGAATATCTTCTCCCAATCTATCAATTGTCTTTTGGTTTTGTTGACTGTTTCCTTTGCTGTGCAAAAGCTTTGGATCTTGATGAAGTCCCAATAGTTCATTTTTGCCCTTGATTCCCTTGCCTTTGGAGATGTTTCAAGGAAGAAGTTGTTGCGGCTGAGGTCAAAGCGGTTGCTGCCTGTGATCTCCTCAAGGATTTTGATGGAGTCCTGTCTTACACTGAGGTCTTTAATCCATTTTGAGTCTATTTTTATGTGTGGTGTAAGGAAATGGTCCAGTTTCATTCTTCTGCATGTGGCTGTCCAGTTTTCCCAACACCATTTGGTTTTTGTGGGGTTTTTTTGTTTTTTTTGTTTTTTTTTCTTGTGATGCAGGAGAAGTTTCTTTTTTTATCCCCAAATATGTTTACTTTATTTTTTCAGTGTTACAAGATTTATTGTTCATGCACCACACCCAGTGCTCCATGCAATACGTGCCCTCCTCAATACCCACCACCAGGCTCACCCAATGCCCACTGCCCTCCCCTCCAAACCCCTCAGTTTGTTGCTCATAGTCCACAGTCTCTCAGGTTCATCTCCCCCTCTGGTTTCCCCCCATACGCCCCTCCCTTCTCACAATGACCTCCATGTTTTTCTTTACGTTCAGCGTGTAAGTGAGACCATAAGGTAATTGGTTCTCTCTGCTTGACTTATTTCACTCCACATAATCTCTTCCAGTCCCATCCATGTTGATACAAAAGTTGGATATTCATCCTTTCTAATGGAAGCATAATATTCCATTGTATATATGGACCATATCTTCTTTATCCATTCATCTGTTGAAGGGCATCTTGGTTCTTTCACAGTTTGGCAATTGTGGTCATTCCTGCTATGAACATTGGGGTACATATGGCCCTTCTTTGTAACGCATCTGCTTGTTTGGGGTAAATACCCAGTAGTGCGATGGCAGGGTCATAGGGAAGCTCTATTTTTAATTTCTTGAGGAATTTCCACACTGTTTTCCAAAGTGTCTGCACCAGCTTGCAATCCCACCAATAGTGTAAGAGGGTTCCCCTTTCTCCACACCCTCTCCAACATTTGTTGTTTACTGTCCTGTTGATTTTGGCCATTCTAACTGGTGTAAGGTGGTATATCAGTGTGGTTTTGATTTGAATCTCCCTGATGGCTAAAGATGATGAACATTTTTTCATGCCCGACACCATTTGTTGAAGAGACTGTCTTTTTTCCACTGGATATTCTTTCCTGCCTTGTCGAAGATCAGTTGACCATAGAGTGGGGGGTCCTTTTCTGGGCTCTCTATTCTGTTCCATTGATCTATGTGTCTATTTTTGTGCCATTATCACACTATCTTAATTATTATAGCTTTGTAATAGATCTTGAAGTCTGGAATTGTGATGGTTCTTGTTCTTTCTTTTATTAATGTATTGTATCACATTGACTGATTTGCAGATGTTGAATAAACCTTGCATCCCAGGAATAAATCCCACATGATCGTGGTGAATAATCCTTTCTGTTCTATGTTCCTTTTAGGCTCTGTCTTTGCTTAGAGGACCCCTTTCAGTATTTCCTGAACCAAACCAGGGCTGGTTTGGTGTTTGCAAATTCTTTCAGTTTTTGTTTGTCCTGGAAGTTTTTATCTCTCCCTCTATTTTCAGTGACAGCCTAGCTGGATATAGTATTCTTGGTTGCATATTTTTCTCATTTAGTGTTCTGAATATATCCTGCCAGTCCTTTCTGGCCTGCCAGGTCTCTGTGGATAGGTCTGCTGTTAATCTAACATTTTTGCCTTTGTATGTTACAGTCTTCTTGTCCGAGCTGCTTTCAGGTTTTTCTCTTTGTCACTGATACTTGTAAGTTTTACTATTAGATGACGGGGTGTAGACCTACTTTTATTGATTTTCAGGGGGGTTCTCTGGGTCTCCTGGATTTTGATGCTTGTTCCCTTTGCCAGATTAGGGAAATTCTCTACAATAATTTTCTCCAATATACCTTTCACCCCTGTCTCTCTTTCTCCTTCTTCTGGGATCCCAATTATTCTAATATTGTTGCCTATTATGGTATCACTTATCTCTCTAATTCTCCCGCCTATGGTCCAGTATTCGTCTGTCTTTTTCTCAGCTTCTTTATTCTCCATCATGGTCTTCTATATCACTAATTCTTTCTTCAGCCTCATTTATTCTAGCAGCGAGAGCCTCCATTTTTAATTGTACCTCGTTAATAGCTTTTTTAATTTCAACTTGGTTAGATTTTAGTTCTTTTATTTCTCCAGAAAGGGATTCTCTAATATCTTCCATGCTTTTTTCGAGCCCAGCTAGCATCTTGATAACTGTCATTCTGAACTCTATTCCCAACATATTACTAATGTCTGAATTAACTAGGTCTCTAGCCATCGGTACTCTCTCTTCTTTTTTTGTGTTGTGGATTTTTCCACCTTGTCATTTTATCAAGATAAGTATAGATGATGCATGGGAGATAAAAGTATTTTGGAGTTCTGCAGTTTTCACTGATTGATTAACTAGGTCTTGGCTGGATATTCTCGCTGATCTTTTGCGGGAGGGGCCTGTTGCCGTGGTTCTCAAATGTCTTTGCCTGAGGTGGAATTGTACCACCCTTGCCAGAGGATGGGCCAAGCACTTTGCTCAGGTTTGCTCTCGGGAGTCTTTGCTCCCTGAGCACCTTCTGTACCAACCTGGAGGCTGGGAATGAAAATGGTGGCCTCTCAGTCTCCAGCCCAGAGGAACCGAGTGCTGAGTGCCCCGCTTCTCAGCATACCCTCAGAGGAAAGTGGTCAATCACTCCCATCTCCCTTGTCTGTGCCTTGCGCTCTATGCTCAGCTAGCCCGTGCCAGAGTGCCTCTATCTGTAGCGCACGCATCCCCATCTGGAGTCTCCAAACCCAGCAGATTCCTGCTGCATGTTCCCACACTGCTAATCCTGGAGGAAGAAGGAGGAGGTGTCTCTGGAGCTGCCTCCCATGTGGTCCCTGCTTGAAGAGCAGCAGCCCGACTGTGTCTCAGATCATATAGTCCAAGGTAAGCCTAAGCTGACAGGGTGCTGCATAGCTCCTTCTCTATTGCCGGCTTCCCTGCCAAATACTTGGGAGCTCTGCTGTACTCGGGCACCCCTGGTCCCTCTGTAACCCCATGGGTCCTGAAACAACACTGTTCCCTTGAGGGCTAAACCCCCCGCTTAGCCTCTGGAGCAATGTCCCTCAGTGGAGCAGACTAAAAGTTCTGATTTTGTGCTCCATGGCTCTGCGGCTACTGGGAGCCAGTTTCTCCCCCCGGGGTCTCTCTTCCTGTCGCTTTGGATTCACTTTTTCCACATGTCCTACCTTTCGAAAAATGATCAATTTTCTGCTCCTAGAATTGCTGTTCTTCTTCTCTTCTCTCTCCTGTTGAGTTTGCCGGCTTTTAGAATGATTTGATAACTTATTGGAACCGATGCTATCTCAGCCTCCTACACCTCTGCCATCTTGCCTCTCTATCCCTCTTTTTTTCTTTCTTTCTTTTTCTTTCTTTCTTTCTTTCTTTCTTTCTTTCTTCTTTTCTTTCTTTCTTCTTTCTTCTTTTTCTCTTTATCTTTCTTTGTTTTAATTGTATCTCTCTATATTTGTACTGTTTCTTATTCGTAATTTCAGTTTTTTTAGAGTATTCCAATTGCACAAAGATAAAGTCCTGGAAACTCTGATGGCTTTGAAGTGGTCATGTGAGCATGTGTGCTCACTTCTCAAATTCTTTTAGAAATTCACTTAAAAAAAAAAAAGATTTTGTTTATTTACTTGAGAGAGAGAGAGTGAGATCACAAGTAGGCAGAGAGACAGGCAGAGAGAGAGGGGGAAGTAGGCTCCCCACTGAGCAGAGAGCCCAATGCCAGGCTTGATCCCAGGACCCTGAGAGTCTAAGGACCTTGAGAACATGATGGAAGGCAGAGGCTTAATCCACTGAGCCACCCAGGTGCCCCTAGAAGTTCACTTTTATCTAAGTAATTGTTTTCAAAGTCTTTGGTGTTCCCATTCAAACTAATTCAAAAATCGTATTTCTTTTCATTCATGTTGCATAGCTGTTTAGACCTTGAATTTTTTTTGTTTTTGTTTTGGTAAATAATCATCATAACTGACAGTGATATTTCACAAAGTCATCAGTTTAAATGGAAATCTTTTAAGAATTTCCCAAGAACTGTTTCAGAAGAGATTGAACTATTCTTATGATATCAGATTCTGCATGTATAATTAGCTTGATAATAGAGAAAACACTAAACCATCATCTTATTTCCATAAATAAATTTTTCTAATTCCCTCTACTACCACAGTAAGAATGTTTCTATAAGAGTCCTTATCTAGTTCCAGCTTTTCTTGTTTTCAATAGCAGTCACTATTCACTACTGACTATTCACTATTCAATAGCAGACAGTATTCACTACTGTCATCAGTATACACATCTTTCATTTTTTTTTTCATTGTTGCAAGCAAGGGTTTTTACAAAACAGTTGACTTGGTTCCTTATTTTGAGAAAGTGTGTTTTTCATATTCCATCTGAACTTTTTAGTTATAGTATGTTTTATCCAGGGTCTTATAGCTTTTCTTCCTCAGGACATAAGCAGCTTCTTTCCAATTGTGATGTTTTGGGTTTAGCTGCTCATTTTTTCTTAAAAATAAAACCTGAATAATTTGAATATTTATCTTTTTCTTATTACTTTATAAATTATTCCCAGAAACAAAAAAGAGAACTGCTAAATTTTATAGTCTTATTAAAAATTACAAACTAGGGGCGCCTGGGTGTCTCAGTGGGTTTAAGGCTCTGCCTTTGGCTCCGGTCATGATCTCAGGGTCCTGGGTTCGAGCCCCACATTGGGCTCTGCTCAGCAGGGAGACTGCTTCCTCCTCTCTCTCTGCCTGCCTCTCTGACTACTTGTGATGTCTCTCTCTCTGTCAAATAAGTAAATAAAATCTTTAAAAAAAAATTAAAAAAAGTACAAACTAAAAAATGACTAAATTTTAAACCAGGGCCAAGGAAAATTATCATAGTATATTAGACTGTACTCTGATTTTTATAAAAAAGTATTTAGAACACAATTGACAGAATACAATAACATAAACTCATTCAATTATTTGTCAATAGCTTGTTGGTTCAATAAACAATACACAATAAACAATAAACAATAAACATATTGTTATCTTTTTCAGATTACACAAAGCAATCTAAAATCTCCATGCTGACTTATTTAAACTTTGGATATAGGCAAGAAAAGCTAATTGAACTCTTCAAAATAAATAAAAGCCTTAGCTCTATGAAGAGCAGCTTGATTGATGCACAGACATGCAACTTAATTTCACTAAAACCTATCTATAGTTTAAGGCTGAACTCATTTCTTTTCTTTTCCCCTATTATTTCATATTACTTTATCCTAACTCATCCTAATGCCAAAAGTTCTGAAAATTTTACTCTTACAAATCTGAATTTGATTAATAATGCCTTAAGATTTCTCTATGACACACTCTTGACCAAGAATCTGAGAATCTCATTCACTAAGAGACACTCATTGCATTAAGCCCCTACTCCAGCCATTCTGAGAGTCCTTTCCTTTAAGAGAAATGTGAAGGTGATTTTATAATGAAAAGATGTCAGAAATATGAAGTATCATTATGGTAATAAGCATCCTTTCGAGCACTGGATATTTTATAGAAATAAACTATATCTGGGGCACCTGGGTGGCTCAATGGTTAGGCCTCTTCCTTCGGCTCAGGTCATGATCTCAGGGTCCTGGGATTGAGCCCCACATCGGGCTCTCTGCTCTGCAGGGAGCCTGCTTCCCCCTTCCTCTCTGCTTGATCTCTCTCCTTTCTGTCAAATAAATAAAATATTAAAAAAAAAGAAATAAACTATATCTATTTTTCATTTTCATTGTAGGAAAATAAACAAATAGATGTATTAATTCAACAGATGTATTGATTATTTTTTTATGGGTAACTCACTGTATTCTTCCTCTGGCTATACTAGAGAGTAAAAACTGCCCTCTCTACTCATCACATTTATCATTTGGTGAGGAAATACAAATCAGGTTTTAATTAAATATCTATACATCTTTAATATGGAAAAATATATAAAAAAAAAAGACAAACTGTAAGAGGGCATTAGCATTTAGATTTGACTTAACATAAATGTAGAAAGGATTACTGAAAAAATAATTTTTCAGCTAGAATCATAAAAATGATTAGATATCAATTAGCGTAAGAAGGGTTCAGGCGTGGGGCACCAGGATGGCTCAGATGGTTAAGCCTTTGCCTTCAGCTCAGGTCATGATCTCAGAGTCCTTGGATTGAGCCCCACATTGAGTTCTCTCCTCAGCGGGGAGCTTGCTTCCCTCTCTCTCTCTGCGTGGCTCTTTGCCTACTTGTGATTTCTCTGTCTCTGTCAAATAAATAAATAAAATCTTAAAAAAAAAAGAAGGATTCAGACGAAAAGCATACTTTTTTTAGCCATTTCTCTATACTTCTTTATAAACCCATCAGCTTAATATTGCTATAAAACAATAAAACACACAATATTGATTTTTATTATATTGAATAAAAATATTAAACAATTAACTTGTAACTTGGAACACAGTGATTCGGTCATTAGCTTTCAATTATGATAAAACCTACAACCAGTCATTTTAGATATTGTAATTAAACATACAATAGAATAGACTCCTTCTAGCACTATTTTTCTATTTATTTATTTATTCTTAAAGATTTTATTTATTTATTTGACAGAGAGAGATCACAAGCAGGCAGAGAGGCAGGCAGAGAGAGAGGGGGAAGCAGGCTCCCTGCTGAGCAGAGAGCCTGATGTGGGTTCTATCCCAGGACCCTGAGATAATGACCTGAACTGAAGGAAGAGACTTTAACCTTCCAAGCCACCCAGGTGTCCCTAGCACTATTTTTCTAAAAAAATAGTTCTAATTGTAACACACTAGTTTTGTTTTTGTTCTGACATCTTTGTTTATCTTGTCTTTGCCCTGAAAGCTGATCAAGTGGTTCACTAAGTGGACATGGAAGGCTCCCAAGCATGTGATCTAGTAATGACTTGTGAAACTTCCTTGTCTAGGGTCACAAAACAAGAAAACAAGAAAGTCTGTGGCACATTTAGTACTTCATTTTCTATTCTTAGTCTGTAGCAGTGCAGTTTTTATTTATTTATTTATTTATTTATTTATTTATTTATTTATTTATTTAAGGAGGGATCACTTTAAGCATTTACCGAGTAATTTATTTTACATGTCACTCTTTGTGAAGATTGCCATTTTATATATTAGATTGTGTCATGTGCGTGTGTCAGATTATTTTTTAGGCCCCAGCACAAAGCCATTGAACCTCTCTCTCTCTCTCTTATCTATCTACCTACCTATCCATCATCTATCTGTTTTTATCTATATCTTTCTATCCTTTATACAAAATCTTATTTCCTTTATACAAATCTTATTTCCTTTAACTTCACAAAGGTGTTTTAAAACATAGAAGTGGATATTTTTCAAAATGAAATGAGTTATAAAATACAAAATGCAATAAATAAAGTTTTATACACTGAGGTAGTTTAATAAAAACATGAGTATTTTTATATTTTATATTTTTATATTTATATATAAATTGTTATTATACTCAAAATTTATTTAGTATGGAATGTCTAACATGTTTATATTTTAGGCATATATTATATATATATAATATATAATGTATATATATATACATATATTTATATATGAAAGTAAGTCACAGTATGGGAGGACAGTCAAAACATATTAAATCAAGTGTTAAATAATTGCAAAAGAAGAGATAAGATGATGGAGTGGTAGGAGGACATCATGCTTGCTTCATTCATGGAACATAGCTAAATATGAAATCATTCCTAACACCTAGTAAATTGATCTAAGGACTGAGAAAACAAACTGCAAAACTAGAGAGAGAAAAGAGGCTATATTATGGAAGGTAAGAAGTGTGGAGAATTGATTTGGGGGAGAAAAGAATCACCAGTGCTGTGTGGAGAGGGAGCCCTGATCAGGAAGAGAAGAGCGAGGGAGAGAGCATGAGTGAACAGGGTTCATGGAATTGCAAGTGTTTTTCATGGAAAAACACTTCTCCCAAACCATTGATGGGATAAATGAGAGGGGCTGATAATCACAAGTTTTTATAAGAAATGGAGCTCAAAGTCTGGTTTCAGAAGTCTGTACCATCATGAAGATGGAGCCTGGCAGGTGTACAGGCACTCCTGTGGAGAAGGGCAGAAGTCCAGGACCAGATAATGTGGTCTGAGGATCCCCTTGGTCACACTGGGAGAGACAGTTTCCTTCTTGGAGTGCATTTGGGAAAGGTGGCATTGCCTCTCCGAGGACAAAATTGCCAATGGGTGCCATCAAGCTGACCTGTTCATTAGCATAGGAGCACAGGCAGCTGCTGAGGGTAGCTAACCTAGACACCATTTTTTTGATGCACATAAATTCAAAGCCCCTGTACATTCATGCAACTGCCTTTTTGGGACAAAACAGCATGTTGTGCAGCAACAACCTCCTCCAGAGGATCAGCATGGGTCCATGCTACACTAGGTCCCTAAAATTTGGAGTTTTGAAACCCAGCTGGTGCAGCTCAGACAACACATAAGAACACTGCACCACCAAGTGGGCAGATGACTCAGACACAGACAGGCTGAAGGCAGGAATCTGAGGGAAGCCTGGAACAAATGAGGGGAAATTGTTCACTCTTCTTGGAGGGCTTCCTGAATAGCTACTAGCCGAACTCTCTCTCTGGGGGTGAGAGGGCCAGCTGATAGCATTTTTACCCTTACCCATCAGTAGGCACTGATATCAATAAACAACACAGCACCCACACTGGAGTCTAGGACCACTTATCACAAGTCCCACCCTTTGAACTCTGCATTTGCTTCTTCACTAGGGTAAATGTGCCTGAAAATCAGAGAAGTAGCAGGCCCTTCCCCCAGAAGACTACCATTAACCCCCCCAAATCCACAGGTCTACTGACCATATAGTACTGTGCAGCTTCAGTTCTAAGGGAAAGAGGATCTAGCCTCTCTTAACAAAAGGTTTTAACAAGTCTCTTTTAAACACTTAGTTTAAACTCACCACACATTGGACAAGGTCCAAAACACTTCCCACTGCAGGAAAGGAAACTCTGCAGAGGACTGACCTGAAGGAAAGAGCAGACAAAATACAAAGCAGATAGGCACAACATATACCAGAAACACTTCCTGAAGAGTCAGGCCCTGGACAGTATATGACCACTTCTTAATATACCCATTACTCCCAGGAACAGGAAACATAACAGACTTTCCTATCACAGAGAAGGCAGAGACCTAAACAAAATGCCAAGATGGAGGAATTTATCCCCCCAAAAAACCAAGAAGAGATCACGGTCAGGGATGTAAGTAATATGCCTGAACCACAATTTAAAACAACAATCATAAGGATAATAGCTGGGCTTGAGCACAGAGATAAAAGACCTAAAAACCAGTCAGGCTGAAATAAAAAAAAAAAATGCTACAATTTAGATGCAAAACTGTATATAATGACCACAAGGATGGAAGGAGCAGAACAAATCAGTGATACATAAGATAAAATTGTGGAAGATAATGAAATTGAAAAGAAGAGGGAAAGAAAAATATTGGATCATGAAAGTAGGCTAAGGGAACTCAGTGACACCATAAAACATAATAACATTTATATGAGTCCTAGAAGAAGAAGGGATGGAAAAAGGAGCAGGATTATTTGAACAAATTATGGCTGAAAACTTTCCAAATCTGGGAAAGGAAACACATCCCAATCCAGGAGGCACAGAAAATTCCCATCAAAATCAACAAAAGCAGGCCAATACAAAAATATGGTTTAGTAAAACTTGCAAAATACAGACAAGGAAAAAATCCTGGAAGCAGCAAGGGAAAAGAAATCTCTAACCTAAAGAAGGACAATAAGGTTAGCAACAGATCTCTTCACAGAAATTTGGCAGATGAGATGAGAGTGGCAGGATATACTCAACATGCTTAATGGGAAAAATATGCAGCCAAGAATACTTTATCCAGAAAGATTATCAGTCAGAATAGAAGGAGAGTTTCCCAGACAAACAAAAACTAAAGCGGTTCGTGACAATTGAGCCAGTTCTGCAACAAATATTGAAGATGACTCTGAGTGGGAAAGAAAGACTAAAACAACAAATCCTGGAGAAGAACATAGAAAATCTCCAGAAACACTGACTTTACAGGCAATACAATGACACTAAATTCATATCTATCAGTAATTGCCTTGAATATAAATGGACTATATGCTCCAATCAAAACATATAGGGTATCAGATTGGATAAAATATAATAACAATAATGCCCATCTATATGCTGCCCACGACAGATTCATTTTGGACCTACAGATACTTGAAAATTGAAAATGAGGCATTGAGAGCCATTTATAATGCTAACAGACGTCAAAAGAAAGGGGGCATAGTCATACTTATATCAGACAAACTATATATTAAACCTAAGACCATTACAAGAGATGAGGAAGGGCACTATATCATGATAAAGGGGTGTATACAACAAGAAGATCTAACAATTGTGTATATTTATGCCCACAACTTAGGAGCACTCAAATATATAATCAGTTAATAACAAAGAAACTCACTGATAACAATACAATGGTAGTAGGGGATTTTAACACTCACTTACAGAAATGGACAGATTATCTAAGCAGAAAGTCAACAAGGAAACAATGGCTGAAGAAATAATAGCTGAAAACTTTCCTAATATGAGGGGAAAAAAAGATATGCAAATCCAAGAAGTGCAGAAATCCCCCAATAAAATAAACCAAAAGAGATCCACATGAAGATACATAGCAATCAAAATGGCAAAAAGTAGTGATAAAGAAAGCATTTTTAAAGCAGTGAGAGAGAAGAAATAAAGGAAACATCATTAGACAATAAGTAGATATTTTTCAAGAGAAACCTTGAAAGCCAAAGGGGAATGGCATAATATATTCAAAGTGCTGAGAGGGAAAATCTACAGCCAAGAATACCCTATCAAGCAAGGCTACCATTCAGAATAGGAGAGATAAAGGATCTCTCAGACAGACAAGAACTAAAGGAGTACCTGACCACTAAACCAGCAATTCAGGAAATATTAAAAAGGATACTTTGAGTGGAAAGGAAAGAACATAAGTGCAAGTATGAAAAGAAGGAAACACAAAAGCAGCAAAAATATTTCTGTAAAAATCAATCAAAAGATTCACAAAATAAAAGGCTATACAATATGACAAAAAATACTTAAAACATAGGGAGGAGAGGAGTGAAAAATGTGTTGAACTTAAGTGGCCATCAACTTACATACAAACCGAATGGTAACCACAATTCAAAAACCACTAATAGATATAAAATGAATAGTTAGAAATACAAGTATTTCAGTAATGAAAACCAGCAAATGAGAATGAGTGAAATAGAAGAAAGGGTCAGAGAACGACTACAAAAACAATTATAAAACAAGTAATAAAATGGCAATATATACATATCTAATAATTACTTTGAATGTAAATGGACTAAAAGATACGATTAAAAGGCATAAGTTGATGGAGTGAAATAAAAAAGTAAGGCCAATTTAAATGCTGCCTACAAGAGACTTATTTCAAACCCAAATCACCTGCAGATTCAAAATGAGCAGATGAAGAAACATTTATCATGCAAATGGATGTCAAAAGAAAGCCAGTTTTGATACTTATATCAGACAAAATAGACTTTAAAATAGACCATAAAAAGAGACAGAAAAGGACATTATATAATAATAAAGGGGATAATCCAACAAGAAAATATAGTAATTGTAAATATTTATGCACCCAAAATGGGTGCATTCAAATGCAGAACAAGTACAAAGGAACATAAAGGAACTAAACAATAATAAATCAATAATAGTAGAGGATTTAAGGCTCCACTTACATTGTTGGACGGAAGAGCCAAACAGGAAACCAAAGGAAACAGTGATTTTTTTTAAGATTTTATTTATTTGATGGAGAGAGAGAGATCACAAGTAGGCAGAGGCAGGCAGAGAGAGAGGGGAAGCAGGATCCCTGCTGAGCAGAGATTCCAATGTGGGGCTTGATCCCAGGACCCTGAGATCATGACCTGAGCCAAAGGCAGAGGCTTTAACTCACTAAGCCACCCAGGTGCCCCAGAAACAGTGATTTTGAATAATACAATGGACCAGATGAATTTAACAGATATATTCAGAACATTCCATGCTAAACCAGCAGAATACATTCTGTTCAGGTGCACATGGAACATTCTCTAGAATAGATCACATATTAAGCCACAAAACAAACCCAAACAAATTAAAAAGATCAAGGTCACACCTTGCATCTTTTCTGACCACAACACTATGAATCCAGATATCAGTGACAAGAAAAAATATAGAAAGAGCATAAATCGAGGGAGATTAAATAACATGTCAATAAACAAGGAATGGGTCGATAAGGAAATAGAAGAAGAAATAAAAATGTATATGGAAACAAATGAAAATAAAAACCCAACAGTCTAAAATTTTGGGGATGCAACAAGAGTGGTTCTAAGAGGGAAGTTTATAGCCATATAGGCCTACCCCAAGAAGTAAGAAGAATCTCAAATAAACAACCTAACTTTACGCCTAAAGAAATAAACAAAGAACAATAAACAAAGCTCAAAAAGAGTGGAAGGAAGGAAATAATAAAAATTAGAGTAGAAATAAATTATACAGAAACTAAAAACAAAAACTAAACAACAAAAAACAATATGACCAGGAGCTGGTTCTTTGAAAAGAACAACAAAATTGATAAACCTCTATCCAGAACCATAAGAAGGGATGAAAATGAAATCAATAAAGAAGAGAAATAACAACGAACACCACAGAAACACAATTGTAAGAAAATATTATGAATAACTATGCCAATAAGTTAGACAACCTAGAAAAAAGGAAAAATTTCTAGAAATATGTAACCTCCAAAAACTGAAGCAGGAAGAAATATAAAATTTGAACAGGACAGATGAATGGATAAAGAAGATGTGGTATATATATACAATGGAATACTATGCAGCCATCAGGAGAAATGAAATCTGGCCATTTGCAACAACGTGGTTGGAACTGGAGGGCATTATGCTAAGTGAAGTAATCAGTCAGAGAAAGACAATTATCACATGATCTCTCTGATATGAAGAATTTGAGAGGCAAGGTGGGAGTTTGGGGGGTGGGGGAGAGAAATGAAACAGAAAGGGATGGGGAGGGAGACAAACCATAAGAGACTCCTAGACTCATGAAATGAACTAAGGGTGACTGGGAGGCTGGGGGGTTGGTAGGGATAGGGTGGCTGGGTTGTGGACATTGAGCAGGGTATGTGCTGTTAAGTGCTGTGAAATGTGTAAGCCTAACGATTCACGGACATGTACCCTGGGGCATATAATACATTATATGTTAATAAAAATTTAAAAAAAAATAAATAAAATAAAAAATAAAATAAAATTTGAACAGACCAATTCCCAGCAAGAGATTGAATCATTAATCAAAAAATCCAAAAAAAAAAAAAAAAAAAAAAAAAAATCCCAACAAAACTCCAGGACCAAAGGGCTTCACAGGTGAATTTACCAAAACCTTTAAAGAGGAGTTAGAAAAAAAAAAAAAAAAAAAAAAAGAGGAGTTAGTACCGATCCTCAAACTATTCCAAAAAATAGAAGAAGGAACACTTTCACTTTCAAATTGATTCTATGTGATTAGTATTACCCTGACACCAAAACCAGAAAAAAGACACCACTAAAAAATTAGAACTACATGTCAGAATCTCTGATGAACATGAATGCAAAAATCCTCAAGAAAATGCCACTAAACCAAATCTAACAATACATTAAAAGAATCTCTACCATGATCAGGTGGGGTTTATTCCTGGTTACAAATGTGGCTCAATATTCACAAATGAATCAGTGTGATACATCACATTAAAAAAAGAAATAAAATAAAAAAGAAATAAAAAAAGAAATAATAAAAACCATATGATTATTTCAAGAGACATAGAAAAAGCATTTTTGACAAAGTACAACATCCATTCATGATAAAAACTCCTACAAAGTAGGTTTAGATGGAACATAACTGAACATAATTAAAGATCTTGTATGAAAAACCCACAGAAAACATACTTAATGGGGGAAAACTGGGAAACTTCTCCTCTATAATCAGGAACAAGACAAGGAAGTCCACTTTCATTGCTTTTATTCAACATAGTACTGGAAGTTATAGCAGTTGACATGATAAAAGTTATTTAAGAAATCAATAACTAGAGGAGTCCGATATGGTGAAGGAGTCAGAGACTTAATTTCATCTGGTCCCAGCAATTCAGCCAGATAGCTATCAAACCACTCTGAACACCTAAAAACTCAACTGGAGATCAAAGAAAGAATAATTATAACTCTACAAATAGACAAGCAACAATTTTCCACAAGGTAGAAGGTGTGAAGTGAATCCAAGGCAATATTCAGGAAGATAGACCGTGGGGAGAGGGAGCCTCTGTCAGCCAGCTACCAGCAAGTGATAGAGCAGGAGAGCCCAAAATTGGAACTTTTAAAAGTCTGCTCTGGTGAGAGACATCACTCAGGCAGCTAAGCAGGAAGTGGAACCCTCACTAGAACAGTGTGGCCTCAGGATACTCAGGGTCACAGGAAGACCCAGGGTGCTTGAGTGCAGCAGAACTCCCAGGTATCAGAGCAGGAAAGCTGGTCACAAAGAGTGAGCCCAGAAGTGGGCTCTCAGCATAAACTGTGATCTGTGGCATATTTAGGCCATTGCTCTTCGAGCAGGGGCCCAACAAGTGGCAGAACCAGGGATAGACCACATCCTCTCCTGGGAGGAGTGGCCCTGGGAGCTTGCTGTAGGAGCCTGCTGGGTTTGGAAACTCCAAAAGGGGTCATGTGCCTGAGATACAAATGCTTGGTCCAACAGGCTGTGTGAGCACGGAATGTGGCTGAAGAGCAAGGAGACCAAAGTGATTGACAGCTTTTCTCTGAGGACTCACTGAGGAGGGGTCCCTGAACTTTCAGCTCAGGGGCCAGAGACTGGGAGGATGCCATTTTTATTCTCATCCTCTAAACCTTTACTGAATGTCTTCAGGGAACAAAAGCCACAGAGAGGAACCCAAGATTACTTAAGGGCAAGGGTGGAGCAATTCTGCATGGGGAAACAAATATTTGAGAATCAATGCAAAAGGCCTCTCCCCCAGAAAAAGCGTGAGTCTGTGGAGTTTGGTACATATAGTGGTGGAAACAGATTGACCTGAGGATCTGGTAAGGGCGGTAGACACTGACATTTTGGCTCTGGGCCAGAGATTCCTACACAGTCGTGTGGCTTTCTAAAGAAAAGCAGAAAGAGGCTAGAGAACTAAAGCCGCACAATCAACCAGCTCACATTAAGCCCATCCCTCTGACAAGGAGTGGGGCAACTACACCCAAGCAAATACACCATAGAAGCCTAGTAGCAGGCCCATTCCCCAGAAAACAGGCTGGAAAAACAGGTGAATACGATTAAGCTTATTTCCCACAGGACTGCAAAATTTGAGTGCCAGGGGAAATAATGTAGGGAGTTCCAGTTGTTGCCTCATGACTCACTTATCCTTCAGGCTAAAATTTTACATTCCTTTATTAGTTTCTTTTCTTATTTTTTTTTTAAAGATTTTATTTATTTGACAGAGAGAAACACAGCGAGAGAGGGAACACAAGCAGAGGGAATGGTAGCGGGAGAAGCAGGCTTCCTGCCAAGCAGGGAGCCTGATGCGGGGCTCGATCCCAGAACCCTGGGATCTGACCTGGGCCGAAGGCAGACGCTTAACAACTGAGCCACCCAGGTGCCCCTGTATTCTTTTGTTGTTTTTTTTTTTTTTAACCCTTCTCCCATTTCATATAGATTTGTATTTCCCAACCTCTGCTTTTAAATTGCTTCTTAACTTCAATTTTCTTTTTCACATATATGTTTTACAGATTTATACCTCATACTATCCCATTTTCACTCTATACATTCCCTCAATCATCCCTCAGCAGAATGACTAAGAGAGAAACACACAACAAAGAAAAGAACCAGTGACAATGTCCCCTGCCACAGATCTACTGGACATGGTTATAAGCAAGATGGCAGAGATAGACTTCAGGGTAGCAATTAAAAAGTCAATAGCTAAGCCTGAGAAAAGCATTACTGACAATATAGAATCTTTAAGGGCAAGAATATCTAATCAGGCTGAACTTAAAAATGCTATGAATGAAATGCAGTCTCAACTGGATACTCTAACAGCCAGAGTAAATGAGGCAGAAGAGAATAAGTGATCTAGAAAATAAGATGATAGAAAGGAAGGAAGCTGAGGAAGATAGGGATAAACAATTAGAAGCCCATGAGAACAGACTGAGAAACATTTCAGGTCAGAATTACTGGGATCCCTAAGGGGGTGGAGAGAGAGTGGACTAAAAGGTATATTTGAGCAAATGTAACTGAGAACTTCCCTAACCTGGGGAAGGAAACAGACATTCATGTCCAAGAAGCAAAGAGGACTCCTTCCAAGATCAATTAAAAATAAACAACCACCCTGGCATATACTAGTGAAACTTGCAAATCTTGTCAGAAAGGGCTGGCAAGACATATTCAGAGTATGAAATGAGAAGAATATGTGGCCAAGAAAACTTTATCCAGCAAGGCTATCATTCAGAATGGATGGAGAGATAAAGAGCTTCCAGGACTAGCAGAAACTAAAAGAATATGTGACCACCAAGCCCTGCAAGAAATATTAAGGGGATTCTATAAAAGAAGAAAGACCCCAAGAGTAATATAGACTAGAAATTTACAGAGACAATCTATAGAAACAGGGACTTTATAGACAATATGATGAAACTAAATTGATATATCTCAATAATTACCCTCAACATGAACAGCCTAAATGCTCCCATGAAAAGGAACAGGGTTGCAGATTAGACAAAAAGACAGGACCTATACTTATGCTGTCTATGAGAGACTCATTTTAAACCTAAAGACACCTCCAGGGGCACCTGGGTGGCTCAGTCATGAAGCATCTCCCTTCAGCTCAGGTCATGATCCTGGGAATGAGCCCCACATCAGGCTCCTGCTTAGCAGGGAGCCTGCTTCTATCTTTCCCTCTGCCTGCTGCTCCCCCTACTTGTGGCCACTCTCTCTCTCTGTCATATAAATAAACAAACAAACAAACAAATAAATAAATCTATGAATAAATAAATAAATAATAAATAAGCAAACGAACAAAGAAACCAAACTCTAGATTGAAAGTGAGGGGATGGAGAACCATTCATCATGCCAACATCCCTCAAAAGAAAGCTGGGGTAGCAATTCCCATATCAGACAAATTAGATTTTAAGCCAAACACTGTAGTAAGAGATATAGAGGTACACTATATCATACTTAGAGGGTCCAGTCAACAAAAAAATTTAACAATTGCAAATATGTATGCTCTCACCATGAGAGAAGCCGACTACATGCACCATTAACTAAAGGAAAGAATCATATTGATAAAATATTAATCACAGTAGACCTTAACACTCCACTCTCAACAATGGACAGATCATCTAAGCATATGATCAACAAAGAAAAAAGAGCTTTGAATGACATATGGGATCAGATGGCTTTCGTAGATATTTATAGAACATTCCACCCTAAAACAACAGAACACTCATTCTTCTCAAGTGCACATGGAACTTTTCCCAGAATAGACCACATACTGGGTAACAAATCAGGTCTCAACTGATACCAAATGATTGAGGTTATTCCCTGAATGTTATCAGAACACAGTACTTTGAAACTGGAACTTAATCACAAGAAAAAAAAAATCATAAGGAATTCAAACACTTGGAGGTTAAAAAGCATCCTGCTAAGGAATGATTGGGCTAACCAGGAAATTAATGAAGAACTTAAACAATTCATGGAAACTAATGAGAATGAAAACACATTACCCAAAACACATTGGACACTGTAAGGCCATACTAAGGAGGAAATACATAACCATCCAAGCCTCTCTCAAAAAAGTAGAAAAATCTAAAATGCACACAAGCTAAACTTACACCTAAAGGAGCTGGAGAAAGAACAGCAATTAAACCTAAACCAAGCAGAAGATAAATAATAAAGGTCAGAACAGAGATCAATGAAATAGAAACCAGAAAAACAATAGAACATGTCAAGGAAACTAGAAGCTTTTTCTTTGAAAGAATTAATAAGATCAATAAACCTTGGCAAGACTTACCAAAAGAAAAGAGAAAGGAGCCAAATAAATAAAATGAATGAAAGGGAAGAGATTGTGACTAAAAACAAGGAAATAGAAATGATTATTAGAAATTATTACCAACAACTATATGCCAACAAAGCAACCTAGAAGAAATGGATGCTTTCTTGGAAACTTATAAAATACCAGGACTGAAACAGGAAGAAACAGACAATCTGAATAGACCAATAACCAGTAATAAAATTGAAGCAGTAATCAAAATCCTCCCAAAACACAAAAGTCTATGCCCAGATGGCTTTCCAGGGGAATTCTACTAAACATTTAAAAAAGAAATCGTACCTATTCTACTGAAGTTGTTTCAAACAATAGGAACAGAAGGAAAACCTCCAAATTCATTCTATGAGGCCAGTCTTACCTTGATCCCAAAACCAGCCAAAGACCCCATAAAAATGGAGAAATACAGACCAATATTCCTGATGAACATGGATGCCACAATACTCAACAAGATCTTAGCCAATAGAATCCAATAGTACATTAAAATGGTGATCCATCATAACCAGATGTGTTTTATTCCTGGGATGCAAGAGGGCTTCAACATTCATAAAACAATCAGTGTGATAGAGCACAATAATAAAAGAAAAGACAAGAATCATTGATCCTTTCAACTGATGCAGAAAAAGTACTTGACAAAATACAGCATCCTTTCCTGATTAAAATTCTTCAGAGAGAGTGCCTGGGTGGTTCAGTGGGTTAAGGCCTCTGCCTTCAGCTCAGATCATGATCTCAGGGTCCTGGGATTGAGCCCCACATTGGGCTCTCTGCTCAGCAGGGAACCTGTATCCCCCACTTTCTCTGCCTGCCTCTTTGCCTACTTGTGATTTCTTTCTGTCGAATAAATAAATAAACTCTTTTTAAAAAAATAAATAAAACTCTTCAGAGTGTAGGGATAGAAGGAACATACCTCGATGTCATAAAAGCCAACTACAGAAAGCCCACAGTGAATATCATTCTCAAAGGGGAAAAGCTGAGTTTTCCCTTAAGGTCAGGAACATGACAGGGATGTCCACTATCACCATTGCTGTTCAACATAGTACTTGAAGTTCTAGCCTCAGGAATCAGACAACAAAAAGAAATAAAAAGGCATTCAACTTGGCAAAAAAGTCAAACTCTCTTTTCTTCAGATGACATGATACTTTATGTGGAAAACCCAAAGACTCTACCCCCAAATTACTAGAACTCATACAGCAATTCAGCAACATTACAGAATACAAAATCAATGCACAGAAATCAATTGCATTTCTATACAGTAATAACATAACTGAAGAAAGAGAAATTGGATCTATACTCTAGAAACAGAACACTTAGAAAGAAATTGAGGAAGACACAAAGAAATAGAAATACATTCCATGCTCATGAATTAGAAGAGTAAATAGTGTGAAAATGTCTATGTTTCCCATATTAATGTCCACTTTCAATGCAATCCCTATCAAAATACTGTTGACATTTCTCAGAGAGCTGGAACAAACAATCCTAAAATTTGTATGGAAACAGAAAAGACACTGAATTGACAAGGGACTGTTGAAAAAGAAAACTGAAGCTGGGGGCATCACAATACCTGATTTCAAGCTATATTACAAAGCTGTGATCATTAAGACAACATGTTATTGGCACAGAAATGAACACATAGATCAGTTGAACAGAATAGAGACCCCAGAAATGGACTCTCAACTCTATGGTCACCTAATCTTCAACAAATCTGGGAAAAAGACAGTCTCTTCAATCAATGGTGCTGGGAAAATTTGACACCCACATACAGAAGAATGAAACTGGACCATTCTCTTATACAATACACAAAGATAAACTCAAAATGGATGAAAGACCTAAATGGGAGACAGGAATTCATCAAAATCCTTGAGGAGAACATAAGCAGTAATCTCTTCAACATTGGCCACAGCGATTTCTTTTAAGATATGTCTACAGAAGTAAGGGAAACAAAAGCAAAAGTGAACTTTTGGGGCTTCATCAAGATAAAAAGTTTTTGCACAGCAATGGAAACCATCAACAAAATTAAGAGGCAGCTTACGGAATGGGAGAAGATATTTGCAAATGACATTGCAGATAATGGGCTAGTACCTAAGATCTATAAAGAACTCTTCAAACTCAACATCCAAAAAACAAATAATTCAGTCAATAAATGGGCAGAAGGCATGAACATATCTTTCTCCAAAGAAGACAGACATACAAATAGCTGACAGAGACATGAAAATATGTTCAACATCAGGGAAATACAGATCAAAACCACAGTGAGATACCACCTTACATCATTTAGAATGGGAAAAATTAATAAGACAAGAAACAAGTGTTGGCAAGGATGTGGAGAAAGGAAAACCCTCTTACACTGTTGGTGGGAATGCAAGCTTGTATAGTTGCTCTGAAAAACAGTATGGAGGTTCCTCAAGATGTTATTCATAATATAGGTCTTTCCTGTTTCCTTTAAAATTATTTTTGCTGTAAAGGTAATTTAAACATTTG
The DNA here is from genome assembly GCA_028646535.1 of Procyon lotor. Classification (NCBI taxonomy): domain Eukaryota; kingdom Metazoa; phylum Chordata; class Mammalia; order Carnivora; family Procyonidae; genus Procyon; species Procyon lotor. The sequence continues at coordinate 63,012,618 of CM053613.1, forward strand.
TTAATATAAGATTTTTTTTTGCATTTCTATGTATCAGGATAGTACAGTTTAGACAAATTAGGAAGCTTCACATATTTAAACTTATTTTCATTCCATCAATATTATTAAGTCATAGGCAGTTTACTTCTATCTTATTAGACTAATAGGGATATTCCTAATTCCCACATCATACCTTGATTTATGTTCTTAAGCTGTTAAAATGCTGCTCTTTCTTGGGATGTATAACTAAGTTATAATAACATGATTTAATTTTACTTACAAGGAAAGCTTAATTTCCCAACTAAGCTCTAAGGGATCAGAACTTAGGACAACTGGAGGGAAAGGATTTCTAGTTTCAAAAGCCGCACATTACCCTTTTAATACTAAATTCTCATAAGTTTTCATGAATAGATGATTCTTAATTTACTGTTTGCTCTTTTTTTAAATTTAATCTAATTTTTTCTCTGTTTCAAGATTCATTGTTCATGCACCACACCCAGTACTCCATGCAATATGTGCCCTCTTCAGTACTCACCGCCAGGTTCACCCAACCACCAACTCACTTCCCCTCCAAAACTCTCAATTTGTTTCTCAGAGTCCACAGTCTCTCATGTTTCGTCTCCCCCTCTGACTTCCCCAATTCACCCTTCCCTTCCTCCCAATGTCCTCCACGTTTTTCCTATGCTCCATACATAAGTGAAACCATATGATAATTGACTCTCTGCTTGATTTATTTCACTCAGCATAATCTCTTCCAATCCCATCCATGTTGATAAAAATGTTGGGTATTCATCTTTTCTGATGGAGGCATGATATTCTATTGTATATATGGACCATATCTTCTTTATCCATTCGTCTTTTGAAGGGCATCTTGGCTCTTTCCATAGTTTGGTGATTAGAGCCATTGCTGCTATGACCATTGGGGTACATTTGGCCCTTCTTTTCACTACATCTGTATCTTTGTGCTAAATACCCAGTAGTACAATTGCAGGGTCATAGGGTAGCTCTATTTTTAATTTCATCAGAAATCTCCACACAGTTTTCCCTAGTGGCTGCACCAACTTGAATTCCCACCAGCAGTGTAAGAGGGTTTCCCTTTTTCCACATCCTCTCTAACATTTGTTGTTTACTGTCTTATTGAGTTTGGCCATTCCAACTGGTGTTAAGTGGTATCTCAATGTGGTTTTAATTTGAATCTCCCTGATGGCTAAAGATGATGAACATTTATTCATGTGTCTATTAGCCATTTGTAAGTCTTCTTTGGAGATGTGTCTTCATGTCTTCTGCCCATTTTTTGACATGATTATCTGTTTTTTGAGTGTTGAGTTAGAGGAGTTCTTTATAGATCTTAGATATCAGATCTTTGTCTGTAGTGTCATTTGCAAATATCTTCTCCCATTCTGTGGGTTGCCTGTTTGTTTTGTTGACTGTTTCCTTTGCTGTGCAGAAGCTTTTTATCTTGATGAAGTCCCAAATGTTCAGTTTCACTTTTGTTTCCTTTGCCTTTGAAGACATGTCTTGAAAGAAGTTGCCGTGGCCGATGTCAAAGAGGTTACTGCTTAAGTTCTCCTCTAGGATTTTAATAGATTCCTGCCTCATGTTGAGGTCTTTTATCCATTTCGAGTTTATCTTTGTGGATGGTATAAGAGAAAGGTCAAGTTTCCTTCTGCTATATATAGGTGTCCAATTTTCCCAGAAGGATTTATTGAAGAGACTGTCTTTTTTCCACTGGATATTTATTCCTACATTGTCAAAGATTATTTGGCCATAGAGGTGTAGGTCCATATCTAGGCTCTCTACTCTGTTCCACTGGGCTATGTGTCTGTTTTTGTGTCAGTAACATGCTGTCTTGGTAATCACAGCTTTGTAGTAAAACTTGAAATCGGACAATGTGATGCCCCCAGCTTTGTTTTTCTTTTTCAACATTTCCTTAGCAATTTGGGGTCTTTCCTGGTTCCATATAAATTTTAAGATTGCTTGTTCCAGCACTTTGAAAAATGCTGGTGGAATTTTGATCGGGATGGCATTGAAAGTATAGATTGCTCTGAGGAGTATAGACATTTCAACAGTGTTTATTCTTCTGATCCATGAGCATGGAATGCTTTTGCACCTTTTTGTGTCTTCTTCAATTTCTTTCATGAGTGTTCTATAGTTCCTTGGGTACGGATCCTTTACTTCTTTGGTTAGTTTTATCCCCAGGTATCTTATGCTTCTTGGTGCTACAGCAAATGGAATTGATTCTCTAATTTCCCTTTCCATATTTTCATTGTTAGTGTATAAGAAAGCAACTGATTTCTGTGCCTTGATTTTGTATCCTAGCACATTGCTGAATTGCTATATGAGTTCTAGTAGTTTGGGGGTAGAGTCTTTTGAGTTTTCCATGTAAAGTATCATGTCATCTGCAAAGAGAGTTTGACTTCTTTGCCAATTTGAATACCTTTTATTTCTTTTTGTTGTCTGATTGCTTTTGCTAGGACTTCTAGTACTATGTTGAACAGGAGTGGCGAGAGCGGACATCCTTGTTGTGTTTCTGATCTCAAAGAGACAGCTGTCAGCTTTTCTCCATTTAGAATGATATTCGCTGTGGGCTTTTCATAGATAGATTTTATGAAGTTGAGGGATGTTCCATCTATCCCTATACTTTGAAGAGTTTCAATCAGGAAAGGATGCTATATTTTGTCAAATGTTTTTTTTTTTTCTGCCTCAATCGAGATGACCATGTGGTTCTTCTCTCTTCTCTTATTGATTTGTTCTATCATGTTGATTGATTTGTGAATGTTGAACCATGCTTGCATCCCAAGGATAAATCCCACCTGGTCATGGTGGAAAATACGTTTAATGTGCTGTTGGATCCTATTATCTAGGATCTTGTTGAGAATCTTGGCATCCATATTCATCAGGGATATTGGTCTGAAATTCTCCTTTTTGGTTGGGTCTTTGCTTTGTTTGGGGATCAGGGTAATGCTTGCTTCATAGAAGGAGTCTGGAAGTTTTCCTTCTCCTCTTATTTTCTGAAAAAGTTTTAGGAGAATAGGTATTATTTCTTCTTTGAATTACTGGTAGAATTCCCCAGGGAATCCATCAGGTTCTGGTCTCTTGTTTTTGGGGAGTGTTTTGTTTTGTTTTGTTTTTAATCACTGTTTCTATCTCATTGCTAGATATTGGTCTATTTAGGTTGTCAAATTCTTCCTGTTTCAGTCTCGGAAATTTATAAGTTTCCAGAAATGTGTTAATTTCTTCTACGTTGCTTAAGTTATTGGCATAAAGCTGTTGATAATAATTTCTGATGACTGCTGCTATTTCCATGATGTTAGTCATGATCTCTCCCCTTTCATTCATAATTTTGTTAATTTGGGTTCTCTCTTTTTCCTTTTCTTTTATTTTTTTAAGAGCTTATTTATTTATTTGACAAAGAGAGATCACAAGCAGGCAGAGAGGCAGGCAGAGAGAGAGGAGGAAGCAGGCTCCCCACTAAGCAGAGAGCCCAATGCAGGGCTCAATCCCAGGACCCTGAAATCATGACTTGAGCCAAAGGCAGAGGCTTTAACCTACTGAGACACCCAGGTGCCCCTCTCTTTTTTTCTTTTAGATTAGTTTGGCCAGTGGTTTGTCGATCTTATTGATTCTTTCAAAACATCAACTTCTGGTTTTGTTGATGTGTTCTGCTATTTTTCTAGTTTCTAACTCATTGATCTCTGCTCTAATCTTTTAATCTTTCTCTTCTCGTGTGTGGTTGAATTACTTTGTTGGTGATTTTCCAGTTCTTTAAGGTGTAAAGAGAGCAGGCATATTCAGGATTTTTTTATTTTTTTGAGTGAGGCTTGGATGGCTATGTATTTCCCCCTTAAGACCACCTTTGCCATATCCCATAGATTTTAGACTGTTGTATCTTCATTTCTTTGGTTTCCACGAATTGTTTAAGTTCTTCTTTGATTTCCTGGTTGATCCAAACTTTCTTGAGCAGGTTGGTCATTAGCCTGCAAGTGTTTGAGTTCCTTCCAAACTTCTTCTTGTGGTTGAGTTCTAGTTTCAAAGCACTGTGGTCTGAGAACATGCAGGGAATTGTCTCAATCTTTTGGTATCAGTTGAGTCCTTATTTGTGACACAGTATGTGGTCTATTCTGGAAAAAGTTCCATGTGCACTTGAGAAGAATGACTATTCTGTTATTTTAGGGTGGAGTGTTCTGTGAGGTCCATCTGGTCTAATGTGTCATTCAAAGCTCTTGTTACTTTATTGATTTTCTGCTTGGATGACCTGTTACTGAAAGTAGTGTGTTAAGATCCCATGTAATTAGTGTATTCATATCAATATGACTCTATTTTTTATTATTTTTAAATGATTTTATTTATTTATTTGACAGAGAGAAATCACAAATAGGCAGAGATGCAGACAGAGAAGACGAAGCAGGTGGGGCTCAATCCAGGACGCTGAGACATGAGCTGAAGGCAGATGCTTTAACCCACTGAACCACCCAGGCACCCCATGGCTCTTTATTTTGATTAACAGTTGGCTTATGTAGTTAGCTGCTCATATATTGGGGGCATAAATATTTACAATTCTTAGATCTTCTTGGATAATAGACCTTTTAAGAATGATGTAGTGTCCTTCTGTATCTCTGATTACAGTCTTTAGCTTAAAATATAATTTATCTGATATGAGAATCGCTACACCAGCTTTCTTTTGAGGACTGTTAGCATGAAAGATGGTTCACCATTCCTTCACTTTCAATGGATGTATCTTTAGGTTCCAAATGTGTTTCTTGTAGACAACATATGGACGGGTCCTGTTGTTTTATCCAGTCTGCAACCCTTTGTCGTTTTATGGCAGCATTTAGGCTGTTCATGTTGAAAGGGATTATTGAATGATAAAATTTTATTGACATCATGTTTCCTGTGAAGTCCTTGTTTCTATAGATTGTCTCAAGTTTCTATTTTATGTCAATTTTGGGTTCTTTCTTTTATAAACCCCCCCCACCCCTTAATATTTCTTGTAGTTCTGGCTTGATGATCACATACTCTTTTAAACCTCGCCAACTATGGAAGCTCTTTATCTCTCCATCCATTTTGAATGTCAGCCTTGCTGGATAAAGTATTCTTGGCTGCGTGTTCTTCTCATTTAGTGCCCTGAATATTTCTTGCCAGTCCTTTCTGGCTTGTCAGGTTTCTGTGGACAGGTCTGATGTTATTCTGATGGGTTTTCCTCTATACATAGGAATCTCTTCCCCCTAGCTGCCCTCAGGACCTCTTGTCTAAAATGATAATTCGTGAATCTCACAATCAAGTGTCTGGATGTCTTTCTAGACTCATTGATCTTGGGGGCATGTCCTTTCTGCCTCTAGGACAGGAACATTTGTCCTGATTGGGGAAGTTTTCATCCAGAATTTGTTCAGCTATATTTTCTAGACTTCTATCTTTCTCTATCCCCTTACAGATTCCAATAATTCTGACACTGGGACATTTCATGGCATCATTTACTTCCTTAAGTTTGTTCTCATGGCTTCTAAGCCCTTTGTTCCAGCCCTTCCCCTGATCTTTCTTCTCTAGCAGCTTGTCCTTTAGATCAATTCTATCTTCTGCCTCAATTACCCTGTTGTTATATTATTTAGATTAGATTGGATCTCATTGATAGCATTTTTAACATCAGCCATACTGGCTCTCACTTCTGCCCTTTGAGATTCTATGTTGTCCCTAATGTTTTTCTCCAACTTAACCATTGCCTGGCTAATTGTTACCCTGAATTCCCTTTCCGACATACTGTTTATATCCATATCCAATGGTTCTGAGGGAGAGAGTACAGTCTCTGGATTTTTCCTCTGTTGGGTGTTCCTCCTCTTAGTCATTCTGATGAGAAGTGGTTGAGGGGATGTATAGCTGAATATATCTACCATGATCCAGGCAAAGTGCACCCTGGAAAGTTTTGGAGCAATTAGAATTCACCACCAAAAAGAAAGAAAAAAGAAAAGAGAGAGTGAGAGAGAGAAAGAGAAATCCCAGCTACAATGAGCCTCAAAAGTAAGATTTATAAGGTATATAAACAAACAAAAACAAACAAAAAGACCAACAAATATAAATGACAAGGAAAAAAGAGAACTCAGCTAAAATGAATCCCAAGAATAAGATTTATATAATACCAGAACAAAAACTAATACACAGAAACACTGATAGAAGAATAAGATTGGAGTGTGGTTATAAATCCTTGATGTGGGTGAGGAAGTTTATTTCTGATCTTCCTGGGTCTATCATTGTATTGAGCCTTTAGTTGTAATGCTAAGTAGTTTTAAAAAAAATAAAAGAATAAGAATCATAAAAATGAATTAAAAAAACCAAAAACTTGTATCTATGAAATATACAGGTTTTAGGATAATACCAGGGCTTAATATATTGTTTACCCTTGATGTTGGGGTTTACCATTTTTGGGGACCCTGTGGTTATTGTCCTCTTGCTTTTGGCTTGTCTTCTGGGGAGTGGGGGTGGCCTGCCACATTGTTTTCCTGTCTTTCTTGCTTGCCTTGAGTCACCCTGCTGTCTATCAAGGGGCTGGGCTCTGTGGAAACCAGTTTTTCAGGCTTTAGCTCTCTGGAGGTTTTGTTCTTTTGTGGCCGAAAGCTTTTGGAGTGTCTGAGCAAAGAATCTGCACCTAAACCTCTGTGTTAGAGAGAAGCCTCAGTCTCCTCCCCTCTGGGTGGTCCAGAACACACAGACTCCCCTTCTGCAAATTCCATTGCTCAAGGCAGCCTTCCACAGGCAGTGTGCACCCCCAGTCACTGTCCTAGGGGTTGCCTGAGGCACCCACTGATCTCTGCATCCCCATGTCACTAAAATCATGGATGCTGCTGTTGCTGGGACTGCTCTCTCAAATCCAAGCCCATGCCACATGTGCTCAGACCCTGCTGGTTGCACAGGTCATGCAGGGATTCCAATGGGATAGCACCCTGTTCTTTCAGGTGTAGGCTGGAAGCACTCAGACCCCATGGTGGTCCACACCAGACTGAGGTCCTGAAGAGATCGTAGGCTTGGGACTACATCAAGCTCTTTTAGGCGCTTCTGGGAGTGTGCCTAGTCTGAGTGGTGGTTCAAGCAGTGGAAAGCCACAGGCTTATGGATCACGGACTGCACCCCCTGACAGTCTCTCTCTGAAAGGGTGGTCACCCATGGTAGTGTCCTTCCTGGGAATGTGGGCTTAGGCCTGTGCCTGTGACCACCTGATTCCACTAGTTGCCCCTTAAGATCCTTCGTTCTTTTTGAGTATTTTTAACCAGACTCCAAATTAAATCTGGTCCTCAATCACAGGGCATTTTTGCATTAGAGTGTTACTTTCCTTGGGTGGCTTCTGGTGGCTCCCTCCTCCTTCTGTTTATCCTCTGATATCAGTCTGAGTGTTCCTATATCCATTTACCTCTCCACTGCCGTCTTCTGCCTCTATAGAGATCCAGAGGTATATAATCTTACATATCAGGCTGGTTTCATGGGTGTTTGGAGTGTTCTGGTAGATATTTAGCTCATACAAATATCTAAGGGACTGGTTGAAACAGGATTTCCTACTTCTCCACCATCATGCTCTTCCTTGACATAACTTATAATTTGAAAGATTCAGGAGACAATCAATTTTCAGGGGACATTCAAGAACTTATGTTTTCCTACAATGTTATTATTTGTTAAAACAAAACAAAACTCATGCCAAATACTCCTGACTAGAGTATACATCCTAGCAATGGTAAAATTGGGCACTTTCTATCTATAATATAAAAACTGAAGGTATCTCTCTATAAATAAAGACTATTTCAGTACAATATAACCTAAGATTACACCAAAGTGGATCAGCAAATATAGGTGTCTTCAAGTCTCAGAAGGCAAAAACAGCTCTACAGGTAATTGGCAGCTGACCCTAGAGGCTTCTAGGAAGTCTTTACTTTCGGGCATTCTCAAAAACTCAGGACATGAACTATAGCTGGTGAATACATCCTGGTTGCCTATTCTCCATATTCTATTAATAGCCTAAATGTTAATGAGCATTTCTTAAAGAAAGACTGAGCCAGAAAACATGACATCTTCTTCTATTGACACAGTGGTAGGGGGTAACCCACTCTAGGACCAAAATTTGATGTCATCTGAATTAGCTGAAATTTTAGATGAAATATTTACTCATATATAATTTGCTGAACTTTACCATATGTCCAAGTGAATAGTTTGGATTCCAAAGCACAACTATTACTACAAAGGCAACATTAATCAAAATACCAATGATTTTCAACCTAGTATAATTATAAGTTTAGATTAAATATCAATATTTTTTTATCTAGTCTAACTGACTTTGAGAGTAGTGTTTGGTTATGTCTATGTAGCCAGAATGAAAACCTGGCTCATGAACTGTGTAAAATAATCCTTACAGCTAGATGGGAACATCCCCATGATTATCTCTGGGATTGCTTTGGAAGTCAACTGAAGATTCATGTCTATGATAAAGATGAATTGGGGTAGGTAGCAATTTTCAATGTGTTCTTTAAAATTTGAAACTGCTCTGATAGAACCCAGTACAACTGTTTGGGGATATATGGATGAATGGCAGACATCTGGCAGCCTGATTTCCCCACATAACTTGGGGTGCATTGAAACAAGCAACAATAAAGCTAAAAACAAAACTTCTGCTAGAGTATATTAAAACAAAGATCTTTGTGTAAATCTTGATAGATCATAATCCAGACATGAAGCACATCCTATGAAATTTAGAAAGGATCTGAAGGAGCTACACTTGTAGATTTCTTGGGACCCATGTGCTTACCTATCTTCTCTTTCTGTGACTATATTCTTTACCTTGATTAGAATCTTAAATGTTTATTTTCTGTGGAATCTTGTGAGACCTTTCAATTATCTTATCTGCAATCTTTGCATCAACTGACTAAGGTAAGAATCTCCTATAGCCAAAATGGATGCATATGGTTGCATAGTCTATTTCATTTTTGTCAAACTCTATCTTGCTTAGTTTCATTCATAAATTCATTTGAATTAACTTAGATCAGAGAAGCCAAGATTGTATCAGTCCACATATGCAAAATATTTCAAATTTGTAGTATGTCATGTTTTACCATAAAAAACTCTGAAAATTGATGCCAAATGTTGCCTTGATTTATATTAAGGATGGTAAGGGAGGTTAGGTTCATTTGCATTTCCATCAATTTCCTAACAAATTCAAAATGCACACATAAAGTCTAAGTAAAAACCAAGCCAAGCCTGTGGCCTACCATTTCAGCAAGATTGTTGCTTCTAAGCCACCTGCAGTGCAGAATTTATCATAATTTGATAAGTAGGAAAATTTCTAATTCCCCCAGAAAAGGAAAACAAAAAATTTCAGAGTGTATGGGTAAATGTCATAAAGTCATAAAGCCATCACACAAATTTAGGTCTTCCACATACAACTTATTCAATGTGTTCTTTAATAATAATTTCTAATAAAGTATTAGTGACTTTAGTGTTATATTAAGCTTCTATTCACATTTAAAAGACACAAATACTGGGCGTCTGAGTGGCTCAATGGGTTAAGCTGCTGTCTTCTGCTCAGGTCATGATCTCAGGGTCCTGGGATCCAGCCCCACATCAAGCTCTCTGCTAAGCAGGGAGCCTGCTTCCCCCTCTCTCTCTGCCTGCCCCTCTGCCTACTTGTGATCTCTCTCTGTCAAATAAATAAAATTAAAAAAAAACCACAAATACTAAATTACTTGCATTTGATAAATGTCATTATTTATAACAGAAAGATAGCTAAACACAGTAACCTGTGCCAGACATTATATTTGATAATTTAATGACCCTGCAATTTATGAATCCTGGATCCAACTTAAGCTAACAGAAAGCTGTACCTTTTTTCTTAATATAACCCCTACCCTAATAAAGTCTGATTGTTTATTTTTCTCAACGTTACAGTAGAATTGGTTTTGTTTTATTTTCCTAGGACGTCAAATGATAACCTAGGTATAAAAATCAAACAAGACGTATAATACTAAAAATTAAATTGGGCTTAATCTATTAAGGAAATTTGGGTACAGGTATGAAAAAAATGCCAGTATTTCTGCCTGAATTGTTAGCTTTTAATATACTCTGCAATACCTGGCAGCAGTTTTTCCAGAGACATTAGATTGACAGGTTAATTATAGAAGATGTAAAACTATATGTACAGATAGCAAATCAAATGGGTATTCATTCACTTGGCACTCTACCAGAAAACAGCAGACAACTTTTATTTGAAACTATTTGAGGATACAAATCATATAATGCATGACATTGAAAATTCCCATACAAATGCATAGTGAGGCTGCCAGCAAGATTACTGATCCACATTTAAATATAAATTTATGGGGAGAAAAAAGAAAACACCTCAATTCACTTCAAAGTAATGAATTCTCCTATTAGAATATGCTGTATTATATGATGCTGCATTATATCCTTCAAGTTAAATGAGATCACCTTCAAGTTTTACTATTACCATACTGATGTCTTGACATAACTTGAAAGTTATATTATATCCTTTGTCATTTTACACCAAAAAAGATGTATTTATTGGCAAGAAATTTCTTGACTCACTGTATGTGGACCAATGAAAATATTTTTTCCCACCTTTATACAGAAGAGTTCACCTTGCTTTGAAACCAGTTGACCTTCTGAAAGTAGACATAAGGGATCCTTGTTTGAATAAATCTATCTTGAAATAATAAAACTTCAAGACAGTCATTTCAATATAAGAAGTTAATTTCCATTAATGCCACTCTCAGTTGCATTGATTATTGGTCTGCCTAAGAATGTCCTTGATATTTCATGTTATTTTGGCTATTAATGAGTCTTAAAGAAGTAGAAGACATATTTTACAAGAACTGTTCTGTTCATTTTAGCCAAAATCTTTTTCTCCCCTATGCTGTACCATATGTTCTATGCAGATTGTCTATTTGGCTATTGCTATCAGCCCTTAAAATAGCCTCATTTCAGTGGTGAAATGATCCTCATATGAAAGGAATTTCAAAGCACTTTGGAAACTCACAGGATGAGTGGATCTATATCACCCTAAGATTCTTTTATTGAATGTGATTGCTTTCATGTTTTTGGCAACCTAGAAGCAGGATAAATTAATGCATTTTAATATGGAATCCTCAGCAGAGTGTCTTTACTATATTGCTTAATTGCTTTCTTTATTATATTAGTTAATTCTGGAAAATAGAATCTGGATAATTTTCACTGGAGGAGAACAATTTCTCAACTTTCCAGTTTGCCTTGCTTCCAAAGGCATCAATGATTAATATTTATTGAGGACTGACTACATCCCAGGACATTTTCTAAGAATCTTACCTGTGTTTATTCATATTTTCTTCTTGATATTTATTTGTGACAAGTTATTTTATTATGATTATTTAGATTAAGAAATTAAGGTTCAGCGAATTTGAACTCATTTAAATTTATTTATTATTTATTTATTTATATTAAATAAAACATTTGAGTGCCTACAAAAGGTGGACTTATAGGCAAGTTAATGAAGACTAAACCTCATAGTTGTTCACTTGTAGGGACCCCTTCCAATGCCCTGAAAGGAGCCCTAGGATTATGATCATATGGTTGTACCTCATTTAGTATTTGTAATGTTGTATATGTTTTCTTAAAAGCATTCCCATTTCTGGCAATAATATAGAAATTACCAGTCACTGTCCCATACACATGAGCTATACTTCAGTAAGCAAATAAAGTTCTTACACTCTAGAATGACTAAGGGACAATAACTAGTAATTACAACAAATAAGAAAATGATAGAGTATGATAAGTGATAAATACTAAGAAGGGTGGAACTGAAGAGGATGCAGGAGAATCAGGTGCCATAAAATATAAGGCCTGCTCTCAAATAATTGATAATCTTATCGAGAAGATGTAGCATACACATATAGATGCATGACTATAGAGGTAACATAGTCTCATTGACCAATAATTCCTGATATTGGATCTTAAAAGTGATACTCAGAACGTTGGAGAAATTTACTTGAAAAAACTGAAGCTACAATGGACTTTGAAAGATCAATATGATTTGGATAAATAAAAAGGGCTTTTTGGATTATGTGAGGGAGTAAATCATCAGCATTATACCCTGGTATCTAGGATGTCCCCTTTGTCCAAAGTGTTGTTTTGTCATACTTTGAAGCCTTTTAGAGATATTAAAAATTTTTTTATTTCCTAGCTATTAGGGAATGCCTGATGTGAGAAAAATATTTTGAATAACACTTTACCACATCCTCAATCTTCAAAATTCAGAATAGACTCAGAATTTGGCACAAAATATGATTATGTCTTAGTTTAACTTATGTTAAATGGGAAAGAATATGACTGTTGGATCCAGTGAATACTTTCATTCCTTCTGGGCACCAGCACACTGAAGTGGTGTGTGTGTGTGCGTCTCACTCCTGTTGCTTCAATTCAGTGTGTGCCCTGTCCTTTTGAATTTGGTAATAAAACACACAAGACATAAACCATTACAAATAAATTTCTACTAGACAGTCTAGATGACAACTAGAGAGTTTTTTCTGCATAATAACAGAATGATAATACAGCTAACAGGACAGTATCTCATTTACTCAAAATAAAATTATTTTAATATTTATTATTTTTTTAAAGATTTTTTATTTATTTATTTGAGAGAGAGAGAGTCAAAGAGAGCATGGAAGAGAAGAAGGTCAGAGGGAGAAGCAGACTCCCCATGGAGCTGGGAGTCCGATGCGGGATTTGATCCCGGGATTCCAAGAACATGACCTGAGCCGAAGGCAGTCACTTAACCGACTGAGCCACCCAGGTGCCCTTTAATACTTATTAAAACTACATACTCATCAAACTCCTTTTAAATACAGTATTAAACTTATATGTTTAAAGAATCACTATCATAAATGTATCAAGTAAAACAAGTTTGTTTATGTGCTTATAAAATGACATAGCCAGCTTCCATATTAGAGTAAACACAAATGATTTGTTAGTCTTGATGCTATCCATACTGTTCTATAGTCCAGTGTTCTCAGTCATAGGTTATTTAATCTGCCATCCACTGAGGCATATTTAGAAGGGGAAAGAAACCACATAAACATATGTGGTATAAATACCACAAAGTAGGTAAGAGAGGTTGAGACACAAACTTATCATAGACCCCAGGGGTTAGGTATAGTAACCCACAATCAGGAGGAAACTCAAAACCCAGAACTCCTCCCTGTAGATAAAAAGGCTTGTAGCACACACTGGGCACTCCAACTTTCAAAATAATCAGTTGAGAGATAAGCCCCAAAACATCTGGCTTCAAAGATGAATGGGGCTCACAGAGGGCCTCTCACAAAACAGAGGCTGGTGAACACAATCTTTGCACTCTCCCTCTGCTTCACATGAGTTTTTGTCAGTATCTTACAGAAAGAAGCTTGTATCCTCTCTATTGCCCATATCTTTACAGCTTTTACCAGGGGACACCTCTATATTGCCTGGTTCTTGTGACTAGAAATGCTTATGTTCATGGGTTCCACAGGAATATAACCAATGGAGAAAAAGTTGTTTTTTTGTTTTGTTTTGTTTTAAAGACTTTAAATAGCTACTAACCCCCAGGGCACAGTAAGAGTCAACAGACCCATCATTCAGTGGGAGAGACCTACTAGCTTAATATTAAGCTACAACCTGAGGGTAAGGTTTCCAATAACACATACATCTAAGAGTTAGTTGACTGTGACACTATTTTTTTTCTCCCACTGCCACATTCCAGAGTGCTAGCACCTCTCAGATATGTGTCTGGTATCCAGTTGTTCTTTCTGGTGTTCTGGCTTTTGCAACTGCTACCCAGGCGATGTCTCTTGATTGCCTGGGTCTGGTGGCCAGGAGGGATTGCATTTTAGGGTCCCATCAGACTATAACAATAGGAGACATAGTACTTGGCAAGCTACAAACCCTAGGGCACTTCACAGACAGCAGACAGAAATACTTTTTTAAAGATTTTATTTATTTATTTGAGAGAGAGAGATCACAAGTAGGCAGAGAGGCAGGCAGAGAGAGGGGGAAGCAGGCTCCCCAATGAGCAGAAAGCCTGATGCGGGGCTTGATCCCAGAACCCTGGGATCATGACCTGAGCTGAAGGCAGAGGCTTTAACCCACTGAGCCACCCAGGCACCCCCAGAAATACATTTTTAGCTTTTGTGTAAGAGAGGCCAACTTGCTAGTCCTGGAACTTCAGCCTTTGGGGCAGACTTCAGTTGTGGTACACATATAGAAGCTAAAAAAGTATTGCCAAGGACCATAGGCTAGGGAATGTCATCTTTGTGCTCTTTTTCTATTTTACTATAGCTCCCTAGTATCTCTAAGAAAGGAGCTTGTATACTCATCTGGAGCCCCAATTTTGGCACTACCACCCAAGGAACACCTTCAGACTGCTTGGCTCTGGGGCCCAGCAGGACTTAAATTTGCAGTCCCACAGGTTCTTTAAAGGTTGTTGCCTGAGAGTATAACTTGGAGTCAGCCTGATTTAGGTTCTGATTGAGAATCCTCCTCTTTAGGACACTGTTGGTCTTGCACACACTCGACTACAGTTGATTCTTGAACAACATGGAGTTTAGGGGTGTGGACCCCTTATGTAAATATCCATGTACAGTTTTGACTCCCCTAAAACTTAACTACTAATACTGAGAACCACAAGAGATCACTTTTTATTGTGATACAAACTTTACATGGAGATGATTAGTGTCACATGGTGTTTTAAGTGATTACTTGTAACACTTGAGCTCTTTAAAATAGCAATAGGAGGTGGCTACAAAATTATTACAGAACAGTATGTACTATTGTTAATTTTAAGTAGTTATGATTGAATACTGCATCTCTACATTTGTTTACATTTCTCTCAAATGGAAATGGTGACATGGATGGTCTGTAAGTTGTAAGTTTTGATAATTTTAAACTTTTTATGATATATTAGTGTATATTTTATAATATATATTAAGTTTACATTAAGTTTATATTTATATTAGAGTGGGTGCATATATTAATATTATTAGTATGTATTTTTATATAGAGAATATACATAAAATATTAATATTAATAGTGTATATATTATAGTAGATTAGTGTCTATTTTACTATGATAAAATAGATGATATCTATATATATTTTATGCATTTATGACATACTTTAAATTTCTTATTTTTTTGATATTTCTAAGCAACATAATTCATCTGTAAATTTTTCAAAATCATCCAAAAAAATCTCCAAAATTTTTTCCAATATATTTACTGAAAAAAAATCTTCATATAAATGGACCCATACAGTTCAAACCCATGTTGTTAAGGCTCAGGTGTACTGGAAGCTATTAAAAATAAATTTGTATGCTTGAACAATCACAAAGGTTTTAGAGTCAAGTACGATCTAGAATGTGATTAAACAATAAGGTTTATATCATACCTTATTTCATTTATATTATGTTATATCATAAGGTCAATCTTCCAAGACTCAGAGTGATTGCTGTGTTATCTAATGCAAAGAAACCAACACAAAGAGTTAAGCAAAGTGAAGAAACAGGGAAATATGTTCCAAATGAAAGAACATGATTCAATTTAAAACAAGCAAATAAACAAACAAAATCTTAATACAAGGTTGAAAGTAATGGTCCAAAAGATGCTCACTGCTCTCAAGGAAGAATAGATGAATACAGTGAGAACTTCAGTGAGACAGTAAATATGAGAAAGAAGACACAGAATGGAAGTATACAATAATTTAATTAAAAAAATACACTAGAGGGATTCAATGGCAGGCTAGTTGAAACAGAACAAAATAGTGAACTCAGAGAAAGAGTAGAGGGACTCACTCAATCAGAGCAGTGAAAAGAAAAAAAAAGAAGGAAAAAGGGTGAAGGTAGCTTAAGGGACTTGTGGAACATCAAGTGGACTAACATTCACATTATAGGACCCCCAGAAGGAGAGGAGAGAGAAAAGGAGGCAGAAAAAATTATTTGAAGAATTAATAGCACTAAAATTTTCTAACCTGGAGAAAGAAACACATATCTAGATCCAGGAAGATAATTCCAAATTAGATGAACTTAACGAGACCCATATCAAGATACCTAAAATGTGAAAAATTAAAAATAAGGAGAGAATCTTTTTTTTTTTTAAAGATTTTATTTATTTGACAGAGAGAGAGATCACAAGTAGGCAGAGAGGCAGGCAGAGAGAGAGGGGGAAGCAGGCTCCCCGCTGAGCAGAGAGCCCAATGCGGGGCTTGATCCCAGGACCGATCCCAGGACCGATCCCAGGACTGATCCCAGGACCCTGGGACCATGACCTGAGCCGAAGGCAGAGGCTTTAACCCACTGAGCCACCCAGGCACCCCAATAAGGGAAGAATCTTAAAAACACCAAGAGAAAAACAACTTGTTATAGACCAGGAAACTCCTGTAACATGATTGTCAGATATTTTAGTAGAAACTTTGCAGGCCAGAAAAGAGTAGCTTTACATATTCAAAGTTATCATTCAGAAATGAGGGCTAGGTAATGTTTTTTTCCAGACGAACAAAAGTGAAGAGAATTCATCACCACTACATCAGCCTTACAAGAAACATTATAAGGAATTATTTAAGCTGAAATGAAAGGGCAGTAATTAGTAACAAGAAAATATATGAAAGTACTGATTTCACTATTAAAAGTAAATATATAGTAAAGTAGTAGATTAATCACTTATAAAGCTAGTATAAAGGTTAAAAGAAAAAAGTAGAAAAATGAAGGTTACTACAATAATTAGTTAAGGAATACACAAGATAAAAAGTTGTAAAATATAACATCAAAACAAAACATGGGGGAATAAAAATGTAGAGCTTTAGAATGCATTCAGACTTAAGCTATTAGCAACTTAAAGTAGTTATAAATGTAAATTGTTATATGTAAACCTCATGGTAAACACCAACCAAAAACCTATACAAAACTTAATGAGAAAGAAATCTAAGCATACCCTTAAAACCATAAGCATTAAAGAAGAGAGCAAGAGAAGGAAACAGAAGAACTACAAAACAACCAGTAAATGATTAACAGAATGGCATATCTCTTAACAATTACTTTAAAATGTAAATGTATTAAATTCTCCAATCAAAAGATAGAGTGCCTGAATGAATAAATATATAAAATTTTATCTATGTGCTTCCTACATGAGACCCACTTCATATGTATGGACATACACAGAATGAAGGGACAAAGAAGATATTCCATACAAATGGAAATCAAAAGAAAACTGGGGTAGTTATATGTATATTAGACAAAAGACACTTTATGCACCTAAATACATAAACCAAATATTAACAGACCTAAAGGGAGAAATAGATAGCAATAAAATAATAATAGATTTTAATATCCACTTACATCAAAGGCTAGATCTTTTAGAAAGAAATTCAATGAAGAAACATTTGCTTTACATGACACATTCGACCAGATAGACTTAACAGATATACATAAAACATTTCTTCAAAAGCAACAGACCACATTTTTCTCGAGTACACATGGAACATTCTTAAGGCTAGATTATATGTTAGGCTACAAAACAAGCCCTAAAAATTTAAAAAGACAAAAATCATATCAAGCATTTATTTTCCATCTATAATGGTATGAAACTAGAAATCAATTTCAAGGAAAAGACTGGATATTTTATAAATATGTACAGACTGAGTTGGTACTAAACAACCAATGGGTGAATGAATAAATTGAAAATGAGATTAAAAAACACCCTGAGACAAAAAAAAATGGAAATAGAAAATTTATGGGATGAAGCAAGGGCAGTTATAAGAGAAAATGTCATAGTGATAAATGGCTACCTCAAGAAAGAAGAAAATTTTCAAATAAACAATGTAACATTGTAACTCAAAAACTAAAACAAATAAGCCTAAAATTAGTAGAAAGAAGGAAATAACAAAAATCAGAGCAAACATAGAGACTAAAAAGACAATCAAAAAGAATGATAAAACAGAGAACTGGCTCTTTGATAAGATAAACAAAATTAACAAGCCTTTTAGCTAGAATAGCCAAAAACAAAAAGAAAGTTCAAGTAAGTAGATACAAATAAATGAAATCAGAAATAAAAGTGGAGACATTAAAAGTGATACTACAGAAATTCAAAAGATTGTAAGAGACTTTTACAAAAAATTATACATCAACATACTACTAACCTAGAAGAAATGGATAAATTCCTAGGAACACACAATCTTCCAAGACTAAATCATGAAGAAATTGTAAATTTGAACAGACCAATTTCAGTAAGGCGATTGATCAATATTTTAGAACTCCCTACAAAATGAGGTCTAGGACCAAATGACTTCACTAGTGAATTCTACTAAACATTCAAAGAAGAATTAAAACCAATCCTTCTCAAACTCTTCATAAAAAATTGAAGGGATATGCAAATGGAAAATTACTGAGCATTACATTTAATTGAATTTAACTTAAAAAATAGAAGGGAAAGGAAACTCCCAAACTCACTTTATGCGACCAGCATTACTCTGACCAAAAGCAGACAAAAACACCACAAGAAAAGAATAAAGGTCACTATCCTTGATGAACATAGATGCAAAAGTCCTCAACAAAGTATTACCAAACTGATTTTGATAATACATTTAAAGACTTTACACCATGGTCAAGTAGGATTTATTTCAGGGATGCAAAGATGGTTCAACATTTGCAGGTCAATCAACATGATACACCACATTAACAAAATGAAGGAGAAAAAATATATTATTACCTTGATACTTGCAGAAAATATTATTTGACAGAATTCAACATCCATTTATGTAAAAACTCTCAAAAAAATAGGTATAGATGGGATGTGTAAAACAACACAATAAGGCCATTTTTGAAAAGTTCACAACTAACATTACACCCAGTGGAGAAAACCTGAAAGCTTCTCTTCTAACAGGAACAAAGCAAGAATGCTCACTCTCACTACTTTTATTCAACATAGTACTCAAAATCCTAGCCACAGCAATCAGAAAAAAGAAAAGAAAAAAAGAAAAGGAAAAAAAAAAAAAGGGAGGCCTTCAGGCCTTTTATATTTTTTTTATTTTATTTTTTTTCTTTTATGTTCTTTATTTTAAATTGATATTTTAGAACAGTAAATTATCTTTCATAGCAGTGCCTCCTGGTCTTTTAATATAGTACCTCCTTTCTGAATGTAGAGATTTAAGATAAACCAAAATGAACATTAAGGTGTACAAACAGCTACTTTAAGTCTGCTCTTATTTAATAAGGATCTTTTAAACTCATATTCAAATACATGGAATATTGGCACAAAACTGAAGCTGCTGTAGAAAGATCACAGGTATTCTGTGAGTTATTGAAACTTCTGTTTCTCTAAAAACATACCCTTACACGGTCTTAATTTTACAAATTAAGATTTACAAATTAAATTACAAATTTTTTTTCTTTTTTTTTTCCATTTCTGATTTTAATTATTTCTATCTTCTTTTTGCCTTTGTCATTTTTTTTCCATAGTTAAAGATCTATTTTCTTGGGGCGCCTGGGTGGCTCAGTTAAGCGTCTGCCTTCTGCTCAGGTCATGATCTCACGGTCCTGGGATGGAGCCCTGTATCGGGTTCCCTGCTCAGTGTAGAGTCTGCTTCTCCCTCTACCTGCTGCTCCCTCTACTTGTGCTGTCAAATAATTAAAATATAGAAGTTAAATGAGGCAGGCGGGGCGGAGAGGCCCATCACTGTGGCAGGAGGCTGAGCAGGAAGCCGAGCAGAAGGGCAGCCGTGAGGCTCCGGGGCTCCGGGAAAGCTGTGCTGGTCCCCGAGCTCAGCCGCTCACCATAGCGGTCCAGGAGCATCAGGGCCGCTCCATTGGTCCAGCCGAAGCCCTCCTGAACTTCATACTCCCCTCCACCACCTGGCTGCCCACCGCTGCTGATGTCATACTTCTCAAACATGGCTGACTTCTGGGAGTAGACCTCAAAATTGGTTCGGATCCAATTCTGAGCCAGCTGGAAAGCCTGGGCCCGATGTGAAGGAGACTCGGCCAGACCTCTGATGACCACGTCCTGCAGGGGGGCCCAGGCATTGGGGAAATCCCACTGCTGGCCTGTCTTCTGGAGAGAGGTCGGGATCCCGTACTGGTAGGTCAAGATCTGGCTGTCCTCCACATATGTCAGAGCCTTATCCACGACACCCAGGAGTAGCAGCTGTCCGCAGCAGAGGTGTGCCTGGCAGAGGCACAGGGCAAGCCCCACTCTGGGCCTACCGTTGCTCTCCCGGCACCACCGTCATGCACGTCTGCCTCACTGGAGAAAGAGTTTGGGGTTTCCTCCTGTTAAAAATAACCTTACCAGTAAAACTGCCAGTTATTTCGCTAGCAAAAATGGGTTAGAAGGGAAGGAAGAAAGGGAAGGAAGGAAGGAAAGATGAGGGGAAGGGAGGAAGATTAGGAGGGAGGAAGAGAGGGAGGGAGGGTATGGGAGGGAGGAAGGGAAGGAGGGAGGAAGAGAGGAAGGAGAAGGAAAGAGAAAGAAGAGGGGGAAATAAAAAGAAGAAAGAAAAAAAATCACCCAAATCGGAAAGGAAGAGGTAAAATTGTCACTATTTTCAAATGACAAAATACTATATATAGAAATCCCTAAAGAATGCATCAAAAATGAGAATAAATGAATTCAGTATAGTTTTGAGACATACATTAAAGTACAGAAATCTCTTACATTTCTATGCACTAATAATGAAGTATCAGAAAGAGAAATTAAGAAAACAATCTCATTTATAGTTGTACCAAGAAGAATAAAATACTTAGAAATAAATTTATCCAAGAAGGTGAAAGACCCCCCCAAAAAGAAGAAGGTGAAAGACCCATAGTCTAAAAACTATACAACATTGTTGAAATTGAAGGCAAGAAAAACAAATGGAAATATATACCATGCTTGTGGATTGGAAGAATTAATATTGTTAAAATGTCTAGACTACCAAAAGCAATCTACAGATTCAATGCAGTCCCTATCAAAATTCCAATGGTATTTTTCACAGAACTAGAATAAACAATCCAAAATTTGTATGGAATCTCAAAAGATCCCAAGTAACCAAAGTAACATTAACAAAGAAGAACAATGCTGGAAACATCATGCAGACTGAATTCAAATTCTATTACAAAACTATAGTAAACAAAACAGTATGGTATTGGCATAAAAACAGGCTCATGAATTAATGAAAGAAAATATAGACCCCATGAAAAATCTTGTGCATATATGGTAAATTAATTTAAAACAGCAACAGCAACAACAAAAACAAGAATATACCAAGGGGAAAAAAGAGTCACTACAATAAAAGGTATTGGAAAAACTGGGAAGCCACATGCAAAAGAATGAAATTGAACCAATATTTTAACACCACACAGAAAATTAACTTAAAATGAATCAAACACTTGAATGTAAAATCTAAAACCATAAAACTCTTAGAAGAAAATATGAGCAGTGAGGTCTTTGTCATTGCTCTTGGCAATTATTTCTTGGACTTGACACTGGAATCAAAGAAACAAAAGCAAAAAATAAGTAAATGGCACTACTTCAAATACAAAATTTCTGCATAGCAGAGGAAATTATCAACAAAATGAAAAACCTACCTACAGAATGGAGAAAACATTTATAAATCATATATCTTATAAGGTGTTACTATCCAAACAATATTTTTAAAAACCTCATACAACAAGTAGCAAAAACAAAAACAACAAAAGAAAACAACAACAAAATAAAAAAAAAAAAACAGTTCAATTAAAAAATGGATAGAAAATCTGGACAGACATTTTTCTATAGACTTTCAAATAGCCAAAAAGTGCATGAAAAGATGCTCAGTATCATTAACCATTAAGGAAATGCAAATCAAAACCAAAACAATGTATCAGCACACACTTGTTAGAACAGCTACTATCAAAGGGGCAAGAAATAGCAGATGCTGACAAGGATATTGCAAAAAAGGAATCCATATATATTATTGGTGGAAAATGCAGATTGCTACAGCCACGATTCCATAATAAGAAGTTTCCTCAAAATATTAAAAAATAGAACTACCATATAATTCAGTAATTACACTTCTCAGTATTTATCTGAAAAAAAACAACTCTACCTCAAATAGATATACACAACTCCATATTCACTGAAGTATTACTTATAATAGCCAAAATAGGGAAAGGACCTATATGTCCATGGACAGTTGAATGGATACAGAAACTATGATATATAGACACCATAAAAAGAATGAAATCTTGGCACTTGTGACAAAATAGATGGACTTTGAGGACATTATCCTCAATGAAATTAGAGAAACACAAATACTGCATGATCTCATTTATATCTGAAATCCAAAAACAAAGCAAAACAAGCTCATAGATCCAGATAACGGATTGATGTTTGCCAAAGACAGGGGCTGACACTTGGGCAAAAGATGTGAAGAGAATCCAAAGGTACCTAGTCCCCATTATAAAATAAGTAAGTCATGCAGATATAATGTACAACATGGAGACTATAGTGAATAATATTGTATTTCATATTAGAAAGTAATTAACAGTAAATCTTAAAGCTTCTCATCACAAGAAAAAATTCTGTAACTATGTATGGTGATGTTAACTAGAGCTATTATGATCATTTCAAAATATATACAAATATTGAATCTTTACCTTGTATGCCTAAAACTAATTCTTGGTATATATCAATTATACATCAGAAAGAAAAAAATGTATATAGGGCAATTTTAGTTTTCTAAAGGTAAAAATAAGAGGTAAAAATTTCCTCTATAGTTTATAGAGCCAGAAATGATGCCTAACATCATATAAAAGATCAGTCTGTTTGAACAAAAAATTATCTTGTCCAAAAACTATCAATAGTAGTACTTCTTTTCAACATGGAATAAGACTGACCTGTGTAACTAATATGATACTGTGAAAATAATAGTGTGTAAATCCTATTTATATATTATCAATCTTATTTGCAAGTCATAGAAAATAGTGTGGCTTCAGTCTTTCTGTCTTATATTGTTTACCCTGGGGAAAACGTGTTGCTGTGTTGTTAAGATACTCATGTAGACATATAGGCAGGCCCACATGATGAAGAACTAAGTCTTTTGAAAGACATGTGAATGAACCACCTTGGTCACAAATCCCTCAGCCTGAGTGAAACCTTTAGATGACTGCATCTATAAGCATCATGTCAATAACTCCCAAGATTCTCAGACACAGAACTACTCAATTATGCTACTTAAAAAAAAAAAAAAAAAAAGACTTTACTTATTTATTTGACAGAGAGAGAGAGCACAAGTAGACAGAGAAGCAAGCAAAGACAGAGGGGAAGCAGGATCCCTACTGAGCAGAGAGCCTGATGTGGGGTTCGATCCTAGGACCCTGAGATCATGACCTGAGCCAAAAGCAGAGGCTTTAACCCACTGAGCCATCCAGGCACCCATCAATTATGCTACTCCTGAATATCTAAATCACAGAAATTATGAGACAGTAGATGTTTGTTGCTCTTAGTCATCAAAGTCTGGGATAATTTTTTGGGCAGAAATAAATTTTTAAAAAATGCATAAATTAAATTTTCATGTATTATGGTTCTTAGAGCCAAAGACAGCTGCATATCCCACAATTAAGGTTAGGTTTTATCCTCCACTTTGGGTATAAGAAGACATATGTTTGCGAAAAAGGAATCCATATATATTATTGGTGGAAAATGCAGATTGCTACAGCCACGATTCCATAGTAAGAACCAATAAATATACTTAACCCCAAGACTTAGAAAATAATCAGCCACAAAACATTGGCTGTTTTACTTACTTCATGTAAGTATTGAAGTAAGTATAGACAGGCCCACATGATGAAGAACTAAGTCTTTTGAAAGACATGTGAATGAACCACCTTGGACACAATCCCCACATCAGGCTCTCAGAGCTAATCAGTTTTTAAATCCTTTCTATCAAAACTCTGTCCCACAACACAGAACATTGATATCACCAGGGATCTTGTTAGCAATGCAGGATCTCAGACAATATTTCAGAAGTAATAAATCAGAATCCAGATATTTATAATATCTGCAGGTTACTTAAAGATTCTTCAAATTAAAATTTGTGTACTATCTTAAGAGGCTAGAATGAAGAATGAAGTAAAACACTAAACAAAGCTATACCACTAATTAATAGCTTTTATATGTTGAAATTTAAAATTAACACAAATGCATAATATGGTATTTTATATTCATAACTTTTGTTAGGACTTTTTGTACACTTTCTTAAATTATGGAGATTTAGATACCTGAAGTTTTTTTGTAGTGGTATTAAAGCACCTATTTGTTTTGTGGCTGATTATTTTCTAAGTCTTGGGGTTAAGTATATTTATTGGTTCTTTCTTCACAAATGAAACCTAGAGCTCTGGTGCATATGCTTTCTATATGCCTAGATCTTCACTAGATATAATGATATTAAAACCAGCTCTTGTGGGAATATAGGATTATTTCTCAAAGCAATGAGCTTTTAAAATGCCAGTTAATGTCAGCAACTTAGCAATTCTAGTTCTTTTTTTTTTTTTTTAAGATTTTATTTATTTATTTGACAGAGAGAGAGAGAGAGAAATCACAAGTAGACAGAGAAGGGGGGGGAAGCAGGCTTTCTGATGTGCAGAGAGCCCGATGCGGGGCTCGTTCCCAGGACCCTGAGATCATGACCTGAGCCGAAGGTAGAGGCCTTAACCCACTGAGCCACCCAGGCGTCCTGCAATTCTAGTTCTTGCAGTATTTGTAGATTAGCTCTGTGCTGTCAAAACCTTCAAAACGTTTACCTAGTAACAGTTGAAATTATCTTGTATCCAAAAATAAAAATTAGCTGCCATAAGAGGCAGTAGATGAGAAATATGCATTATATAGAATACTATATGTGTTTCTGATGTGGATGCCTTCATTATCATTTGACATTTTTTATTTGATATTGTTAATCATGTTATTTTTCCTTGAATTTCTAAATACAATATTGTCAACTGTCACTTTTTTGTATATGTCTATAGTGCTGTGTTTTCCTCCTCTGCTGGACTTCTAATGTTGGACTTAGTCCTTGAGATCTTTTTATTCTTCCTGTATGCTTTCTCCTAGGTAATTACTATTTACATGTCCATGAATCTCCCCTATACATGTCCAAACCATACGTCTCCTCCATACTTTTGATTCATATTATCTAATTGTCTCTATTAAACTTTCACTTAGAAATCTCATAGATATCTGAATTGAACATAATCAAAATATAATTATTCTTTTCTCACCAACAAACATCTGTTCCTTCCCTTTTGTTCCAAATCTCAGGAAATAATGTTATCTATCTATTTGTTCAAGACAGAAAGATGGTTGTCCACTTTTCTTTTACCCAACTCCACATTCACATTACCATTATACCTTAATGGCTCTGATTTGGAAATGCATATTGAGTCTATCAACACATTTTCCTGTTAGTTTAAACCACTTTAGTTACTTATCTGGAATAGCCTCCTAAATGTTTCCCTGTCTGCCACCAATGATCAGAGTGCCTTCTTTAAACACAAATCATGTAATGTAACATTCTCTTTGTAAATTCTTTAGTAGCAACTCATTACACTTGGACTGAATCCAGACCTATACCGGCCTACCTATTTTATCTCACATTTGCCTCTCTCCAGCTCTTCTTTCTGCTTCAAACATACATATTATGATATATGATATAATTAGTTGACTAATTTGGTAAAATCATAGGCACTCTGTTCTTCAGACAAGGTATTTCTAAAAAGCAATTCACAAATATATTACCATCTTTCAATTTTGTCTTAGAACATAAAATAATATTGATCTTTTTGCACTTTTTCTGAAATGTTCAATGGTATATGGACAGTATGAATTAAAAAGTAATCTATTGGCTACTAACAAAAAGACAAGAAATAGCAAGTGTTAGCAAGGATGTGAAGAAAAAGAGAACCTTTGTTCACTGTTGGTGGGAATGTAAGTGGTGCAGCCACTATGGGAAACAGTATGGAGGTTTCTTAAAAAACTAAAAATAAAAACCAGCATATGATCCATCAGTTCTGTTTCTGGCTATTTATCCAAAGAAAGCAAAAACACTAACTCAAAATGACATATTCACCCCATATGTTTATGGCAACATTATTTACAATAGTGTAAATAATGTATGGAAACAACTTATGTGTCCATCAATAGAAGAAAGGGCAGAGGAATTGTAATGCATATATAACGGAATATTATTCAGCCTTAAAAAGAATGAAATCTTGCCATTTGTAACAACATGGTTGGACTTTGAGGGCACTGAGTTAAGGGAAATAACTCAGAGAAAGAAAAACACTATATGATTCCACTTATATGTGTTATCTAAAATGACAGCAATGAAAATAAAATAAAACAAATGAATAGAAAACCATCCATAGATCCAGAGAACAGGTTGGTGTTTGCCAGAGATAGGGTGGACAAAATTGGAAAAGAGAATCAAATGATATAAATATCTACTTATAGATATGACATAAGAATATATTATACAGCAAGGTAACTATAGTTAGTAATATTGTATTATATATCTGAAAGTTGCTAAGAGAGTAAATCTTAAAACTTCTCATTGCAGTAAAAATTCTTCAGTTCTGGATGAAGCATGCTTTCTACTTTGTGAAGAGGATTTCACAGGCTATATATGTGACACTTCTTTCTAGTAACCTTCCAGGAGTGCATGCAGAGAAGGAAGGTTACTGATCTGCCAGCTGAAAAAAATGGCTTAAGTTGCACACTCACTAGGCCACTGTCTGGAAATTATAGGTGCTGTGGCCAAGGTCCTTTTGCTAAATTTTTTACAGTGTTGCCATCAGTCTAATCACAACCTATCTCATTCACTTCTTACTTTTAAGGTTGTTATTTGAAGAAAGAAATCCAACCTTAGAAGAAACATTCTTTCAGCTAATATTTCTGAGCAACTCTGAAGTAGAAATGTTTGACCAGATATGTCACTGGCCATGTTTTATGTTGTTTTGCAAATGAATACAGACATTGCTATTGCCTAAATAGAAGAAAACCCAAGACCTATGTTTTCAACTTATGCTATACTTATGGATGATTGATTGTTTTGACAAGAAGTCTAGAAGAACAGACTTTTAAAAAATGTTAATGAGCTAACAACACAGACCTATAAAAAGCATCATTTAAATTTCCTGTTGCTTCCTGTATGTGTCACATAATTACTATCTCACTCTTATAGAGAACGGAGTTAAAAAATAATGAAAATATTGCTTTAATAAAGGGCTATAATTTTACTTCTTGCAAAATCTCAGTAGTTTCTTTAAGTTCATTTTGTTAAATTATAAAAGCATTCTGTTCTTTTAATTTTTAAATATTTTCTATTAATTCCAATATAGTTAACACACAATATTATATTAGTTTCAGGTGTACAATATAGTGATTCAACTGCTTTCTAATTTGAATTGTTAATATAATACACTAATACAATATAGTGATTCAACTGTTGTCTAATATGAATTCTATTATGAACTGCTTCTAATATGAATAATACTTTGCTTTAGAACATCCTCAGAACATATAGCTATTTATGCAATGTCAGTCAACTGATATATCATAATAACTTTCTACAAGATTGATTAAATCTAGAAATAATAGTTTTGTGATAATCTGATCTCCACTTAGCTATGAAGATTTAAGAATGTGGCTTCCTCTATAGCCAGCATTTCACAGAGTTTATTTTACATATTATTAACTATTGGATCTGGAAGAGCATCCATTTCTAATTTCCAAGGCTTACAAATTCATATGTGTTAAATGCTATGGAATCCATGCAATGATTGTTTTATAAGTATAATAGCTCCAGAGAAATCTATGATCCCTCAAGAATGGGAGTTTTTGATTCAGGAATCTCAGAGGGCAAATTGGGATGCAGTGTTTGAGCTGCTCTCCAGAATGCCTAGCTTCTCATCATAAAGATAGTCCTGAGCATTGGCACAGGCTAAAGTGAGAGTTTTGCCATCTTCATCTGTTCATTTGATCTTCCTAAGATGTTCTATTTCCTCACATGCTTTCCACATATCAAGCCTCGCTCTCTAGTTTATACCCATTATTTATGTTTTGTGTTTTTTTCCCCTTCTAATAAGTTCCCTTAATCATTACTATGTACACTTCAAACTTTCTAATTATATACTCAGTCATTAATACCACACTTCCCTCCTACTAACACTTTAAATGTCAAATAATACAGATAGAGATAAGTTATGGGCAGCTAGGCATTTTATATAATTTAGGGTAAGAATTTAGGTTAGGTAGAGTAACTGACTAAATAATTAAAAGTAGTGAAAGAAATAAAGCAACACAATTTGTTTCTACCTTGTTGATTTCCTGGCATGCTTCAAGTCATTATTCATTCCTTGTCCCAAGACAAGTCCTAATTTTGATATATGTATGACATATATATGCTCTCTTCCATTACACTTAAAGCATTGCCTGCTTTCAAGGAGCTTATAGCCACCCTAATTGTGGAGAAATTTCAGAGTTGGTATTGAAATACAAATCAAACTAGGGAGTAAATGAAAATTTCTTGGAATAAATTACATAATTTTTAAATTATAATGTATTTTTTAAAAGATAAGGTAAAGAATTAAAGGAAAGTTCATTCCAGATGCAGCATTCATAGGGCAGGAAAATAAGTTGTCATTTATATTTTTGTTTTTGAGATTTTACTTTTAAGTAATTTCTATATCCAACATGGAGTTCAAACTTACCACCCTGAGGTCAAGAGTCGCATATTTTATCAACTTAGCCAGCCAGGCATCTCAGGAAGATATATTAAGTTGAATTTATTAGAATGCAAAATAGGGAGTTTGTGCATGAGAGATGTGTTAAGGGACACTTCTTTATACTAATGGGTTTGAGTGTTATTTTGAATATTATAAAGAGACTTTGGAGAATGTTGGGCAAGGGTGAACACATTATGTGCAGTATTCAAAAATTTATTTGAGAGTAATGTAGAAGATATATTTCAGGTAAAGAAAAAAGACTGTCAGGAGACAGTCCAGTTAGTAAAAGGCAGTCAATAATAATCCTGGAGATAAAGCATTGGATTTCATGGATATTAAAGAGTTAGACTTTGATTTTTCTTTTTCAAGCTCATAGGCGGTTCTTTATGAAATAGCCTTCTTATTTTCCACCATTTTTTCCTGGAATATATCTTCAGTGTATCTACTATCCAGGACTAAAGCATATGGGCTGCCTTCCAGAACAATCATAGTTTTTGTATATTTGAATTATCGTGTGCATTCCCTATAGAAAAGTTTGCACTATTAAACTTATTCAACCTAAATGTAGTGACCACCCCTGTAGGCAAGACTCTGTGATTTGTGATCCTTAAAATATAAGAAAGCAAGATGAGGCACATGGAAAACAAGTGTCACAAGTGTGGAACAGACTTAAAATTCAGAACTGTATATGAAAAGAAAAGAAAAATCATCAGAAATTTATCCTAGATGTTCCATTTTAATATACTTAAAAAGTGGACAAGATATAAATATGTGAAGAGAAACATTAGTGTTCTATGGACAGAAAGAAATAATAATATGAAGGGGAAATGTAGTAATTATGGCAAAATTAATTGACTAGGCACAGGGTTTTTGCTGGGAAATATTGAGACTTAATGGAATTCTTTTCTTTGTAATGTCACCTAAGAGAGACCTGATGTCTAATGATTTTGTTTTCTTAAAAAGCAACAAACAAACCAACATAAAAAAACAACAAAAAAAATCAATTTGCAAAGATGTAATGTGACCACCAGAGGCCTATAATTCTAATTTATATCCAACAATATACTAATAAGATCTAATTCAAAGTTCACAAAAGTATGTGAGGGTGAGCATTTAAAAATGATAACATCAACTTTTTTTTTTTGGTCTATGGATTGGTAGTGAGATTTTTTTTTCTTTCATAGTAGACTCTTTTATGTAAAACTTAATTGTGAAAATTCTTAATGAAGGATGAGAAGAAAGTACTAGCTATAGCTGCATGTATATCTGCCCATTTTTCTCATGCGTTAAGTGATATATTTCACTATGCTAAAGTCAATAGCCTCATTACCAAATTATGCATGTATGGACTTTCAGAAATATATCTATTTCAGTTTAGGAAGTGCACAGCTCTTCAAGGTATCTAGAAGACACTGTGTTCCTTTAAGTCTAGCTATCAAGATTAAGGGGTAAGATTAGAGGACAGAAAAAAAAAATCCTAAGGGGTAGGATTAGAGGACAACAAAACAACAACAAAACACTTATTTTCAATTTCTTTCCTACGGATATCTAAGCCCAAGGGAGGAAGAAACTGGGCTTGCACTATGTAGTTTATACATCATTTAAATTATACTCAGAAAAAAAAAAGGCATTGAGAAAACAATTTCTTTGCAGCTCATTTCAGTTTAAATACTCTGCCAACTATTTCCCCATATTTCATTTAAGGTGAAATTGAATATCTAAAAGAAAATCACTTCAGAATGGGCTTGATGCTAATTAACATCATTATGTTTCTTCCCTTTCTTTCTTTTAGCTAAAGCAATCAGAGGTACTAGGTGCATACCAAGTCAGTCATACACAGTAATATCATTTGTTTTTGAAAAACAATTTACTCTAGCTTTAAAAAGGAACATATTGTTAATGGGCTTTGCCAACACTGCTTTCAGATGTCTTGAGGTTTACACGGATAATGGCAACAAGGATAATGGCAGAGTATATTTGGATTAAAATAGCAAATCAAGAGTGTGTCATTATTTCTCCACATGCATGTTTCTAACTTTTTTTTTCCTTTACCATAACAACAAATTGACAATGCATTAATTTAAATGTTCAATTTAAAACCAGCCTTGGAGTTAATGCATTTAAATTGGTAAAAGCAAAGATAACAGCAGGCTAAAAGCTTTGTGAAAATTGAAATGCTATCAGCCCAATTTAAATAATTTTGGTTCTACCATGATTTGTCTTCCTTATACTAGACTAAGACTTATTCACCTTAACAGTTGTTGAAGATTTGGAAAATCTGAAGGCTCTCCTTATCTCTTTTTTTTTTTTTTTAATTTTATTTATTTATTTGAGAGAGAGAAAGTGAGAGGATGAGAGGAGTGAAGGTCAGAGAGAAGCAGACTCCCCGCAGAGCTGGGAGCCTGATGTGGGACTCGATCCCGAGACTCCAGGATCATGACCTGGGCCGAAGGCAGCTGCTTAACCAACTGAGCCACCCAGGTGCCCCTGAAGGCTCTCTTTAAATGCCAAGTAAAATGCTTGGGGAAAGTCTTAGGGATTATAGGGAGTGTTTAATATCCCCAAAAGATAAAATAATACCTTTTTTGAATCAAAACAAATAATGTTTTAAGAATTTCAGGCCAATATCATTTTTGGAAATATTTAAATATAATAAATCATGCTAAAGAGATTTATTAAAATATTTAATGTGTAAGTATGTATAGAAATAATCACATTTATTATAAGAACAAAATGCAGTTTATAAGTTTTATAATCTCAGTAGAATTGAGTAGAATTTAAAGTGTGGAAACATTTTCAGATGCACTTTTTAAAATCCCCATGGAATGGGAGGAAAATCTGTAAAATATCACTTGGCCTAAAATGAGTTTCTCTCACATTTTAACTCAAATTTATATTGAACAAGAGCTTTAAAACCCGACGTCTACTACACTACATTAAAATAGCTAATTCTAGTCATCTAGTCCAGAGAACAGAGGCCGTCTTGTTAAATCATATGAGAAATAAACAGACAGACAGACGGCCAAGCAAATTTAGAACCAAAGGACAATAGTTTTAACTGAAACCTTAAAGGCCATTAGTTAAATTTCTCCATATATATTATGATAATCTAGGCTTTTCTGTTTCTTGATCTCCGTTATTTTTGTTCTATTAGCAAAATTTTTTCTCTTCTTGAGGCTCCTGCCTTACTGTTTTGCCTACCCACATATGTATTTCCATACATATCTTCCACCTCAAATATATGGTTTTATTATGGAGATTAATGAATAAAGTGCATATACCTTATTTCTATTATTGAACTTTAAAAAAAATAAACAGCTATTTTATCAGTGAAATGAGTTTTTTAGGGAATAAGAAGAAAATTGCAATCAGAACGAATAAACTATAGTGAATCGTAGGCAAGTCTGGAGAACAAAAAAGAAGGGTTTGCTCCTATAGGGGAAAGAAGGAAGAGGGAGAAGCTATTATGGCTCTTAATGTCTACACATGGTAGTTTCTCACTGGCTGAGCTATTGATGTGCAAGAAGGAATTATTTCCTTCTCCTGATGGTGTATACAATGTAAGTTTCTTCCTGTTTGGCAATGTGAGCTATGGTTTTTATGGCAAGTAATAGTGTTTAAGAGCTATCCATTTAGGCTTCCAGACTCCATTTTTAAGGTGATTTCCTTTATTCACTTTCACTATTAAGATATTATATTCTAGTTTTGATTCTGAATTATTTAAGAGAAAAATATTAAAATTAAAAATGAGTTTTGTGGGGCATTTGGGTGGCTCACTCATTGTCTGCCTTTGACTCAAGTTATTATCCCAGGGTCCTAGGATCAGGGCCTACCTTGGGCCCCCTGCTCAGCAGGAAGCGTGCTTCTTCCTCTTACACTCCCCCTGCTTATGTTCCCTCACTGTCTCTCTCTCTGTCAAATAAATAAATAAAAATCTTTAAAAAAATAAAAATAAAAATGAGTTTGGTTGTAGTTAAGATAAAGTAAATACTGAGGACTCCAAAAAGAAAATAGGGGCAGGTGGATTGAGGACAAAGACCAGAATTCAAAGTGTCACCAAACTGATAGTGAATTTCCTTTTTTTTTTTTTTTTAACTCCTCTAGCATATCAGGAAAAAGCAATATCTAGAAATGTGTACTAGGGCACAAAGGGAGCTCTAAAGGAGCCCTCTAATTTTGGTTTGAGGAACAGGAAGAAAAAACTCCTAATTCACAGAGTTTGAAGAATCCTTTCTTCTTTTTTGTTTTATTTTTCCTTGTTCTCTCACTCCCTAGCATCAAACCAATTTTGTGGAGTAGGTGACAATC
The DNA here is from genome assembly GCA_028646535.1 of Procyon lotor. Taxonomy (NCBI): domain Eukaryota; kingdom Metazoa; phylum Chordata; class Mammalia; order Carnivora; family Procyonidae; genus Procyon; species Procyon lotor. The sequence continues at coordinate 63,045,678 of CM053613.1, forward strand.
ATAGCAACATGAGCCTACAGGAAACAAAACTCTGATGAAGGGAAAACTTCTATGATCATTGGAGCTGTGGTTCCAAGAGTGAAGAACAATTTTTCACTGTTTTTGTTTTGTTTGTTTTTTGTTTAATCTTATCTGTCCTGCTTGGCCTTGGATGTAGGTGTATTCAAAAAAGTATGCAACTGAGAAGGGCAACCATAGTCCTAGCTTTCTGTCTAGAGGGCTGAACAAGATGAGCCCCAGGGAACTAGAAAGTGCCATAGTGTTAACTTTCTCAAGTTACCATACCAAAATACCATAGACTGGGAGCTTCAATAACAGAAATTCATGTCCTTACAGTTTTAGGGAATAGAAGCTTGAAATCAGGGTGACTTTATTATCAGTTCCTGATGAGAACTCCTTTCTCCCTTGAAGATGGCCATCTTCTTGCTATGTCCTCACATAGTAAAGAGAGGGGGAAAAAAGAAATAGGGTTCTCTGTTACATTTTTTTATAAGGACACAAATCCTATCAGATTAGGGTATCACACTAATGATCTCATTTAACTCCAATTACTTCTTGAAGGCCTCTTACCTCCCCATATAGCCACATTGGGGTTTAGGCTTCAATATATGAATTTGTGAGAGTGGAGGACACAATTCAGTCCATACCAACCAAGAAATTCATGGAGATGGAAGAGCTCGAGAAGGTAAAGCTATAAATTTGTTTTGAATTCATGAGCTCACCTCTGAGTAGCACAAGTGCTGATACTATCTCAAACAGAATACTTTGGGGAACTAAATGTAGATCACAACCAAGCCCTAGACTACCAAGTGGTAAATATGTGGAACATATTCAAGATGTACCGTAAAGCCTTTGAAAAGTGAACTGATATTGGAATTACAGCCCATAGACAGTACTTAGAACTGATAATCTGAAATTTACCAGGTTTATTGCCTGCCAAAACAAAAAAATGATCATTTCTAGGATTTAAATAAGATCAAAAGTCTCATAGTGTAATATTCAAAAGACTCAAGATACAATCTAAAATTACTTTGTATATGAAGAACAAGAAAAAATTACTATTGCATGGGAAAAAAAAAAAAGTCAATACACATCGGACCTGAGATGACACAGATGATAGAACATTTATAAGCTATCAAAAAGGAAAATGCTCTTGAAAGAAAAAAGAAAAATAGAGTGTACAAAATATATACCAAATGAAAAATTTAGCACTGAAGAATACAATAAATAAAATTTTAATAAGAGGGGGAAAACCTCACTGGGTTGACTCAATGGCATAATAGAGATGACAGAATATTCAGCAAGCCCAAAGCTAAATCAATAGTAAATATTCATTCTGTATAATCTGATTAAAGAGGGAAAACAAAAAGAAAACAACAGCACTGAACCTCAGGGACCCATTTGATAAAAAAGTTTGCCATGTGATTCCTTAGAGTCTCAGAAGAATAGGAGAAATATTGTGGGCTGAAAACGTATTTAAAGAAATAGTGACCAAAACTTTCCAAATTTGGTGAGAGACATAGCATTCAAAAAGCTCTGAAAACCTCACAGAAGTTAAACCCAAATATTCATGCTCAGATACATCATAAGCAAACTGCTAAAATGCAAGAAAGAATAACTCTTGAAAGCAGTAAGATAAAAAAAAAAAACATGTTACCTATAGGAGAACAACAGTAAGAATGTTTGTAGATTTCTCATTGGAAATCATGGAAGCCAGAGGAAATAGCACAAATTTTTTCTAGTGCTAAAAGAAAAAAACTGCCATTCCATGAATATAGAAACAGTTTAAGTATGCCTCTTGAAAGTAAGTTAAATGAAGACATTCTAAGATTAAGTAAAAGTAAGAATTTTGCTTGTTGCCAGCAAAATGTCACCATGAGAATTACAAAAGGAAGCTTTCAGGCACAGAAAGGAAATGATACCAAAGGAACTGGAGAGAAGAATGTAAGGAATAAAGAGAGAACAGCAGTGGCAGTAAATTAATGGGTAAATATTTAAAAAGTATTGTTTTCCTCTTGATTTTTTAAAGATACATGAACAGGCAACTATTTAAGGGGTTGCCCAGCAAGCAACAACCACTGAGAGACCCTGCTCTTTCTCCTGGGAGAAGGGGCACAGATGCAAGCACATATAGGCGTAAGGGCCCAAGCAGGGTCCCAGGGAGCAGCGAGCCTGTGGTAAGATCCCCCTCCCTCCCCTAGGAGGATTGGTGTGGGTGTGAGCCACGTTAGTCTCTGGAGTCTGGCACATGGAGAAGGACTGCTTTTCCCTGAGGGTGCACTGAAAAGTGGAGGCAGTGATGAGGGATTTTTTTTCTCATAAGTCTTTAGTCTTTCAGTTTCTTTTTTCTTTCTTTTTTTTTCCTTTTCACCCAGTTTTTTATTCTATTAACTCATGGTTTTAAGCCCTTTTTAAGATTTTCATTTTTATATTTAGATTTTATAGATATATTCTGCATTTTTGGGTTCCTTTCACTGTATTCAATTTATTTACATATATAATATATAATAATAAAATATATACATATATAAATTGTAAAGAAAGTAAGTTTTTCCTTCTGGGATTTAATGTCCAGACCAAAATACACCCAAGACCAAGTGGATCACCTTGTTTAGTCCACCTATGAAATTATATTCTCTTTGTTTCCCTTTATGTTTCTTTCCTTTTTTGTTTCTGAACTCTTCAGATTTGTCTCATGTGTATTTCATTGGTGTCATGGTTGATATTTTTTATTTTGTTCTCTAGTTCATTTTTCAGGGACAAAAAATAGAAGGAGAAATTCACAGGAAAAGAAAGAACCAGGCATAATACTCTTTACCATAGATTTAATCCTTATGGATATAAGAAAAATATCATACCTAGAATTCAGAATAACAATTATAAGGTTAGTAGCTGGGCTTGAAAAGGAAAAGCAAACAAACAAACAAACATATAAGACACTAGAGAATCTCCTGGTACAGAAATAAAATCTAATCAGGCCAAAATTAAAAATGCTTAAACTAAAATACAGTCAAAAATGGATGGTCTAATGGCTGAAGAGAGTCAGAAGAGAGTCAGAAGAGGCAGAAGAGAGAGTCAATGACATAGAAGACAGGATGATAGAAAGGAAGGAAGCAGAAGAAAAGTGAGAAAAGCAATTAATGGACCATGAGCAGAGGCTTCGAGAAATCAGGATATCATACAGTGAAACAATAGAATTATTGGGGTTCCAGAGGAAGAAGAAAGAGAAAGGGATAGAAGGTATATTTGAACAAATTGTAGCTGAGATCTTTCTTAATCTGGGGAAGGAAATAGGCATTCAAGTCTAGGAGGCACAGGGAACCCCTGTCAAAATCAATAAAAATAGATCAACACCCTGACATGTAATAGTGAAGTTTGCAAATTTCAGAAACAAAGAGAAAATCCTAAAAGCAGCTTACCTAAAAGAGTAGGAACATTAGACTGACAACAGACCTATCCACAGAGACCCAGCAGGTCAGAAATGGCTGACATGATATATTCAGGATACCAAATGAGAAAACCATGCAACCAAGAATACTTTATCCAGCAAGGCTGTGATTCAGAATGGAAGGAGAGATAAAGAGCTTCCAGGACAAACAGAAATTAAAAGCATTTGTGATCACTAAACCAGCTCTGTAAGAAATATTAAAGGGAATCCTGTAAGTGAACAGAGAGCACAAACATAAAATAGATCAAAAAGAAACAGAGACAATCTGCATAAACAGACTTTACAGGTAATACAATGGCATTAAATTCATATCTTTCAATAATTACTCTGAATGTAAATGGGCTAAATGCTCCAATCAAAAGACACAGGGTATCAGATTGTATAAATAAGCAAGACCTATCCATATGCTGTCTACAAGAGACTTATTTTGGAACCAGAGACACCTCCAGATTTAAAGTGAAGGGTAGCTAATGGACATCAAAAGAAAGCTGGGATAGCAATCCTCATATTAGACAAATTAGATTTTAAACCACAGACTGTAGTAAGGGATACAGAGGGATACTATATCATACTTTAAGGGTCTAGCCAACAAAAATATCTAACAATTATAAATGTTTATTCTCTAACTTGGAAGTAGACAATTATATAAACTCAATACTGGGCAGGGACTTTAACACCCAACTCACAGCAATGGACAAACCATTTGAGCAGAATATCAACAAGGAAACAAGGGCTTTGAATGACACACTAGACCAGATGGACATCACAGATAAATACAGAGCATTCCATAGTAAAGCAACAGACTACCCATTCTTCTTGGGTGCTCATGGAACATCCCCCGAATAGATCACATACTGGGTCACAAATCAGGTCTCAATGGGTATCAAGAGATTGGGATTATTCCCTGCATATTTTCAGACCATAATGCTTTGAAATTTGAACTCAATCACAAGAAGAATTTGGAAGGAATTCAAATAGTTGGAGGTTAAAGAATATCCTACTAAAGAATGAATGAGTTGAACAGGAAATTAAAGAAGAATTTAAAAAAATTCATGTAAACAAATGAAAATGAAAGCATAATTGTTCAAAACCTTTGGGATACAGCAACAGTGGTCATAAAAGGGAAATATAGAGCAATGCAAACCTTTATCAAGAAATTAGAAAAGTCTCAAATACACAAACTAACTTAAACCTAATGGAGCTGGAGAAAGAAGAGCAAATAAAACCTAAATCAAGCAGGAGAAGAGAAATATTAAAAATCAGAGCAGAAATGAATGAAACAGAAATCAAAAGAATAGTAGAACAGATCAATGAAACTAGAAGCTGGTTCTTTGAAGAATTAATGAGATCAATAAGCCTCTAGTCAGTGTTATCAAAAAGAAAAGAAAAAGGACCCAAATTAATAAAATCATGAATGAAAGAAGAGAGGTCACAACCAACACCAAGGAAATGCAAACAATTTAAAGCATATTATGAGAAACTATATGCCAACAAATTAGGTAATCTGGAAGAAATGGATGCATTCCTAGAAATATATGAACTACCAAAACTGAAACAAGAAGAAATAGAAAACCTGAATAGAGCCATGACTAGCAAGGAAATTGAAGCAGTAACCAAAAATTTCCCAATAAGGGGCGCTGGAGTAGCTCCATCAGTTAATTTTCTGCTTTCAGTTCAGGTCATGATCTCAGGGTCCTGAGATCGAGCCTCGCATTAGGCTCCTCACTGAGAAGCCTGCTTCTCCCTCTCCTTCTGCCCCTCCCCTGCTTGTGCTCTCCCACTCTTGCCCTCTCCCAAATAAATAAATAAATAAATAAATCTTTAAAAAATAAAAATCTCCCAACAAACAAGAGTTCTGGGTTAGATGTCTCGGAGGAATTCTACCAAACATTTAAAGAAATACTATCTATTCTTCTGAAACTGTTTCAAGAAATATAAATGGAAGAAAAACTTCCAATTTCATTCTATGAAGCCAGCATTACCCTGATCCCAAAACCAGACAAAGACCCCCATCAAAAAGGAGAATTACAGATGAATATCCCTGATGAACATGGAGGCTAAAGTTCTCACCAATTTACTAGCCAATAGGATCCAACAGTGCATTACAAGGATTATTCACCATGAACAAGTGGGATTTATTCCTGGGATGTAAGGGTGGTTCAGCAATCACAAATCAATGTGATATATGACATTAATAAAGGAAAGGACTAGAACCATATGATCCTCTCAATTGATGCAGAAAGAGCATTTGACAAAATACAGCATCCTTTCTTGATTAAAACCCTTCACAGTGTAGGGATAGAAGGAACATAGCTCAGTATCAAAAAAGCGATATACAGAAAGCCCACAGTGAATATTATTCTCAATGAAGAAAAATTGAGAGCTTTTTCTCTAGGATCAGGAACATGACATGGACGTCCATTGTCACCACGGTTGTTCAGAATAGTACTAGAAGTCCTAACCTCAGGAATCAGACAACAAGAAGAAATAAAAGGATATCAAATTGGCAAGAAAGTGTTTGAACTCTCACTCTTCACATATGACATGATGCTTTATGTGAAAAAACAAAAGACTCCACCCCCAGATTGCTAGAACTTATATAAGAATTCAACCAGGATATAAAACCAATGCACAGAAATCAGTTGTATTTCTATACACTGACAATGTAACTGAAGAGAGAGAAATTAAGCAATTGATCCCATTTATAATTTGTACCCAAAATCATAAGATACCTAGGAATAAACCTAACCAAGGACGTAAAGAATCTATGCTCTAGAAACTCAGAATACTTATGAAATTGAGGAAGACACAAAAAGATGGAAAAACATTCCATGCTCATGAATTGGAAGAATAAATATTGTTAAAATATTTATACTACCCAAAGCGATCTATGCATTCAAAGCAATCCGTATCAAAATATCATTAACATTTTTCATAGAGCTAGAATAAATAAATCCTAAAATTTGTAAGGAACCAGAAAAGACCCCCCAAAGCCAGAGGAATGTTGAAAAAGAAAACTAGAGTTGGTGGCATCACAATTTTGGACTTCAAACTATATTACAAAGTTGTAATCATCAAGATAGTGTAGTAACGGCACAAAACCTGACAAATAGATCAGTGGAACAGAATAGAGAACCCAGAAATGTACCTTCAACTTTATGGTCAACTAATCTTTGGCAAAGCAATAAAGAATATGCAATGGAAGAAGGACAGTCTCTTTAATCAATGGTGTTGGAAAAATTGGACAGCCACATGGAGAAGAATGAAACTGGACCATTCTTTTACACCAGACACAAAGATAAAGTCAAAATGGATGAAAGGCCTCTATGTGAGACAGCAATCCATCAAAATCCTGGAGGAGAACACATGTAGCAACCTCTTAGACCTTGGCCACAGCAATTTCTTGCTACACATATCTCTAAAGGCAAGGGAAACAACAACAAAAATGAACTATTGAGACTTCATTAAACTAAATCTTCTGTACAGGAAAGGAAACAGTCAACAAAACTGAAAGGCATCCTACCAAATGGGAGAAGATATTTGAAAATCACATCTCAGATAAAAGGCTGGTATCCAAGGTCTATAAATAACTTATCAAACTCAACACCCAAAAAGCAAATAGTCCAGTCAAGAAATGGGCAGAAGATATGAACAGACATTTCTCTGATGAGGACATAGAAATGGCCAACAGACACATGAAAACATGTCCCATATCACTTGTCATCAGGGAAATACAAATTAAAGCAACAATGAGATACCACCTCATACCAGTCAGAATAGCTAAAATTAACAAGTCAGGAAATAATTAATGTTGGCAAGGATGCAAAGAAGGGTGAACCCTCTTACACTGTTGGTGGAAATTTAAGCTTGTATAGCCACTCTAGAAAACAGTATGGAGGTTCCTCAAGTTAAAAATAGAGCTACCCAACAACCCAGCAACTGCACTACAGGGTATTTATACCAAAGTTACAAATGTGATCCAAAGGAGCAAATGCCCCTCAGTGTTTATAGCAACAATATCCACAATACCCAAACCGTGGAAAGAACCATGATGACCATTGTCACATGAATGGATAAAGAAGATAGTATACACACACACACACACACACTCTCTCTCTCTCTCTCTCACACACACACAATGGTGTGTTACTCAGCCATCAGAAAGGATAAATGCCATTTACATTGATATGAGTGGAACTTGAGGCTATTATGCTGAGTGAAATAAGTGAATCAGAGAAAGACAATTATCATATGGTTTCACTCACACGTGGAACATAAGAAACGGTGCAGAGGATCATAGGGGAAGGAAAGGAAAATTGAATGTGAGGTCATCAGAGAGGGAGAAAAACCACGAGAGACTCTTAACTATAGGAAACAAATTGAGGGTTGCTGGAGGGGTAGTGGGTGGGGGGGTGGGCATTTAGGAGGGCATGTGATTTGATGAACGCTGAGTATTATATACAACTGATGAATTATTGAACTCTATATCTGAAATAACTGATGTTCTGTATGTAGGCTGAATGAATTTAAATTAAAAAGTTTACCAACAATAAAAATAACAACAACAAAATACAGGGCTAGATGATGTAACTGGTGAATTCTGCCATACATTTAAAAAGAATTTATACCATTCCCTCTCAACACTTCCAAAAAGTAAACGTAGATGGAACACTTCCAAAATCATTTCATGAGGCCAGAGTTACCCTGACCGAAAGCAGACAAGGTCACTGCAAAAAAAAGTAAATTACAGGCCAATATTCCTGATGAATATAGATGCAAGAATTCTCAGTAAATTATTAGTAAACTGAATTCAACAGTACATTAAAGGGATTATAAACCATGACTAAGTAAAATAAAATATAAACCATGACTAAATAAATAAAATGAAAGATAAAAACCATATGACTTTCTCAATAGATGCAGAATAACACCTGACAGAAATTCAACATTCATCTGTGCTAAAAACTCTCAGAAGTGGATATAGACAGAATGTCTCTTATAACATCTTAAGGGCCATATAACGATCCCAAGTCTATCATCATATTCAATGGTGAAAAGCTGAAAGTTTTTCTTCTAAGATCAAGACTAAGAAAAGGATGTCCACTTTTACTACTTTTATTCAACGTAGTATGGGAAATCCTACCAGAGCTATTAGGCAAAGAAAGGAGAGAGAGAGAGAGAGAGAGAGAGAGAGAGAGAGAGAGAGAGAGGGAGGGAGGGAGGGAGGGAGGGAGGGAGGGAGGAAGGAAGGAAGGAAGGAAGGAAGGAAGGAAGGAAGGAAGGAAGGAAGGAAGGAAGGAAGGAAGGAAGGAAGGAAAGAAGGAAGGAGGGAAGGAAGGAAGGAAAGAAAAGAAAGAAGGAAAGAGGAAGGAAGGAAGGAAGGAAAGAAAAGAAAGAAGGAAAGAGGAAGGAAGAAAAATAAAAGGAGAAATAAAAGCCATCCAAACCAGAAAGTAGGAGTAAAAACACCTCTATGTGCAGATCACATCACTTATATATAGAAAACCCTAAAGACTCAACCAAAAAAAAAGTGTTAGAACTAATAAATGAATTCAGGAAAGTTGCAGGGTGCCAAACCAATATACAAAGATCAGTTTTGCTTTTATACACTAATACTGAACAATCAGAAACAGATATTAAGAAAATGATCCTATGTATAATTCACATAATTTAATATATTTAGGAATAAATTTGACCAATAAGGTAAACAATCTGTACACCAAAAACTAGAAGACATTGATGTCTTCTTCATTCAACAATGTCTCCAACATTCAACTAAGTTGAAGAAGACTTGTGTTTTGTGTCAAATACATGGAAAGATAGTCTGTGCTCATGGATATCCTTATGGATAATATACGTAATAATATTATGTCTTACCTAAAGCAATATACAGTTTCAGTGTAACCCTTTTGAGGTTAAAAATTGAGGTTAAAAATTCTAATGGCACTTCACACAGAAACAGAAACAAAAAGCAATTTTAAACATTTTATGGAATCAGAAAGATCCCTAATAGCCAAAGTAATATTGAGAAAGAACAAAGTTGAGGACTTCACATTTCCTGAATTTATTCTCTGTTATAAAGCTATAGTAATTAAAACAGTATGGAACTAGGGGAAAAAAAAAAACAGTCATATAGATCAATGAAACAAGAATTAGAGTCTAGAAATAAAGCAACACATATATAATTGATTAATTTACAATAAAGGATTCAAAAATTACAATGGGGAAAGCATATTCTCTTCAAATTATTGTGTTGGGAAAACTGGACAGGCACATTCCAAAAAATAAAACAGGACCATTATCTTATACCCTACACAAAAATCCACTCAAAATGAATTAAAGACTTAAATATAAGACCTAAAACCATCAAACTCATAAAAGAAAACATGGTTTTCCTTGACATCAGTCTTTGCAATATTTTTTTTCTTTTTGACACCAAAAATAAAGGCAACAAAAACAAACAAGTGGGACTATTAAATAGTTTCTGCATACAAAAGGAAGCCATCAATAAAATGAACAGTCAATGTACTGAATGAGAGAAAATGTTTGCAATTCATATATCTGAAGGTATCAATAGCAAAAATAAAACAATCTAATTTAAAAAATGTACAGAAAATCTCAGTAGATACTTTTCCAAAGAAGGCAAACAGATGGCCAACAAGTACATGAAAACATATTCAACACTTATTATTTGGGAGATGCAAATCAAAGCCACCATGAGATATCAGCACTCCTGTTAGACTGTCTATCATAAAAAAGCCAAGAGATAATATTTGTGTTGGTGAAAATGTGGATAAAAGGGAGCCCATGTGCACTGTTGGTGGGAATATAAATTGGTGTAGCCACTATGGAAAACAATATTTAAGTTCCTCAAAAAACAAAACAAACAAAAAATAATAGAGCTACTATATGATCCAGTATCCTACTTTGGTATACATCCAAAGGAAATGAAAACAGGATATTGAAAAGGTGTCTCTACCCTTGTGTTCATTGCAGTAATATTCACTTACTAAGAAATGAAAACAATCAAAACTTAAGTGTCCACTAATGGGTAAAAATGATGTTGTATGTGTACACACACACACACACACACACACACTGTAATATTATTCAACAGTGAGAAAGAAATACTGATGTTTTCAACAACACATATGGACCTCAAAGGGATTATGCTAAGTGAAATAAGACAGGAAAAAAAAAAAACAAAACAAAACAGAAAAAGACAAATACTGCATTGTATCAGTTATATGTGGGATCAAAAACAAAAAATTCAAACAGATTAGAAAAGTAGTGTCAAGGGTTGGGAAGGCGGGGGAAATAGGGAGAGGTTGGTCAAAGGTATGATCTTCTAGATGGAAGATGAGTAATTTCTGAGGATCTGATGCAAAACAAGTGACTAAGTTATGAAACCAGCATTATGCTAATATTAATAAGCCAGAAAACACTACCAAAAATAAATGGATGAATGAAAAAGAAAATTACATACTCATCATCTTTTTGAACACAGATGCAAAAACCTCTAACAAAAATATTAGCACATCAAATCTCACTCTCTTCATATATATATATGAAAATAATAATATGACCTACCAATTGTCGTTTATTCCAGCAATGCAAAAATGCCCCAATACTAGACAAACACTATATCTCACCATATCAGCAGTCTAAAGATAAAAATTCAAAATATTAATTGATAAAACAGTAAAAATAAGACATTTGATAAAATTAAAGTCTATTCCTTATTAACACCTCAGTGGATTAACAAACTAGGGAAATTCTTAAAGCTGATAATGAGCATCTAAAGAAAAAAAAGTCTTAGCTAACACTTAGCATATTTATTAGTGAGAGAGAATGGATGATTTGCCTCTAAGATCTGACACAAGGCAAGGCTGTCTGCACTTTCTACTGCTATTCTCCATAATAATGAAATAAGTCAAGAAAAAATAAAGGGCAGACAGATTGAAAGTGAAGATATAACCATGTAGTTAATTTGCAAACAAGAAGATCGTCTGCATAGAAAACCCCAGAGAATCTATTGAAAATTTCCTAGAACTTATGAACAATTTTAGCAGTGTTACAGGATATAAAGTCAACCTCCACATAAAAATCATATTTCTTCTGTATATTAACAATGAATTATTGAAAAACAAATTTAGGAAAAATATTATTAGCAATAGTTACAAAAATAAAATATATTGGTATTTATCAAATAAACATGTGTAAAATCTGTATGGTGAAAATTACCAAACACTGATGAAAAGAATGAAATAAGATCTAAATTACTGGAAAGATACATTTCTGTTGTGGATCATAAGCCTTAAAATATTTAATATGCCAATTATCACATAATGTTATTTATAGATTTAATCTAATTCCAATCAAAATCTTACATGAAAAAATTTTTTAAAGATTTTATTTATTTATTTGACAGATGAGGAGAGATCACAAGTAGGCAGAGAGGCAGGCAGAGAAAGGGGGAAGCAGGCCCCCTGCAGAGCAGAGAGCCAGATGTTGGGCTCTATCCCAGAACCCTGAGATCATCACCTGCGCTGAAGGCAGAGGCTTTAACCCACTGAGCCACTCAAGCACCCTTAGCGTGAAAATTTTTAAATATAGACAATTGATTCTAAAATTTATATGGGAGGCAAATAAACTAGAATGTCTGAAACCATTTTGAAAAAAACTAATTGAAGAGATCGCACTATCTGGTTTTAAGACTCAATATCAAGCTGTAAATAATCAAGGCAGTGGTATATTAACAAAAGGCTATACACATAGATCAATGGAACATAACAGAGTCTGGAAATAGACTGATACAAATATGACCATTTTATTTTTGACAAAGTTAAAAAAACAATTGAATGTAGAAAGGATAATCTTTCATCAACTTAGGTTGGAAAGATTGGAAATTTTTGTGGAAATAAAAGAACCATGATTTAAAGAAATGTTAGTCACTATTTTTATTACACAAATATTAGATAAAATAAATTATATCTCAAGTAGAAATCATAGAACTATGATACTTTTAGAAGAAAATCTTTGTTATCTGAGGTAAAGACAAAGAGTTCTTAAGGTCAATCCCAAAAGTATAATTTATAAAGTGATAATTTGAGAAAAGTGGATTTTATTGAAATTTTAAACCCTTGCTCTATTAAAAACACTATTAGTGGGGGCGCTTGGGTGGCTCAGTTAGTTAGGTGTCTGACTTTTTATTTTGGCTTCAGTCATGATCTCAGGGTTTTGAGGTAGAGCCCCATGTTGGGTTCCACACTGGGCATGGAGCTTGCTTAAAATTCTGTGCCCCTCTCTCTCTCTCTCTCTCTCTCTGTCTCTCTCTCTCTCTCCCTCCCTCTGCTCCTCCCCCACTCTTTCTCCCTCTTAAAATAAAAAAAGAAAGAAAGAAAGAAAAAAAGAAAAGAAAAGAAAAGAAACACAAAACACTACTACCAGAATTATATGCCACAGCCTGGGATAATATTGGCAAATGACATATGCAACAAAATTACTTTTATCCTGAATATTTAAAAAACTCTTAAAACCCAACTATAAAAAAAAAAAAATCTAATTTAAAAATGGGCATGAAATTTGGATGCTTCACCAGTGCAGACATAAACTTGGCTAATAAGCATATGAAAAGATATAAAAAATAAATAGCCATTAAAGAAATACAAATTGAAACCATGATAAGCTATCACTATTCACTTAGCAGAATGGTTAAAATATAAAATACTGGCAGTACAAATTGCTGTCAAGTACATGGAGCATTTAGAACTCTTATGCATTTCTTGTACAAATGTAAATTATTATGTCTACTCTAGAAAACAGTTTTATAATTTCTAATAAAGTCGATCATACATTGTCATGTATCCCAGTAATCCTGTTCCTGGGTACCAACCCTGAAGAATCATAATCTTCAATTTGCACACAAACCTATACATAAATGTTTGTAGTAGCTCTGTTTACAATATGCTCTGGAAACAACTCAAATGTTTTTCAGCAAGTGAATGGCTGAACAAACTGTATACATCAACACAATAGAATACCACTCTACAATAAAAAGAAATGTACTGTTGATACATAAAACAACTTGAATAAAGGCTCTATGCTAAGTGAAAGAAGGTATTCTCACAAGGTCACATGCTATAGGAATTCATTAATATGGTATTCTTCAAAGGTAGAACTATTCTGATAAATCACAGATCAGTGGTTGCTAAGGTTATGGCTTGGGAAAATACATTACTATAGTGGGATGGTATGAGAGAATTTGGGGAAGTGATGGAGTTCTTCTGTATCTTGATTGTGATAGTTGTTACATGAATCTATATTGGTGTTAAAATTCATTGAGCTGAAATATCAAACAATAACAATTTTACTGTATAATTTAAAGTATTTTTAAGTGTAATAAAAATGGGGAAATGAGACGACAAAAGTCCCAAATAATATAAGGTGACTTACTTTTTTAAACTTAATGAGATTTTCCTGGACAAAGTGTTACACACCTAGGCACTAATAAAATTTAGATTAATGTGAATTGTTAAAAAAAGATCAGCATCAAAAAAGGTCCTTTTTTTAAATTAGATGCATATAGTGGTGGTTATTACAGATTAATATTAAGCTTATTATTGATAAAAGCTTTCAGGAGAAAAATAAAAGAACAAACACTATGAATTCTTCAGGAGAAAATAAAAGAACAAACACTATGAATTCTAAAAGAAAATTATTATTGCTGGCATTTCTATGTAGTTTACAAATATCATACCAAATATTCTCAATTTATTTTTTTTTAATTTTTTATTTTTTCTCAATTTATTTTTGATAATTTTTCTGGGCTAATAGATCTGAGAAGTATAATAGATGAAGTGTACCTACTTAAACTTCATTACTAGAAATGACCCTTGGGGAAATCCACAATATTCTATTGCATACAGGAATTCCTAGAATATTAGATTCATGTCTCAACACCATATTTTCAATAGAACAAATAAAGTTTAATGTGCATTTAGAATAATGGATTTATAAAGTTAGCAATTTTAAAAGCCAGTAGTAATAACCAATTCATGGGATTGTTGTAAGAAGTAAATTTATTACCAGATGTCACCCATGTTATACAGTGTCCATAGCATATATAGTAAAAGTTTAATAGTGTGTTTTATGGAACTTTACAGTTTACAAACACTCCTAGCACTGAGAAATGTTTAGTTATTTGGTCTAGGTGACGCTGTAAGTTTCCAAGTTTAACCAAAGTCCTTTTCCAATGTACTTTCCATTAAATCTTACTTTTATATAGTGATGATTAAAAGGAACAGATACATTTAAGTCAGAATAGGGAAATATGATTCATAGGGAGAAGGGAAGCATAAAAGCTTTTGTCTGATATTTGCGGAGACTGAACCTGAAAAAGGGCTTACTTATTTTACTATTGCTTCATTCAGAGAATGATAGCAAAGTAAGTTCAGGGTGTTAAACATTGTGAGAGACATTAGTAGTGAAATAATATGGGAGCAGCCTATTCCCAAGATGCAAGGAAATAGAAAAAATATGTTTTCTGAAGAAGTTTTGTGACTGGTATCAAGGTTT
Organism: Procyon lotor; assembly: GCA_028646535.1. Taxonomy (NCBI): domain Eukaryota; kingdom Metazoa; phylum Chordata; class Mammalia; order Carnivora; family Procyonidae; genus Procyon; species Procyon lotor. The sequence continues at coordinate 63,060,703 of CM053613.1, forward strand.
ACATTTATAAAAATTAAGATTACACTGAAATAGATTTTTATTTTGTTAAGATTTTATTTATGTATTTTAAAGAAAAAGAGAGAGCAAGGGGAGGCACAGAAGAAGAGAGAGAATCTCAAGCAGCCTCCCTGCTGAGCGTAGACCCCTGATGCAGGGCTTGATCTCCCAACCCTGAGATCATGACCAGAGGAGACAAAACCAAGAGCTGGATGTTTAACCAACAGAGCCACACAGATACCCTGATTTCTTTAACTTTTAAAGTTACTGGAGTACCTATTAGAAATTTAGGTTAAAAAGGAAAATCATGCAATCTAGATCATTCTTTTTGAAGATGAGAACAATTTTGTCTTGTTTTTACAACTTTTAAACTAATGATATTTGTGAAAAAGGGTGATCACACAAGTTGCAGTAGACCTAGAATAAAAATGTTAGTCTTTACATTTATTTATTATTCCAATAAATACTCTTAAGGGACTCATTATTTCCTAATCTATCTTAAATAATACAGAGACTCTCGTTAAGGATTAAATGAAGTGAAATAACCAATATAAGTTACCTAGTATAACCTAGAGCAAAATAAAAAAAAAAAGGTTTTTGATGTATAGAATTCGCTACCTCCCTTGTTATTTATTTTTAAAAACTGATTAGTAATAATAATAACAACAACAATATGATGACCATACATAGATGGTCAAGAATGCTGTAATATATTTGAAATTTTGTAATATATTTAGGTAATAGAAATGTGTGATTGTAAATCCAAATTATTAAATAATATTTTGACAACTAGAATTCAAATAAGTTGTCTAAATCAGAACTTTGTAAAAAAAATAATAAACCAAATAGCTAATAGGTCAGAGTCAGCATTTTTATTACCTAATATAGACCTAACAAAAAGAGGTCAATTTATACGACAAAGTTATATTCTACCTTCACCCTAAATCAAGGATCTCATGATATCCCGAGTTTATCCACACAAACTGTTCACAAGTCTGTACAAAGCAGCCAATACTAAATTGTACCTATGGCTCTTCATCTGGTATCAAAATGGATCTCGAGAATGAAACAGAAGGATTACCTGAAAAGACACTGAAAATAATAATAATTTGTTTAACTAGGTTGTTTGCCTCTGATTTGGTCACCATTATCCATTACTATGGAGTCTTAAATTCTTATCTCTTCTGCTTTCTGAAGGCACATGGGAGAAGAATAAGGCACAAACAAGTCAGATTGTTCTGAGTAAGGGAGCAAGGGTTGAAGTTGAGAAGATTGCTGCCCCAACAAATCCTCAGTTCTGTATTTAGAGATATAAGATAACAATCAAGAAAGGAGTCAAAGGAGATTATAGATAAGCAAGAAGAAAAGCAAGATATGCCTGATCAAGCAGTATAGGATTATGGTTGAGTAAATGCATTTAAAGGGATCATCTAATTAATTACAGGTGATCTCTGGAAAAGGAGCGATAACAGAAAAAAGAAATAGGTGGCGGCGATCCGTTCTGGCATTCCATCCTGAGCAGGATGGGTGGTCCTAGCTGCTCCTCTTCATGGGCATATATCATCTCCCCCAGAGGCCTGTTGCTGGTACATGTTTAAGCTTGTTTGGTGACTAGTATAATCCAGCAGTACATTGTTCTGAGGGGTGGTTACACTCTTTTGGGCGGGGGTAGACGGTTACACTCTTCCAATATTTTAAATCTTCTAGAGAACTCTATTGTCTATGTGAACTATAGCAAAAAAGCACCAATGTAAATTCAGCTTTTTTAGTTTTAAAAAAACTCATCCTAGATTTTTCATTTTGTCATTAAAGACTCAAGAGTAAGACCAATGTATTCTACTCTCTGTACAGCTTATTTAAAAAAAAATAAGATATAAATCTAGAATTAGTTGTCACTCCTCCCCCCCTTATTTATGATTTGAAGTAAGCCGCAATCAGTATCTGGCTACTGCATCATTCTATGACTATAATGTGACTGCCATTGCCACCAGGCACAGAGGATGAAATACAAGTAGAATCTAAAAAAAACAAAAACAAAAACAAAAATAAAGCAAAAAATAAAAGATTAAAAAATAAAAAGCAGAATGACCTGTAAATACAGAGAAAACACTAATGGTTGCCAGAGGGAAAGGGGCTGGAAGGATGCATAAAATGAGTGAAAGGGAATGGGAGACCCAGGTTTCCAGTTATGGAATAAGTAAGTCACAGGAATAAAAGCCATAGATAGCATAGAGAATATAATCAATGATATCACAACAGTGTTGTAATATGACACATGATATCTATACATCTAAGTATAGCTTAATATAGAGAATTTGAATCATTATGTTGTATACCTCAAATTGAACATTGTATGTCAACTATATTCAAATTAACAAATTAAAACAGAGGCGCCTGGGTGGCTCAGTGGGTTAAAGCCTCTGCCTTTGGCTCAGGTCATGATCCCAGGGTTCTGGGATCGAGCCCCACATCCGGCTCTCCACTCAGCAGGGAGCCTGCTTCCCCACCTCTCTCTGCCTGCCTCTCTGCCTACTTGTGATCTCTCTCTCTGTCAAATAAACAAATAAAATCTTAAAAAAAAAATTAAAACAAATAAGGAGCAAAAGCATGATGCCCTTCTCATGAAGCTTATAGCCTTGTTAAAGAGCAAATACATACATACATACATACATACATACATACATAAGTTTAAAAAAAGAATAAATAAATAATCACCAATTGAGCTCTGTGCTCCAAAGGATGAAACAAAACAAAACCAAACAAACAAAACAAAACCTGACCAGACTTGGGTTTAAATGATCTGATATCTTAATGATAATGGAGTCTTAGAAATTAACTAGGTGAAGTTATGCTGATTGGGGGAATGGGGTTAATTCTGTACTAGCAGGCAACATGAGCAAAGGCTTAATGGTTAAGGAAGAAGAAGGAAGTGAAGGGAAACTTCTCTGGCTAAAAATAAGCAGAGAATGCTGAGAAAATGGTCCAAACCTATAGGATCTGCTGGGTAGTTTAAGGATGTTGGTCTTCATAAAAACAAAAGAAAATTATTGAAGGGTTTTCATATTGAACTCAATAGTAAATCATTACAGGACAGTTAATTCATTTACCTTGTTTTCTACAAAACAGGTAAGAGATGTTGCCAGCTTATAATAGGAGGCCACGGACATAGGAAGAAGTGAGTCATTACAAATATTATACTGTAAATATGTGTGAGTACTATTTGTGTGAGAAAGTTTAATGATATTCAAATGAAGTAATTCTGGTTCTTAAAAAAAATCTGCTTCTTTAAATGTATGAAGGCCCCTAAGCTAAGGAAAAAAAAATGGTATTTGCATAATTTAAAGAAGTGTGTTGATTTATTCCATTTCTGTAGCACTCTTGGAGCCTTCCCAGGAGTCTAGATAATGATACCAATTGCTTCCTCTCTCCATCAAGGCACAGTCCATAAACTTTGTAGATAATATGTCTGCCCAAGGTCTAAATATCTGAAGAGTTAAGTTTAAATTTTGCTATTATTCATATAGTTCTAAGGCTGCTTGAAGTTAACTGTGATAAACTAGCCATTTTAGTGAATGATCTGAACAGTAGTCTCAGCAGCACTGGGTGCAAATTTATTCAAATTGACACTAAGGAAGTCATAGATCTTTCATTTGAAATACACTATAGTATTTTTCTGTGTGCCAAGAAAGTTAAAGAAGATAAAGATTTGTCTAGCGAGCCAGCATGAATGCAAAAATCAACAGCGCTGCCACAATTTATAAGCTGTTCTTTCATGGTTTGGGATGGGTATATCTACGATTTCAGAAGACTGGTTTCTTGTAATGGATTTTAAGTAATCTGAGAATCTATGGCTCATAAAGGGAAGTGAAATAATGAGAAAACTTTTGGGAGACAAAGGAAAAGCACTATAATACCAAATGGAATTAGGGCAATTGACAAGATCTGAGAAGAGCTATGTTGCCAAAAGGACTACACTGACTACTTCAATTAATAATTAATGCAATCTTTGAAGTCAATAGTATTACTATCTCTGTTTTATAGTGGACGGTATTTTGGAAGTAAAGTTATTTGCCCAAATGAGAGAATTAGTAATTTTTAGAATCTGAAGGAGACAGTGATCTCTCTAAATTAAGAATCATTGTTCTAAACCATCCTTCCACTCACTGGAGGGGAAAGCCCACCCCAGAAAATGTCCCTGAAAAATGGAGATTCTCATTCTGGAATATAGAGAAAAAGGAAGGAAAAAGTACTTTGTACTTCCTTTTCAGTTTAAAAAGATAAGGTTAAATACTATAATTTGTTAAATAAATAAACATTTAATCAGCTTCCTGCTATTCTTTTTATGTTATGCTTTAAAGTATTAGTAAGAACCATTGGGTCAGTGAAAAAAAGAAAAACAACACTTCTTGGAAGGAGTTATCTCAGATTGACCACTGATTGCAATCAGAAACTGAGATCCTAAAGCAAAATTTAGTAATTCTGATATTACAAGGAAACATAAAATAAAAAGATAGCACTGTTCTGTGCCCTGGAATAAGAGTTGTGCTGAGAGCATTTATTGGACATCAAATGCCAAAATGAAACTGAAAGTAAAACAAAACAACAAAATGAGTCTGGCAGAGGGAGGCATTCAAATATTTGTTCCAAGCAGGACAAATTAAGATTTCCTGACAAAGCAGATATAGCTCAAAATCTGTAATTTCTCTTTCTTACCAACTGGATAAAAGTATCTTATCCAATAGTGAAAAATCTCCATTATCCAGTTGTTGTTTTTCACTGAAATCATGTTTCTTTAGCTCTTTATTCAGATCCACACTAGGATAAGCTTATTGATTGGTCTTTTATATGCTGACTTGATTTAGTTTTTTTCATCATTTCCCACCTCTATCTCTTTCCCCAACCCCTACCTACTCACCGAATGCGTGCTTAGACTACATAATTAGTTTATTCCACTACTTGTATTTGGGATATTTCCTTTCATTCAACTTGAATGTTCACCTCTCCTTTTCCATCTATCCTTAACTCACATTTCTCAATATACCTATAAATTGACTTTCTCAAAAAAGCTTTTCTGGGTTAATCTGTAGGAATGAAGTTAATTTTTATGACTATTCTAAACTAAAGGATTATATTTAAAAAAAACAAATTAGACCAATAGATAATATTGCATTTCTTTCTTCCGGTTTTCAATAAGTCCTACACCTTGAGAAAATTTGCATGTCTGAGTGTCAGTTCACATGCACACACATACCATACACAATCACATATCTATAATGCACATACACATATACAAACACAATAACATAGACACACAATAATATAGACGCATAGACGCCTGAAAGAAATAGTCTATTTGGTTACAAAAGTTTTGTTTTTAGGCAAGAATTAATTAACTGTTATGTGGGAAAAATATGTCATTGGCAGTTTAATTCTACTAATAGTTGTTGAGATTATAGGAAGCCAGCAGTAAAGCAGACATGAAATATATCCTTCTTAGAACTGGTATGATACAAGTAAAATTAATCTTTGATAGAAGTTAAAATAGTGATTTGCCCTGGGGGTTGAAGAGTAAGTGTGAAAATTGACTGGATGTATTATATATCTTAACCCTGTTGGTGGTTATAGAAATTCATCAACTTTTGTACTTCACTATTTATAAACATTCTTCAATAAATGTTTTAAAATAAAAAAATAAGATACATAGGATATATATACTACCAGCTATTAATCTCCAACAATATTTAGGTAAACTACACATTTCTCCTAAGCCTTTTTAGAAAATTATATTTTGCCCTCCTTTTAGGAAAGTTACCAGGACAGAGTTATTCTATAAAGTTGTCATAGAAAATGCCATTTATAATATATTAATATCTCAAAAATAAAATCATTGCCAACAGTAATCACCCTATTAAGTTACCAAAAGAAATTATGCTCACTAATATATTTCTCTTTCATTCTTCTTCCTCAAGCTGTATATACAAGCTGAGAGCAATATAATCTTACCCAAGTGGGAAATAAATTATTTTAATAAATGACATGTATCACATTTATATTGAATATTTACTATAAGCAGAGACAAAAAAATTTGGGATTTGCAGTTCATATAAATGCAAAGGTGGAGGTTAGATTAAAAAATGAACAACTTTATGAGCAATTATTTATAGTGAAAATATATTTATAATGAGAATACATCAATTATAAACTTTTAAAACAATATCAAAATGTTTCTGAAAAAATATTTAATTGTTTGACAACTAAAAGTAAATAATTTTCTAGATTTTTCTCTGCATTTGACAAAATATTATGACATCATTTTTCTAATGGAGAATGAAGTTAATTCTTATCTCTAACATGGTTTATTAAATTGTTTTTTATTACATCTTAGGAATTTTCCTTGCATCTTCACAACTTATTGGTAAGCTCAGTTACATTTTGATTGTGAAATTGGGAGTAAACTCTAAAATGTGTTTTGTATACAAGCTGTAAAATGTTAAAGTATTTGCAGTGTTCTTGTACATTTGCTTATTTTACATAGTTTTGAATTGATACTCGTTAACCAGTTTGTTGTCAATATACACAGTGTATGGGCATATTTGATTTTTGCTTACTTTCATTGATTCATTTTATTTCCTATAAGCAAGATATTTAAATGTTTCCAAAGTGTTCATATGATTCACCTTTCTTAATTAATTTGATTATCAAACAATACAAAAGTTTTCTCTTCATTCAATTTTTATCTCCTCCTCTTAATGACTTATTGAAATGGTATTATCTGTTATTTTAAAACTTATGTTAATGTGTAAAAATATTTTTATTTTTTACTTATCTTTTTTCTGTTTTTCAAAATCTATTATTTTTACCTGACTTTTTTACTATTTAATTACCTAACACATTGACTGATAAAAATTTTTATTTACTTTATATGTCCAAATGAGAAGTTAATAATTTTTCACTTGTTTTATTCAAGTGCCACAACGTATCTTTTTAAAATGCAGTTAAAATAGCTTATGCAGCTTAAGAGATAATGCATGTCCATTGAGAAAGAAAAAGAATGTAGTCCTTTTGTAATTGTATATGCTATATGATCAAGTATGTTTATAACAGATGGACATCATCGTTTTTAATGGCATCAATGAAAACCAAATTCACTGCTTATAATTTTGCATATCTGAAGATAGAAAGAATTTCCATGGACTAACTTCCAGCTCTATGCATTTCAAATTCTATTTCTCCTCTACCATTCACATACTCCACTTTGCATCTCTCCACTTTGATGCTGGCTGAATCAGCAGAATGGAGGTACTTATATTCCTGAAAGTCATTTTAATAACAGGATGACTAGGAATAACTTAGTCATACAGGAAACTGACTATGAAGCAAATGAATACATTCTACAAAACTCAGACTAAATATATCAGCAAGTGAGTTTCTCTTAGCTTGATCATAAAAGTGCATATAGACTCTCCAAGTCACCCAACAAGAAAGACAGTAAGTTTTGCAGTATAGTGTAAGTCAGAGTAAAAAGAGGTAGCAGTTTTAACTGATGGTGATTACAATATCTCATGCTTGCAGATTTTAAAGAAAATATAACTTCAAAAGAAAAAAAAAAGAAAATATAACTTCAATGACACATTTATAATCCCCCTCATTACTTCAAGAGCAGCCTTTTTTTCAGGGTTTCTGAAGCTTAAACTTCACTAGCTTTATGATTAATCTGTTTGTGACTGTAAGAGGGATACAATGAAATCACCTGCCTCATTTCTGTTAATATTTTCATTTCTGTTAATTTACACTTTGACTCTTCCTTCCAGCTTGCATGATATCCAACCATTTGCCAATCTTGCATATTTTATAACTGATTCTATGCTTTTAAATATGTGCTTATTTTTTGTTCTTTAGTCATTATTATCATTTTAATTCAAAACTTGTGTGAGTTCTTTTTGGGACCAACTAACTCTAGAGTCATTAGAGCAAGAGGACTCAGGGAAGCAGAGTTTTAGTCTTAACCAAGTTGATAATCATACAATATATTTCACTGTTGCTCTTCAAGAAATTCTTGTCTATTTGTGAACCCATGACAATTTGTTAACCAGTGGTTTGCTGGAAATTTTCTCTGGAAAAACTAAGTAACTGAAAAACCAAGAGATTTGATATGGGGTTCTTCCCAAATTCTATCTTGAAAATACTCACAGTAAGGCCAATTTCAAGTCCCAAAATGATCTCACTGAACATGGAGTTAGGAAGAAATGCTAACGATAAGCTCTCTTGAATCAGTTTGAGCTAGTTCAAAACTCTACTGGTACCCTCTTCTCTTATTAATTGATTTAATCAATATAACGCTGTCTTTGTTAGTCTTACAAATTCAATTTTAACATCGGCTATAGGAATACAGATTTTTGTCCATCTCACTCACCTCATCATCCTGCTATTGACTTAAAAAATCTATAGACTTTAAATTTTATTTAATCTGTCTTTCTTTTACTTTTTTTTAAAGATCTTATTTTTTTTTAATTTATTTGACAGAGAGAGACACAGCGAGAAACAGAACACAAGCAGGGAAAGTGAGAGAGGGCAAAGTAAGCTTCCCACTGAGCAGAGAGCCTGATGCGGGGTTCGATCCCAGGACCCTGGGGATCATGACCAGAGCCAAAGGCAGATGCTTAATGGCTGAATCACCCAGGCACTCACCCTTATTTAATCTGTTTTTCATGGCAAAATGCTTTTTCCTCTATTCTACTTAATCCAGGATTATGCCATGATATATATCTCCATATAATATCCATAATTGATGACGTATCTATTTTTATATCTTCAGTAGAAGCTGCATCACCTTCAGTGGCACCTTCACGTGTACTTTATTGAACTTTATTCTGCTGGGCACACAGTGAACCCTCTCAATCTAGAAATGTGTATATTTCAAGAAATGGAAATAGTCTTGCATTATGTAATTATGCCTATAATAATGTGTGTGTACGTATGTATTTTCATCTTTATTCCTAAAGCTCTTATCTCTCTACCATAGTCAAATCTTTAAAACTTTACTTTCCAAGGAAATTATTCATTTCAGTTGGTTTTGAAATTCAACTGAGTTTAGTTTTGTGAATTAGTCTCATACTTTTTCTCCTAGGTAACATATCTTTGAAGTTATTTTACATAGTTTCTTAAACTGATTCTTATGAATTTATTTTAGAGAAAAAATATATTTATCTGCCAAACAAAGCAATTTAGCTATCAGAATGAAGCATTCATGTATCTACTTAATATACACAGATACTAATTTCATGGTTTGTAAGAAGAATCATTGGTTCAAAACACATCTGGTTGATTGTGATTTTTTTTAAAATTTCTACCCTTTTAAACATGTTTCAGATGTTATGTATCTAGTAGCTAATGAGTATCTTCCAAAATATATACTTGAAAATCACTTTTTGCTTGAAATGTTTTTTTTTCTTTAATATAAATTTTCCTTCAAAAATATACAACTCTGTCAATGAGCTATCATTTTTTCTAAATTACCATCTCTGAATTGCAATGCCATAGAATTATAAAGATGCGTGTTAGTTTTTCACTCATTCAATTTCTACTTATTGCTCAGTCATTATTTGCCAGGCACTGAACTAAGCCTTCAGGAAAGAGAAATGAAAGATATGATTTTTACCCTTTAAAAGTTCTCAATCTAGGAATGAAATGAGGGAAGTTAGCATCAATTTTAATACAGTGAGATAAGTGCTATAATATCAGAGAAGGGGAATGACCTAGAATGTGGAAATGTATAATGTATTTTTATATTGTAGACCAATGACCACTGAATTTGGAGTGTTCTGTTTCTAGAAATATATTTTGGGAGCAATAATGCATATGCTGGTACCTTTTCAATGCCTGACATTCAGGTTCCTGATTCCATATCTTTATAATAAAATTATTCTCCATTTCTCTTTTTCCCCCTAACACTTCAATTATATTTCATTAATTTTACTCTTAAATTTAAAAAAAAACATATTCCAGATTTGTGTTGTGAAAATCTTCCACTTGTGGAGCCACAATCTGGGATAGTGTGTTATTTCTTTGACATTTGTCTCACATTTCTTTTCTCTGTTCTTTCTAAAAGTACTTTGGGTAAAACAGGAAATTTGGATTCACGAACTCTGAAAAATTGAGAAAATAATTTAGGGATTCTTTTAATATTCTCCATGCTGGAAAAATTGTTTTTCCAAGTAAGAAGCTAAAATTGGAATGAAATAAATATTTCAAATTTGTGATAATCCCTAAATACAAAGGAGGATAAATAAAGCTTACTGAGACTATTAGGTGTACTAACTTGTATGTGTTAATGTGTTAGGTCATTTACTTCTAACAACAGCCTTGTGAACTTTGCATCACCAAAAATTTCTGGGCAATAGTCAATTATATCGTAAGTTTAATTCTGTACATTTTAAGAACATGACAGCAAAGCATTAATCCAAACAAGACTTTGTTTGACTGTACCAACTGCATGTTGATAAAGGTGGCTCTGAGTCCAGATTAAATATTTTCTTTTTAGTTAACTTACAGTACTTTATGTTTTACTTATCATAGCAAGTATAACATTCTAAGGTGATTTACTACATATTTGTCTGTTACCTCTTGTACTAGTTTGCTAAGGATGCCATAAGGAAGTACCAGAGACTGGGTGGCTTGAGCAACAGAAATTTTCTTACTATTATGAGGAAGGCTTCTCTCCTTGGCTTGTTCGTGGTTGTCTTACCAACCTTACAAGCCTTAGCTTGTACACAGTTTTCTCTTACCTGCGTCCAAATTTCCTCTTCTTATAAGATTACCAGTCATATGGGATAAAGACTAATTTTAATAAACTCATTTTAACTTAATTACCTCTTTAAAAACCTCATCTCCAAATACAGTCACATCCTGAGGTCCTTGGAGTTAGGACTCTAACATATGTATTTTAAGAGCCACTCTGGAAAACAATATGGAGGTTCCTCAAAAAGTTGAAAATAGAGCTACCATAGGACACAGCAATTGCACTACTGGGTATTTACCCTAAAGATACAAATGTCGTGATCCGAAGGGGCACGTGCACCTGAATGTTTATAGCAGCAATGTCCACAATAGCCAAACTATGGAAAGACCATAGATGTCCATCAACAGATGAATGGATAAAGAGGTGGTATATATATACAATGGAATACTATGCAGCCATCAAGAGAAATGAAATCTTGCCATTTGCAATGACATGGATGGAACTGGAGGTTATTATGCTAAGTGAAATAAGTCAGTCAGAGAAAGACAATTATCACATGATCTCTCTGCTATGAAGAATTTGAGAGGCAAGGCAGTGGTTTGTGTGGGGTGGGGTCGGGGAGAGAAATGAACAGGAAGGGATGGGGAGAGAGACAAACCATAAGAGACTCCTGGACTCACAAAGCGAACTGAGGGTGGCTGGGAGGCGGGGGTGGGGGGGGGATGTGGGGGCGGAGAGGTAGGGATAGGGTGGCTGGGCCGTGGACATTGGGGAGGGTATGTGCTATGGTGAGTGCTGTGAAATGTGTAAGCCTGACGATTCAGACATGTACCTTGGGGCATACATTATATGTTAATAATAAATAAATAAATAAAAATGAAAGGAAAAAAGAAAGATAACACAATTCACCCCCTCTATAACTCTGTTATAGATATAGGCTCTCTTAAGTTAGTGGTCCTAAGTTTGTTGTTTACCATAGTCAATTCAGCATCTACCTCATTCAATAGGAAAAAGTAAACCTGCAAATATCTGCTAATTAAAAAAGTAAGGGAATCAGTGCATGTGTATATAGCAGAGATGTTTTTGGTCCTTGTTACAGGCATTTCAAGCATCAGAACCGTGGTTCCTGAGATTGGGTGAGCATTTTCTGAGACAGTTTAAAAAAAAAAAAAAAGTGCTAAATTGGTAAATGTAAATTTCATGAGATGAATAAGTCATTATCCAAAAAAGGTTTGTTTGAACTTTTGTCTCTGCCTCGATGGAATGTCAGGTAAAATATAGTAATTTAACAATTCTTTTAAAAACAAATAAATATAATTTAGAAAAGTTATTTTTTAAACTATTCAGTTTACAGAAAAACATAGTAAAATAGTAAAGATTTTGAAAATCATGTTTAAGTGGAAATGATGATTTATGTAGCATTTTACTTTGGGTTAATGGATAATTTTATTACTTTAGAAATAAAGGTGAATTTTATAACTTTATTCAAAGTTTAGCTCTAATTTATCACTTACCAAATACTGCTGAAATATCAAAAACTCACTAGAGAATGTGATTTAATTTCAGGAAATATTGGGTCAAATGTATTACAAAGATTCATCTGCATATAAAAGACATTAGGCAACTAGATTGAAGATACTCTTATAAATGCAATCTACATAATCTTTGAGAAATGGTGTGCTCTAAACTGAATGTGGTAGATATTCTTCGAAGTAATAGACTTAAGCTTTTTTTTTTTATTCTGGTAATAAAGTAACTAAAATCTATTAGGCAGATGTTAAAATTAGAAATCAATTAACTTGCACATAGGTCTAAATTAAAAGTTGTCTCTTGGAACTAAGGACAAAAATAATATTTTAAGTAATTTTGTTTCTACTAGACTCTATTGGGCCTTTTGAAAATATTACTCAAAAGTTTTTCTTATCTTTTGAGACAAAAATAGTATTCAACAGCTGTTCCTTCTCTTTAATATTTTTTTCTAGCTATTTAGTTAGAACAGTGACTGGGCCAAGATGCACAAATCTAAAGGGTCCTAAAATGGACTAAACCCCCAAATTCCACAAATAGAAATTGCTAGTCCATACCTCTATTTTTACCCAATGTGACCCAATAGGGAAGAAAATGACTATCTCATTTTTGGTCCAGCACAAGGCTCTGGGTCCAACTTTTCTTTTATCTGTTTGCTTCTCCAAAATTAACAATTGGAAATGTGTTCTTCTGAGGATTCTAAATATAAATTTCATAAAGAAAATATTATAAAAAATAACATTTTATAATTATAATGGAATACAACTGAAGAACAAGAAAAAACTAAAAGTATAAGGGCCAAATTTAATGAACTATTCCTTAAAAATGTGTAAGATGCCAAGTTCTCTAATTTGCTTAAGATCAGTCTTTCTTCCATTTTATTGTGGAACCCTCATTTCTCAATACTCATTTTATTCATTTTAAATGCATATTATATAATATATTGATCATGCTCTGATAAACTGTTTTAAATCTAGGTTTTATATTTTAATATTTTATTATCAATGCTGTTTTCTTTCATTTTTATTTTGTGTATAATTAAAAAAAAGAATTGTTTTATTTTTTTAGATTTTACTTTTTATTTATTTACTTGAGAAAAAGAGTGTGAGCAAGCAAGAGAGAAAACACTAGCAGCAGGCAGAGACAGAGGGAAAAGTAGACTCTCTGCTGAGCAGGGAGCCTGATGGAGGGACTGAATCTAAGATTCCAGGATCATGTCCTGAGCCAAAAGTAGACACTTAACCGACTCAGCAACACAGGCTCCCCAAAATGCAATTATTTTAATATTCACAATATATGTGGTGGAGGAAAATATATTATTTCAGATAGTATCACAAATTTAATTTTGGAACTTATCTCTAATTAGTAATAATTTTCAATAAAAACCATTCATTTCAGGAAGAAATAATTCTGATGTATGTAGTGATCTTCAAAGAAACAATGCAGTAGTAATTAGATATAGAAAGAGATTGTTTATTCTTCTTAACTGATAATCTTCACTGGAAATCCCCTGGAACATTCATTTAAAATATGCTAAATTTTTAGATATATATAAGATGTATGCATTGATTAAATTAACACTATTATTATTATTATTATTTATTAAGCTCATGCTAAATGTGTGACTAATACATTTAACATTCTAATAGCCTTTTACATAAACTTTTGAAATTGTACATTTTAAATCATTATATAATTTACTAAGGACAGCTATTCTCCTCTAAAATTATAGACTCTTGCATCATTTGACTTCTGGGGGCTCATATTGCTATAACTGTGATTGTGATAAATTATAAATATTGATCATATAAAGTACATTTCAGAATCAAAATTGATGGTATAAAATCTTGCACATTTTTAACAAAGAGCTTGATAAATTAATTTGGGTTTTGAAATCATAGCTCGAATACATAAAATATAATTTTTTAAATATTCTTGCTCAATTCTATTGGAAGGATTTTATGGTTTTAATTATTGCAAATCTGAAACATCTGGTAAATTATCATTTTGTTCATTCGAGAACACTGGGAAAAGTTATTGTTATACTTGCTTTTGGCATGTTTTAAAATAGTTAAATTTCATGCTTACTTTTCATACTCATTGGGACCATATGCTGTAATTATCCAAGTGAGGTCACCAAAAGGTGAGAAAAGTAAAATTCTATACCAAAATATTTCATGAGAACTTCTTGTACAATGTTTGAAGCACTGTTAATAAGAGTAGAGAAAGTCGACATCCATAACAACTCCGATTGTATTAGTTGTTTCCACAATTTTTTTTCAAATAGATAAGGAATATGCTTTTTTTCCTTACCCAGTATCAAGTGTGAAAAAGAGAAAAATAGAAGTCACATACTAGATGAATAACCTCTAAGTCACCCTATGTTGCCTCTATAGACATTCTCAATTGTAAGCAATTAAGGGATTACCTCACAAGAACAAGAAAAAATACAGTCAACCTTTGGGATAACACACCAGCTTTAAGTAGATGCCTGTGGAGATTTCATAGGATTTATTTTAAAGATACGACTGAAAAATTAAATATTTTTCCTTTCCTCACTCTTCACTTTTCTTAGTTCATCCTAAGTATTAGAAAAATCACATCTCTCTTGAATGATTATTGAGGAAGCTAACTCCTAGGGATCCCAATCCACTGCAGAAGACTTCCAAAAGACATCCATGACTAATAGCAGAAGGTAGTGTTTAAAGTTAATAAAGCTTTGCTTAATTATTTTTTTAATTATTTTTTAATTAAAGAATCACTTGAGGATTTCAAGTGCAAAATGTCTTCATCTTACTGTTAGGTTTTAAATGTATAAAACCAAATTTAAGTTGCTTGTTTAAAAAATATGTTTTACAAGAATTAGGACACTCATCGTGTTCATACTTAATATACTTTTGTTTTCCTAATTTGGGACCTTTTTAAATACTTATGGTGCAATGAAATTTGACTTCCATATTAAAGGGAAATATATTTCTCTTTAGGCACTCAGATCACACAATTTCTTTCTTAGTACTTTTTTTTTCCTTTCTGCCTTAATTTTCATGTGTAATGCCCCTGATTTCAAATCCAAGAGATCGCAGAGGAGCTGATACCGATGCAAACGCACAAGGGTTTATTCACAAGCTGGAGCTTGGGCCCAACTATATCTGACACAGCGGGGTGGGGACTTGGACGCCTAGATTAAAGGGCATAACAGTTTTATAGGGGCCAGTGGCCACACTGAAAGTTGTATAGTCATGTTGGTCCACACGCTGGTGGTCAATGAAATTGTAATACACACAGAAAGTTGCATAGTCATGTCAGTCCACACGCAGGTGGCCAATAGAATTACAATTTACCCTATAGTAACCTTTTGAACTAGCCTCTTACTCTGGTCTGAATTGGCGCTCAAGTTTGGCGGGTAAGGTAACTGCTTGAACTAGCCTGTTACTCTAGTCGCAAGTTTGGCGGGCAAAAGGTGGTGTTTACATCTTGTGGCAGTTAGGGGTTCTGCATTTCTATCGGCTAACTCAAACTAGCTCAAGGGCTGGCTAGCAATGTTCTAACATTCTGTGACCTTTCTCAGGAGCAGGTCATGTGGGGTTATACACAAGAAGACAGCAGTAGCACAAAATGAAGTTAGCCTTGCTCTGCTCTTTCACATGTATCTATCTATATTATTGTAGAGAGTGTGTTGAACAAGCATGGATATTCTGCAGTTAGATTACAATCTAGTGGATGAAAAAATAAGACTTACGCATCTGTTAGAATTGATTAATCAACAAACTCCAAAGTAAACTTCATCAAAATGATATAAGTACAACTGAAGATATCAATATATATAAAGATATTAACATACTATGTTTTTTGTTGTCTTAAAATTCTTACTATAAGACAATTCATCAAAAACTTCCATTATCATCCCCCTTATCATAATTCATTTCTAAGCAGTGATACTCAAGTAAAGGACTTAGTTTTCTTTTTGGGGAAGTTGTCAAATGATTTATTAAAATGCTTTACTTTGTAGTCTTTAAATAGCATTAAGATCAACAACCATCTACAAATTTAGCAACTTTAAGCAGCATACTATAAAAGTTTTCAATTTTTGAGAGACATCAAAATGTCATATTCTTTAGACCATGGAAGACTTTTGTAACACTCTTCAGCCTTCCAAAGAGCATTTCTAATATGTGTACTGTTTTCCAAAACCTCTTATCAACTAGTTTTATAGTATATTAAAAGTATTTCTTAAGTACCTACTATCCAGGAACTTAAAGATGGAGAAATAAGTACAGTTTTCATTTTGATTGTTTTATAGTATATCTATAAACTAAAAGTTACATTTAACAAACAAACAAAGTTGCAGTTGGTAGATAACAAAGATCTCAAGAAGAAAACCATAGTCAAGCAGAAAGGGAGCTAAGAAAAATGCTAAGTAGAATCTCTTGGTTGAGTAACAAGAATTTGCATTCAAGGCCTTCTCAGGAGGAGGCCTTCTCAGGAGGAAAGGCAGAAGGTAGAGATTTTGAAATTCCGAAGACTACTCAAGTCTCTGACCACTAAATTACACATCAAGAGGTAAACTAAAATTAGCATACAGATAAAACTAAAAGAACTAAACTGAGATTTGAGCTATTAACCATCAAGGAATGAATTTAATGTTTTAATCTAATCAAACTAGTTGTCTGATAAAACAAAAAACCCCATAATCTTGGGAGATATATAATAGAATACAGAGTCTCTAAAGGAAAACACACAACATCTAATAAAAATCCAAAATTAGTAAACACATAAAGAACAAGAAAAGGCTATTCAGTTTTCTAGAAACAACAGAGGACAAGTTCAAGCTGAATGACCCAGTTCTGCAGTTGTTAGACCAAAGCTAAGAAAAGCTATTATTATAAGTATGCTCTATGTGGTAAAACTAAACAAAACAAAACATGCTGTTAGTGAATAAATTAATAGAAAACTTCAGTGGAGAGGAGGAGGCAAGATGGTGGAGGTGTAGGAGGTACAGAGAGCACTGGGAATCAGAAGTCCAGCTAAAGAGGCAGAAAATCACTCTAAAAGCCGGCAAACACAACAGGAGAGAGAAGAGAATAAGAACAGCAATTCTAGGAGCAGAAAATCAACCACTTTCAGAAGGTAGGACGTGTGGAAAAAGTGAATTTAAAGTGAAGAGAAGAGAGACCCTGGGGGGAGGGGCCGGCTCCCAGCAGCCGCAGAGCCGCGGAGCACAAAATCTGGAATTTCTAGTCCGCTCCGCTGAGGGACATCGCTCCAGAGGCTAACCCAGGGTTCAGCCCTCACGGTAACAGTGTGGTTTCGGGACCCGTGGGGTCTCCGAGGGACCAGGGGAGCCTGAGTGCAGCAGAGCTCCCAGGTATTGGGGCAGAGAAGCCCATGGCAGAGAAGGAGCAACGCAACGCCGCATAGGCTTACCTTGGACTATAGGAACTGAGATATATAGTTCAAGGGCTGCCGTACTTCAAGCGGGGACCCCACGGGAGGCAGCTCTGGAGACACCCCCTCCTTCCTCCTCTGGGAGGAGCGCTGCGGGAGCGAGCAGCAGGAATCTGCTGGTTTGGAGACTCCAGATGGGGCCGCGCGCGCATGGCAGATAAAGGTGCTCCACCACCGGCTAGCTGAGCACAGAGCGCGGACCCAGGACAAGGGAGACGGGAGTCATAACAGCTTTCCTCTGACAGTGTGTGGACGATCACGAAGCCCAGCACTCAGATCCTCTGGGCCAGAGACTGGGAGGCCGCCATTTTCATTCCTGGCCTCCAGCGCGGAAAGCACTCAGGGAACAAAGACTCCCGAGAGCGAACCTCAGCAAAGTGCTTGGCCCATCCCCTGGCAAGGGCAGTGCAATTCTGCCTCAGGCAAAGACATTTGAGAACCCCGGCAACGGGCCCCTCCCCCAGAAGATCAGTGAGAATATACAGCCAAGACCTAGTTAATCAGTGAAAACTGCAGAACTCCAGAGAATCTTTCTCTTGCACCCATCTATTCTTACCTTGACAAAAAGATGAGGCGGAAAAACTCACCACAAAAAAAAGAAGGGGTGCCTGAGTTGCTCAGTGGGTTAAAGCCTCTGCCTTTGGCTCAGGTCATGATCTCAGGGTCCTGGGATCAAGCCTCGCATCAGGCTCTCTGCTCAGCAGGGAGCCTGCTTCCCCTCTCTCTCTGCCTGCCTCTCTATCTACTTGTGATCTCTCTCTCTCTCTCTCTCTCTCTCTCTTTGTCAAATAAATAAATAAATCTTTAAAAAAAAAAGAAGAAGAGACAGTACCAATGGCTAGAGATACTGTCATTAAGAGAGAGGGAGGGTGGGATGTCCTACTCAATGCGGACATTAGTAATATGTCGGAAATAGAGTTAAAATTGACAGTTATCAAGATGATAGCAGGGCTCGAAAAAAGCATAGAAGATATTAGAGAATCTCTTTTGGGAGAAATAAAAGCCCTTTCTGGAGAAATAAAAGAAAATCTAACCAAGTTGAAGTTAAAAAAGCTATTAATGAGGTACAATTAAAAATGGAGGCTCTCACTGCTACAATAAATGGGACTGAAGAAAGAATCAGTGATATAGAAGACCAAATGACAGAGAATAAAGAAGCTGAGAAAAAGAGAGACAAACAACTACTGGACTACGAGAGGAAGATTCGAGAGATAAGTGATACCATAAAATGCAACAATAATAGAATAATTGGGATCCCAGAAGAAG
>CM053613.1:63079775-63100189 GCA_028646535.1 Procyon lotor
CCGTCATCTAATAGTAAAACTTACAAGCCTCAGTGACAAAGAGAAAATCCTGAAAGCAGCTCAGGACAAGAAATCTGTAACATACAAAGGCAAAAATATTAGATTAACAGCAGACCTATCCACAGAGACCTGGAAGGCCAGAAAGGACTGGCATGATATATTCAGAGCGCTAAATGAGAAAAATATGCAGCCGAGAATACTATATCCAGCTAGGCTGTCACTGAAAATAGAGGGAGAGATAAAAAGCTTCCAGGATAAACAAAACCTGAAAGAATTTGCAAACACCAAACCAGCCCTACAGGGTATACAGAAAGGGGTCCTCTAAGCAAAGAGAGAACCTAACAGACCAGGAAGGAACAGAGACAATGTACAGTTAACAGTCACCTAACAGGCAATACAATGGCACTAAATTCATATCTGTCAAGAGTTACCCTGAATGTAAATGGGCTAAATGCCCCAATCAAAAGACACAGAGTATCAGAATGGATAAGAAAAACAAAACCCATCGATATGCTGTCTACAAGAAACTCATCTTAGACCCAAAGACACCTCCAGATTTAAAGTGAGGGGATGAAAAAAAATAAATAAATAAAATAAAAATAAAGTGAGGGGATGGAAAACAATTTACCATGCTAATGGACATCAGAAAACTTCAGTGGAGAAACAGAAAATATAAAAAGAACCAAATGGATATATGGAACAAAAAAATACAATATCTTAAGTACAAATTTTACTGGATAGATTTAATAGGAAAATAAAGATGACATCAGAAATGGCCTATAACTTCCCTCCAACTATCCTTCCCACCCTCCCTCTCTCTTCATTTAAACACTACTAAAATGCAATTTTATAAAACAGTATCATAAAACATGTCTTTTTTTTTAACTTTAATTTTATGTAAATGTTTATTCTGTCTGCCACAATGAAATAAATCCATAGCAACTTTTAAATGTTGGCATAACATCCATTTATAAAGTTCTAATTTGATTTAGGAAACTAATTGCCTACTGCAATTAATTAAAGCCTTTAAATGCCTTTTTGATCCCTGACTGTCCAAGCACATGGTATAAATGAACTTCTTGGCTTCTTGTTTTTTAGGTAGTGACATGAGACTAGTTTGGGTGAATGAGTTGGGAATGAAAGCTATCTGCCTCACTTCAAGTCAAAACATGAACAATATTCTGTACTCTTTCCTTTTGACAAAAACTTGCAACATTATAGTTAATGACTGAGCCAGCCAACTGATATAAATTATGTGGAAAATAGAGTCTACTAACATTCTATGGACATGTAGAATAAATGAGATATAACTATTGTTTTAAGTTACTAGGATTGTTACAGAAATTAGCACTTTGATGTGGGGTGCTGTTGCGAGACAAACTTCAAACATGTGATATGAATTTAGGACCCAGGAGGCAAAGAAACTTATATTGGAGACTAGGATGATAATCCATATTATGCAATGGAAACACTTGATAACACAAAGAAACACAAGAAAAAGGTGGAATTACTCTACTAAGAAAACAAGTCTATATTAAAAATGGAAAGAGAAGACTCAACTTATGTACTGAATTTGGAAAATTTCTAAGCTTTTCAAGCATTCGTTTACTGCTATCTGGAATTTATAACTTTTTGCAAAACGATTTGGTAATATGAGTCTTTTGGCAATATGAAGATTCTATTTTATTTGTTCATTTAAATTAACAATGCAGTTTAACTCTGCTTCTAAAAATATGAATAAATAAACATCAAGAGCATTCAAAAAATTCTGTAAAGTCAAATATTACTGTATATTTTGTAATTATCCAAGTTGAGACCAATTCAGAATTATAGGTTCAGAGATATTTAATGTCATTACAAAATATGTGGATATAACATTAGGTGCAAAGAAAGTAAAATTTGCATGTTCAGAGAGGAATCCACCAGATAAAAATAAAACAGCAGAGTATCCAGTTTGTGAACAGTGTTTCTGATGGTGCCATCATACCCTTCTGCCACTTTCTTCTTGGAAAAGACTGTGTTTTCTATTTTTATAAATAAACACTGATTACTTTTTATAAGAAGAACTTAAATATTGATTTATACTTTTGGATTTCTCATTTGAATCTATTACATATATGAAATACAATAAAATTTTCTAATAGCGTGTACAATTATCTAAAAACCCTGTCTTAACACATGTAAATAACATTCTGTATCAAACGTCCTGCTTAAAAACTCTTTTCCTTTGTCAAGGTCCAATGATATCATAGTCTGAAGTGACAATAACTCTCCTTTATACACACAATTTTCTTTTTGTTTTCTCAAAAATAATCTTAAATGATTGTTTTCTCAAAAGTTTGCTTAAATTGTAGACAATAATATACACTCATTGAATGTGAGCAAAAGGTAAGATGCTTAGCCTGAGTTGATATTTAGAAACCTCAAAATTATGTTTCCCCTTCTTTGAAGAATAGCTCAGAAAGATAAAAAATTACTTAGAAATGTGGAAATCTTAACCTATATATTTTCAAATTCTATATATATACATGGAACAACATTTTTGTGATTCAGACAAATTGAAACAAAATCCTTACATTATTAAAATAAACTTTTGTTAAAAGTTATGACAAATTATCCAAAAGAAACATTTTTTTCTTTACAATTAGCCAAAATTTTTATAGAATGCAAAACGTAAAACTTTTGAATTAATACTATTTTAGAAATTCTAAGTTTATTTACTTTTGGCTATTAATTCGACATAAATTTGAAAATGTAAGACTTATTGCTTTATATATTTGATATACATGAAATAATATCATTTTTGAGGATAATAAAAATAAGTGTAAGATTTTCTCCTATAAGGTTGAAGAAAGGCAAACTATTGAACAAAATTTTCCCACAGACCCTAAAAAAATATACATACACTAAAATGCACACATGCATTCACACAGGCATGCATACAAGTACCTGTGTGTACATCCCAGTAACTGGTGTGGAGTAATAGAAAAAATAGACAAAAAAAGAGAATGAGTATACTAATAAGTATTATGGAACAAAATGGAGTAATCTCTAGTCACTGAAAAATTTTATGTCAATTTAATCTTTTTATACATGAAATTTGCAATTTAATATGTTTCAGTGGACAGAATGGGTTTATGGGAACACATTGATTATCCAACACTTTCCTCTTAGTCTAATAATTTCTTGACCTTGGCTAAGTTACTGAAGATATGTGAACATCAATTTTCTCCCTTGCAGTACTGATCTTGGTTACACAGTAATGCCCAATAAATGTTAGCTCCTCCCCCGAGTTATTCCTCTACTTTCCTGATTTGCTAATTCTTGACATTCTGCATCTTACAACATTCTTTCAGAAAAATCCTATTTGCTTTGATCTCTATGTGTAGTTCTCATCCAGGATGTCTTATTTTTGACTTTTAATTATCTCTATTGTTAATAACTCATCATATTCTGAACTCTTAAATATATACAGTCCTTTGCGTTATGTCTTTGATTCTTTATTCTTGTTTTTTTCTCTAGACCTCCCCCATTCTCTCAGCTTCTAGAATAACAGTGCTTAAGACCTTCAATTTCTTGCTAACTAGGTATTATACTGGTTCTGTAAGTGTTGGATAATAGAAAATTTGTATTTATGTTATTCTTTCATGATTTCTTGGCACATGTTCCTAAAACCCTTAACATTTCCCAAGCAATGAGAGCACTAGGAATGTCCTTTGTTTTAACATTTGGTCTTTGACCCCCAGTTCCTAACACTAACCTCTTAAATCCCTTGGAATTTCCTGGATGATAGGAATGTCTTTTTTTTTTTTTTTTATGTTTAATAGCCAACATATATCATTAGTTTCGGATGTAGTGTTCAATGATTCATTTGTTGCATATAACAGCCAATGCTCATCATAACATTTGCCCTCTATAATACCCATCACCTGGTTATCCTAACCCCCCAAACTCCTCCCTTCTATAACCCTCAGTTTGTTTCCTGGAGTCCAGAGTCTCTCATGGTTTGTCACCCTGTCTGATTTCTTCCCATTCAATTTTCTCTCCCTTCTACTATGGCCTTCTGCACTATTCCTTATGTTCCACCTGTGAGTGAAACCATATGAATATTGTCTTTCTTTGCTTGGTATATTTCACTAAGCATAATCTCCTCCAATTCCATCCATGTAAATGAAAAAGGTAGGTATTCATTCTTTCTGATGGTTGAGTATTGTATTTATATATAAACCACATATATCCACATATATTGTATATATGAACCACTGAGTATCCATTATAAATATGAACCACATCTTCTTTATCCATTCATCTGTTGAAGGTTATCTCAGCTTCTTTCATGGTTTGGCTATTGTGGACATTGCTGCTATGAACATTGAGGTGCATGTGCCTCTTCTTTTCACTACATCTGTATCTTTGAGGTAAACACTGAGTAGTGCAATTGCTGGGCCATAGGGTAGCTCTATTTTTAACATCTTTTTTTTTTTTTTTTTTTTCTATTTTTAACATCTTGAGGAACCTCCATACTGTTTTCCAGAGTGGCTATACCAGCTTGCATTCCCACCAACAATGTAAGAGGGTTTCCCTTTCTCCACATCTTCTCCAACACTTGTTGTTTCCTGTCGTGTTAATTTTTGCCATTCTGACTGGTGTAAGGTGGTATCTCATTATGGTTTTGATTCATATTTCCCTGATGGCAAGTGATGTTGAACATTTTTTCATGTGTCTGTTAGCCAATTGTATGTCTTCTTTGGGGAAAGACCTGTTCATGTCTTCCACTCATTTATTGACTGGATTATTTGTTTTTTGGGTGTTGAGATTGAGATGTTATTTATATATCTTGGATATAAGCCCTTCATCTGTAATAGCAGTTGCAAATATCTTCTCCCATTCCGTGCGTTTCCTCTTAGTTTTGTTGACTGTTTCCTTTGCTGTGCAAAAGCTTTTTATCTTGATGAACTCCCAAAAGTTCATTTTTGCTTTTGTTTCCCTTGCATTTAGAGATGTGTCATGAAAGAAGTTGCTGTGGCTGATGTAGAAGAGGTTGCTGTCTATGTTCTCCTCTAGGATTTTGATGGATTCCTGTCTCATATTTAGGTATTTTATCCATTTTGACTTTATCTTTGTGTATAGTGTAAGGGAATGGTCCAGTTTCATTTATCTCCATATGATTGTCCAATTTTCGTAGCACTATTGATTGAAGAGACTTTTTTTTTTTCCATTGGATGTTCTTTCCTGCTTTGTTGGATATTAGTTTACCATAGAGTTGCAGGTCCCTTTCTGGGTTATCTATTATGTTCCATTGATCTATGTGTCTGTTTTTATGCCAATTGCAGGCCATCTTGATGACTACAGTTTTGTAATATAGCTTGAAGTCAGGCATTGTGATGCCCTCAGCTTTGGTTATCATTTTCAGCATTCTTCTGTCAATTTGGGGTCATTTCTGGTCCCATACATACTCTAGAATTGTTAGTGCCAGCTTTGTGAAAAATTCTGATAATATTTTGATAGGGATTGCATTGAAAATGTAGATTGTTCTGGGCAGCATAATATTTTCACAATATTTATTCTTCCAACCCATGAGCATGGAAGTTTCTTCCATTTCTTTATGTCTTCCTAAATTTTTTTCATAAGTGTCATCTAGTTTCTAGAGTATAGATTTTTTTATTTCTTTGGTTAGTTTTATTCTTAGATATCTTATGATTTTTGGTGCTATCATAAATGGAAATGATTCCTTAATTTCTCTTTCTTCAGTTACATTGATAGTGTATAGAAATGCAACTGATTTCTGTGCATTGATTTTATATCCTGGCATGCTGTTGAATTCCTGTATAACTTCTAGCAATTTGGGGGTGGAGTCTTTTGGGTTCTCCTCATAAAGTATCATGTCATCACAAAGAGTGAGAGTGTGACTACTTCCTTGCCAATTTGAATGCCTTTTATTTCTTTTTGCTGTCTGATTCCTGAGGCTAGAACTTCTAGTACTATGTTGAACAATAGTGGTGAAAGTGGGCATCCCTATTATGTTCCTGACCTTAAGGGAAAAGCTTTCAGTTTTTCCCCATTGAGAATGGTATTTACTGTGGGCTTTTCATAGATAGCTTTTACGATATTGAGGTATGTTCCCTCTATCTCTATATTTTGAAGAGTTTTAATCAGGAAAGGATGCTGTATTTTGTCAGTTTTTTTTCTGCATCATTTAAGAGGATCATATGGCTCTTGTCTCTTCTTCTATTAATGTGATCTATTATGTTGATTGATTTGTGAATGTTGAACCAATCTTGCATCCCAGGAATAAATTCCACCTGGTCGTGGTGAATAATCCTTTTAATGTACTGTTGGATCCTATTGTTTAGCATCTTTTTTTTTTTTTTCTTAAGATTTTACTTATTTATTTGAGAGAGAGAGAAAGCACACGAAATGGGAGGTCAGAGGGAGAAGCAGACCCCCTGCTGAGCAGGGAGCCCCATGCGAGACTTGATCCCAGGACTCCAAGATCATGACCTGAGCCAAAGGCAGTCTCTTAACCAACTGAGCCACCCAGGCACCCCAAGTATTGTCTAGCATTTTGTTGAGTATTTTGGCATCCATGTTCATCAGGGGTATTGGTCTGTAATTCTTTTTAATGGGCTCTTTGTCTGGTTTGGGTAATGCTGGCCTCATAGAATGAATTTGAAAGCTTTCCTTCATCTATATTTTTTGAAATAGCTTCAGCAGAATAAGTATTATTTCTTCTTTAAATGTTTAGTAGAATTCCCCTTAGAAGCCATTTGGCCCTGGGCTCTTATTTCTTGGGAGGTTTTTGATTACTGTTTCAATATCCTTGCTGGTTATTGATTTGTTCAGATTGTCTATTTCTTCCTGTTTTAGTCTTGGTAGTTTATAAGTTTCCGGGAATGCATTCATTTCTTCCAGATTGTCTAGTTTGTAGGCATATAGCTGCTGGTAATAAGTTCTAATAATTGTCTCTATTTCCTTGGTATTAGTTGTGATTTCTCTCCTTTCATTCATGATTTTATTTATTTGGGTCCTTTCTCTTTTCTTTTGGGTATGCCTGGCCTGTTTATCAATCTTATTAATTCTTTTAGAGAACCCTCTTCCAGTTTCATAGATTTGTTCTACTGTTCTAGTTTCTATTTCATTTATTTCTGCTCTGACCCTTATTATTTATCTTTTCCCACTTGGTTTAGGCTTTATTTGCTGTTCTTTCCCCAGGCCCTTTAGGTGTAGGGTTAGCTTGAGCATTTGGGATTTTTCTAATTTTTTGAGAGAGGCTTGGATGACTATGTACCTCCATCTAAGGTCCACCTTTGCAGTACCTCAGGGTTTGAACTGATATGTTTTCACTTTCATTGGTTTGCATGAATTGTTTAAGTTCCTCTTTAATTTCCTTGTTGACCCATTCACTCATTCATTCTTTAGCAGGATGCTGTTTAACCTCCAAGTGTTTGAATTCCTTCCAAATTTCTTTTTGTGGTTGAGTTCTAGTTTCAAAGCACTGTGGTCTGAAAATATGCAGGGAATAATCTCAATCTTTTGCTATTGATTGAAACCTGATTTGATGACCCTGTATGATATGATATAGTGTCCCTCTACATTTCTTACTACAGTCTTTGGTTTAAAATCTAATTTGTCTGATATGAGGATTGCTACCCCAGCTTTCTTCTGAGTTGTGGTAAATGATTCTCCATCCCCTCACTTTCAATATGGTGGTATCTTTAGGTTCAGAATTAATCTCTTGTAGACGGTATATGGATTGGTAATGCTTTTTTATCCAATCTGTAACTCTGTGTCTTTTTTTTTTTTAAGACTTTATTTATATTTGACAGAGAGAGAGATCACAAGTAAGCAGAGAGGCAGGCAGAGAGAGGGAGAAGCAGGCTCCCTGCCAAGCAGAGAGCCTGATGCAGGGCTCGATCCCAGGACCCTGAGATCATGACCTGAGCCGAATGCAGAGGCTTTAACCCACTGAGCCACCCAGGTGCCCCAACCCTGTGTCTTTTTATGGGAACTCTTAGAGTAACTATTGAAAGATATGAATTTAGTGCCATCGTATTACTTGTAAAGTCCTTTTTTCTGTAGACTGTCTTTGTTAATTTCTGGTCTATATTGCTCTTGGGGGTTTCTCTTCTCTTACATAATCCCCCTTAATATTTCTTGCAGGGCTGACTTGGTGGTCACATATTCTTTCAATTTCTGCCTATCCTGGAAGCTCTTTATCTGTCCATCGATTCTGAATGAAAAGCTTGCTGGATAAAGTATTTTTGGTTGCATGTTTTTCTAATTTAGCACCTTAAATGTATCTTGTCAGCCCTTTCTGGCTTGCAAGGTTTCTGTGCATAGTTCTGATGTTATTCTGATGTTCCTCTGTGCATATGTAAAGAACCTCCTCTCCCTAGCTACTCTCAGGATAGTTTTTTTGGCTGTAAGATGTGCAAGCTTTACTATTATATGTCAGGGTATTGATCTATTTTTATTGTTTTTGGGAGGAGTCCTCTCTTCCTTTTGGACATGAATGCTTGCTTCCTTCTCCAGATTAGAGAAGTTCTCAGCTATGATTCATTAAATTACAGCTCCAGTCCCTCTCTCTCTCTCTTTCCATCCCCTTGGGGTTCCCAATAATACTGACATTGGAACATTTCATGGCATCATTAATTTCTCCAAGCCTTTTTTCGTGGGCTACTAGCTGCCTATCTCTGTTTTCCTCAACTTCCTCCTTTCCAACAACTTATCTTCTAGATCACTTATTCTCCCGTCTGACTCATTTACTCTGGCTGTTAGAGTAACCAGTTTAGACTGCATATCATTCATTGGATTTTTAAGTTTGGTCTGATTAGATCTCCTTTCTTGCCTTAGAGATTCTACACTCCCACTAATGCTTTTTTCAAGCTTAGCTATTCGTTTTATGATTGCTATCCTGAATTCTATTTCTGACATCTTTCTTATATCCATAGTCATTAGTTTTGTGGCAGAGGACTTTGTCTTTGTTTCTTTTCTTTGTTGAGAGTTCCTCCTCCTAGTCATTCTGTTGAGGGATGTTGGGTCAGCAAATGTTGACCAAAATGTCAACCCTGACCCAAACAAAATATACCCTAGGAAAAATCCAAAGTAGTCAGAAGCTACCATAGATATGCAAACAAAGCCAAGATGATCCAAAACAATTTTTAAAAGGAGGGAAGGACAAAGACTAATCTCTCAGGGTGGACAAAGCAGGGTGATCTACCTGTTCCTGAATGTTTTTGGTCTCTGAGTTAGAAGACATTATATCTCAAAATTGCAAAGAAATTAAAACTTACATTATATCAAGATAAAATTTAATAGAGTGAAAAATGGACTAGTATGGGACATGAATCTATAAAACGTAGATGTGAAAAAAATAAAAGTTAAAAAGTAACTTAAAAACATAAGTTGGGAATAAGAATCTATTTGAAATGGGAAAAGGGTAAAAAATAAAAAGAAAAAAAAAGAATGGAAAAAAATAAACACAAAATTTTATCCTGAAGTATAAATGAGTCATGTGGAAAACCTGGAGCTCAATATATTATTTTCCCCTGGCATTGGAGTTTTACAGTCCTGTGGGAAATAAGCTTGTCATTTACCTGTTCTTCCAGTCTGTGTTCTTGGGCAAGGGCCTGATGCTCAGCTTTTTATGCATCTTTGTCAGGGTGGAGTTGCCCCACCCCTTATCTGGAGGATGGATTTAATGAGAGCTGTGTGGCTTTTGTTCCCTGGTGCCTTTCTGCTTCTCTTTAGAGGGTCAGAGCAAATATGGCCCTGGGGGAATCTCTGGTCCAGAGCAACAAGTTCACCATCTCCTTTCTTCAATAATCTCTCCAGGTTAAACCATTTCACTTCTATGTGTACCAAACTCCACAAACTTGTGCTATTCTCACCCACAGCAACTCTCCTGGGGAAGTTCCATAGACCCAGGAGTGTCTCTGTGCTTTGTGACTTTGAAATTATGAATGGTTGTGGGTTCATACATCTCTCTGGTCATGGCTGGGTGTCCCCCAGTGTCATTTCAGGGGTCACACCTCTCTGAGAGCTGTTGGCCTGTCGTGGGTGCAAGCATTTTGTATCTCTCCTGGAATGTAAAACAGCTCACACCTTCCAGTCCTTTTCAGAGTGCTCAAGCAGGGAGTGGTCTCTTTACCAGCCCAGCATGTGGATTATGATGACCAGAGCTGAGAGTCCCTTTTGGGTTCACTGACCATAACCAGTCTCCCTGTTCCACTGCTTGGGCACTCTATCAGTTCAGGATCCCCCATTCTTTCTATGTCATCTGTGATCCTGAGAGCACAATGATCCACCTTGAATTCTGCCCTATTCATCCCATGTCCCTTTCAGAAAGGAATGTCTCTCACTGGAGCAGATTTCTAAAGGTCCCAATTTTGTGCTCTGTTGTTATATCACTTTCCAGTGGACAGCTCATGGAGGATCCCTCTCCCCTCTATTTATCTTCCAATATTTCCCCCCAAAGATTCAAAGTTACACAACTCTTATCTTGCAAAAAGTAGTCATTTTTCTGCTCATAGAGATCCAGATAAATCTTCTTACGTCTCAGGTTAAATTTGTGTGTGTTCAGAATGGTATGATAGATATCCAGCTAAATTCAAGGGACCAGATGAAAAGAGGTCCCCTACTTTGCCATCATCTAGGAATGCTTTTTGTACTAATGACATGACCTTTGGTGAACCCCAGATGGGGGCTAATCTCCAGAAAGAATAAGCCATGATTAGAAGCTTGGAACTTTCAGCCTCACCCAGCATTCTCTAGAAACAGGAGAGGGGCTGGAAGTGGAATTAATGATCAATCATGCCTAGATGATGATGCTTCCTTATAAATCCCAGAAGTATGGGGTTTGGTGAATACATCCACGTGCCTGGATGTATTCACCAAAATACCAAAATGGGGGGAGTCAACATACTCCCATTTTATGGGGCTAGAAGCTTCAACACTAAGGACCCTTCCAGACTTTTTGCAATATATATCTTATCTGGCTGTTCATCTGTATCCTTTGTTATATAATAAACCGGTAAATGTAAATAAATACTCCTTGAGTTATGGGAGCTGTTCTGGCAAATTGTTGACCTTGAGGAGGAAGTCATGGGAACCCTTACTTAGTACTTAGTTGGTCAGAAATACCAGGGGCAACCTGGGCTTGTCGTTGACATCTAAAGTGGGGGCATTTTGTTGAACTGAGCCTTTAGTTTGTTTGGATCTGTCTTTAGCTCCACGGAGATAGTGTTAGAACTAAATTGAATTGTAGGACACCCAGCAGTGTCAGAAAATTGGTTGGTGTGGGAATAAACCCACATATCTGGTTTCAGAAATGTTGTGAGTGAGGAATGAGTGAGGAAAACTATTCTTTTTCTTGATATTGTTAAATTAATCATACTGGATAAAACTCATCACTTTCTGTCTTCTTCCATCTTGCCTTTTGTTATTCTTATTTGTAATGTTAGTTTTTTTTAATTATTCATACTTATATCCTTAGACTTAACTTTGTTTTATTTTCCTACCTTCTGTACCATGTTGTCAAGTTAAATGTTTCTGTCCTAGCAGAAACACTGCTATATCCACCTACTCTATCCATTTTTTTTCTTTCTCTAATTATTTAACCATCATTTATATTTGTAAAATCTTTTTATTTACTGTAGCCTTTGGGGCTTATTTGACTTTGGTATGTGCTGCCTATTGCTCATTCTTCACAGATCATCATGTTGTCTTCTACTTTGGATCAAATATTAGTAGACTTGGAATACACACTTCTGGGCTGAATAATAATGGTCAAAGTATGTCAACTGCACTAAATAGGATGGTACCAGAGAGCTTCAAATTTCAACATTATGTTGTAGTAACATCATTTCTTATATTGAAAAATATAGGTTTTTAGCTTCACTTCAATGATGAGTCCAGAAAATATGATGCCTCATTTTTACAATTTTATAATATTTCTATGGCTTGAACTTTTGAAAATCACAAATACATATTATTGTTCTGGAGAACAACCTGAGGACATTTCTTGTCTCTCTTCACACTTTCTCCCTAAGTGATATCATCCCTTCCTGTGCTTTTAAATGTCATTAATATACTAAATCTGCAACAGAAATCTTTCCTCTGGTCTCCAGAATCATATACAGCTTTGTATTTACTTGACATCCCCACTTGGATCTACAATTGGGTTTCAAATATAATGTGTTGTTTGCTTTTCTTTATGACATTAGCCATTGTGTATACTCATAGTTATCTCACAAGATTAAATATCTATCCATTCACAAAGAATATCTCCTTGGGAACTCAAACCAATGACCAGACAACTCAGGTAAATGTATTAAATATATACCTCATTTATGTTCCCTCCTTCTGACTCTTGTTCTGTAATTCCTGCCAATTCTATCTCATCCTTACTGAGATGGCTAAAATGCACCTATGACAGTTACCAAGCATTCCCTCTTGCTTCTTGTAAAATCATTTTCTATGTAGTATTGTAAAACTACAATCCTGATATATCAAGTCCACTTTTTAAATTCCCTGAGAAATTTTTCAAGTTTTCTTGATTTTTTTTCTAATGTTTAAAAACTTTTTGTCCATGTTTTCCTTTCACCATTTGAGGATACTTAAGAAACTTCTTTCAAAGTCTTAACCTAGTAAATCTTATACCTGTGGTTCTTCCAAGACGGTTCTGCCACTTAATTTTCTTCCTCTGAATGGACCATATTTTATTGTGTCTATATATACTTTATAATTTCTGGTTGATAATTGGACATTTGAAAAAATGGCTACCTCTATCAGTCTGTCCAGATTGGCTTTGTGCAGTAGCAATCTTTCCTTCAGTTAGGTTGACATGCTCTGAGCATCGTCTTCTCAGGGATTTTGTAAACATGCATTTTGCCTGGTCCTGTAGCTTTTAAAAATTTCTCCACATACATGGTGCTTTTAAATGTCTTAATTTTTTCAGAGTCTCCTGCCAGCTTCTCTTTAGGGTCTTGGATGGCCCACTGTATGCCTCTATTCAGTAATCTCTTGCCTCAGGTATCTGTAGGTCTGAATCTTGCTGTAGTTTTCCAGAGCATTTTCCTCCCTGTGTGGCATGCAAGTTAGGCAAACAAAGACCTGTTCTTGCAGTAGGCAACAGACAGGTTAGAACATTGCAAAGGTCTACTTTGTTCCCTCTGATTTGAGGAAAGGAATGAGAATTGGGCTGCCACCACCTCCAGACCAATAGGTGGTGGTCTGGAGACATGGCACAGACAATCCTGTGCCATGGACACAGTGTGGCCAGAATGAATAAAACCACCATGAAATGTCCTACCATTTTTTTCTTTTTATATAATTTTTTGATTTAAATTCAATTAATTAACATATAATGTATCTTTTTTCAGGGGTACACGTCTGTGATTCATCAGTCTTACATAATTCACAGCACTCACCATAGTATATATTATCCCCAATGTCCATCACCCATTCACTCTATCCCTTTCACCCCTTCCCCTCCAGCAATCCTCAGTTTGTTTCCTGAGATTAAGAGTCTCTTATGGTTTGTCTTCCTCTTTGGTTTTGAGTTGTTTCATTTTTTTCTTCTCTTTCTCTATAAGCCTCTGTCTTATTTCTTAAATTCCACATATCAGTGAATCATATGATAATTGTATTTCTCTGATTGACTTATTTCACATAGCATAATATCCTCTAGTTCCATCCATATTGTTGCAAATGGCAAGATTTCATTTTTGATGGCTGCATAATATATCACATCTTCTTTATCCATTCATATATGTCCTACTATTTTGAAAGTGGATTTTTATGATTTGATATTCACTTGGTTGCTATAGATCTTGGTTGCTTACCAGTTTTTATTTATGTTATTATTATTATTATTAATCTTTAAGTGCTTTATTAAGATATAATTGATATACATCACTGGATAAGTTTAAGGTGTACAACATCATGGTTTGACCTATGTATATTGTGAAATGATTATAGCAGTGCTTAGTTAGCATCCATCCATATAGTTACAATGAGAAGAGAGCAAAGAAAAACATGTTTCTGTTTTTGATGTCTCTATAAGAAACGAGAGCTTGGAGTTTCCTACTCAGCCATTTGCTAATGATACTCTACCATCCTGTTTTGAGAGATATTATTTTGAGAATACTTAATGTTTTCATCAATATTTGCATTATCTGGCCTCCAGGATGTATTTTACCACTACTGCCCTGAAATTCCTCCACAGACAGCACACTACTTTCTGACTAAAATTGTTCTTATGTTCTTGTTGCATTTCTACAAAGTATAACATATGTATGGTTGTATTGAAACTGCAGCAGGATATACATTGCAGATGTTAACCTGCAGATTAACTCACAGAATATAATTTTCTTATTGAAATAATCATAACAGGCTGATATTTAACCATGCAAACTTGTTGAAATATGTTTTAAAAAGATAACATTTCAGACACATTTCTTATTCATCTATATATGTGAAGTAAAAGTGAACTACTTACTTAACTATTCCAACTATCATTTTGTTAGAATATTTACAGGGAACATTTCTGACATTCTTGTTAATCTATTTCCTCTCTCTCTCTCTTTTTTTTTTTTTAAGATTTTATTTATTTGACAGAGAGAAACACAGCGAGAGAGGGAACACAAGCAGAGGGAATGGTAGTGGGAGAAGCAGGCTTCCTGCCGAGCAAGGAGCCTGATGCGGGGCTCGATTCCAGGGCCGTGGGATCATGACGTGAGCCCAAGGCAGATGCTTAAGAACTGAGCCACCCAGGCGCCCCAATCTATTTTCTCTTAAAGATGCATTAAAATCCTTACAGTAATATATATATATATACTGAATATATACTATTTTTAATGTACTGCTAAATCTTTAAAAAAATCTTTTAATTGTATAAAATCCTATAGAATCACAGGCTCCAATTGGCATGTGAAATGTTTCTGAGAAAATCTAAGGAAATCTAAATAAAGCAAAATAATAAGTCTTTATTTTTTTCCTCAATAAACAACATCTTACTATGGGAAAGTAAGATGGGAAGAAGAAAGATGGGAAAAAGAAGGATGGTTTCAATCTAAAGAGTTCCATGTATTTGCAAGATATTTGAACACAGTAAGTGCAAATCTCAACCAAAATCTCTAATATCAAACCACTTTCTAGAAAGTAATTATGAAGGTGTAAAACATTTTTTAGTTTCTCTTTCACACAAAGAAACTTATGTGAGAAACTTACTAAGGACATAAGATCTAAAAACTAAAGTATGAGCACTTGAGTATGCTGCTCACAGAGGCAGTGAACCATTTTGATGAATTAACCCTTCTTATACATTCATCACATTCTGTAATTATTTCAGTTACCAGGAACAAAGACATAGCATTTAGAAATCTATGCCAAGGATGTTCTTCCTTTGCACACAGTCTGGTATAAGGTTTATGGTCTCCACATTTGTGAATAATTTCTACAGTTTATTTTGCCTTCTTTCACATAAATAAATATTGGTTTTTATCCTTCAAACAGCACACCATGTCTATACAGGTATTACAATGATAATAAATAAACAGAAAAAAAGGATCTCTTAGCTAACCTAACCTAATTGGTAATTTTCAATTAGGAAAACACATTGATTAGGAAGATCAATAAAATTCCTATTTGCAGGTACAGATTCAGTAGAGCTTCAAACCCTCATAAACATGCCCTGCCAGCATTTTTTTTTCATTTAAATGGAAAATATTTATTTTTTTTTAAATGAGGATGAAAATTGTTTTAATAAAATGATCCCAAGAAAACTAGATAAATATATATTGTGTTTACTTGATATTCAGTTAAGCTCAGGTAATATTTCTACTCCCCAATCCTTTATTTAATTTCTCCCTGACCCTCACTTGCACTATACTATATATTTCATTTCAAACTCAGTTTAAATAAATAAGTCAAATTCTTTAAGCCCATGAATTTCATAGCTATTCTTTGCCACCAGTAAATCTTACCTTTTATATTCACTTGTCATATCAGGGCCATTAGCTGGAACTAGGAAACATGGCTCTGCTCCTTCTCAGGATCATCAGCAATCTTTCACCCCATGCTTATATGTGAATTATGAAGATACCTGTTGGTTAAAAAAAGAAAATGATCTCAAATGTAATATTGCAAAAGGTTGAAAGAATTGAATTTCCCATATAGCAAATACAAGATTGTCTTCTACTTCTTGAGTGAACTCCAATGACAATGAGAATAAGAATAACCACTTGATGCAAAATGGAAAGTTGTCATCATAATTTAGAGCCAAAATAGAAGAAAAGTACCACATACACCTGACACCATAGTATAGATGAAGGCCAACTCAGATCAATTGCCTTTGACTCAGTGTGCTGAAGAGGCATCATGAGTATTTATGGCAGCAGTGTTTGTAAAGTTCCCATAGATTCACAGGGTTAGAGGAAGGCAGAACTCTCTCATAACTCATATAGTCCACTGCACAATGTCATATCACATTGCAGGCAGGCATACAGTAACTTCTAATATGTAATCCCAAAAGTACTACTTCAAGATTAGCTTCTACTCATTTTAAAGTATTTTTAGCTGAATATTATAAACTAACAATTCAATGTTTATTGTGGATAGTTTCCAATATTCCTTTTTCATCGTTCTTTTCTTCCTGTTTTCATCAATACTGAATGTTAATTCAATGCTGTCATGTACTAAAGCAAGCTTTCATCAAGAACAAAATCCTCACATTCTGCATTATTTCTCCAAGTAGGAGGACACTATATATTCTCCAAATTTCATAATATATACCTCAAAATATTGAATTAATCACTAAATGATGGGTCTTTATTGAAAGTTAACAGGGACTAAAATCTCTTCTCTGTTGGTTCTTAGAAATAACATAATACACAGTTCAACTTAATAAATAATTGAAGAGTCCTAGTTGTTTATTAATGAAATATGGTACCTCAGAAAGGAACAAGCTTAAATTTAAATATATAAATTTATATGTCTATAAATACATATTTATGTATAATTTTAAAATTAAATTTATGTATATAAAGAATATCATATATGTAGAAAAATGGATAAATAAATTCTCTTTAATTTCTATTTGAGATTCATTGGGTTTGTTTAGATATATTAGCTAAAGGAAAAAATAGTATTAATATTATCTGAGAATTATTGACTATTTATACATGTTTTTCTAAATGTGGTATATGAATTAACTCATTTGTCTTCCTACACCAAATCTATAAAGAATGTACTACAATTATCTGCATTGAGGAAATAGGGAAAAAGAGGCACATGGAAGTTAAGTTGCATATTCAGAGTAACAGAAGAAGTAGTGATATAGAAGCCTTGGGGTGAAGACACCATGGTTTCAGAGAGTGTCTTTCTGCTGAGATATGCTGCCTTAGAAAAAAATGGGAACTATTTCTAAAAACATATATATATTCAAGATACTTATGCATGTATTATGGGCTGAATTGCATCACCCTCCAAATTCACGTGTTGAAGTTCCAGCCCCTAATACCTCAGAATGTGATTGTATTTGGAGGTAGGACCTTTCAAGAAATAATTAAGGTAAAATAAGGTCATATGGGCTCATTCTAATTCAATATGACGATTGTTCTTATAAAAAGATAATAGAGACACCAGATGTAGGAATGTACAGAGAAAAGATCATGTGAGGACACAGTAAGAAAGTAGGCATTTTCTTTTTTAAAGATTTTATTTATTTATTTGACAGAGAGGAGAGAGATCACAAGTAGGCAGAGAGGCAGGTGGGGATGGGGGAAGCAGGCTCCCACTGATCAGAGAGCCCGATGTGGGGCTGAATCTCAGGACCCCGAGATCATGATCTGAGCTGAAGGCAGAGGCTTTAATCCACTGAGCCACCCAAGTGCCCAAAGGTAATTTTCCAGTCAAGGAGAGAACCTGGAGAAAATAGCCAAACCTCTCAATACCTTGATCTTGGACTTCTAGTCTTCAGAACTATGAGAAGATAGAATTCTATTATTTAAATTCCCAGTCTGTAGTATTTTATTATAGTAGCCCCAGCAAACTAATACTAACAAGTGTTTACTAAACATACTTAGATATACAATCACAGTAACATTAGCTAACATTAATCACCTATTATCAATAATTTGTCATTAAAAATAAAATCCTGAATTTTAATTTTGGTGATTCATTGATACTAAGTAAACAAACAAATAAGTAAATAAATGACAAGACATGTCAATGACTTACAAATTTAGATATCAATATCTCTTTACTTATATTTCCACATTTTAATTGGATTTATCACAGTTTTAAAAGCACAAGAAGAGTTGCAGTAAAACCTAATTAAACAGGAGGACCAAAAAACCAGGGGGACAAATCTATTGTATGCATGCATTCTAAATATTAAACAAAATAAAAACTATTTTAATGCATAGTTAGGTAGGAAAAGAAATACTATAAAAATTCATGTGGAGATAAAGAAGTTATTATGTAATGGCTGATTAATATATATGAACTGATACTCTGAAGTTTTATGAATATTTATTTTTGTATCTCATTTATTCTTCACCAGAATTATATGGCATTGATATCCCAGTTATTTCCGTTTTACATATCTTATTTGTTTCTCAAACCAAGGCTTAAGAATTTAAGGAAACCAAAGCCACAGAGCCAGTAAAAAATGACATAAGATCTGCCTAACTTTATGTCCTCCTATTATCAGAGTCCACGATTTGAGGTTTTAGTCAGTGGGGGTAAAATGCTATTAAATGTGTTTCTTCATTGGGAGCAGTAAGTAACATAAGGTTTTAGCATACTGTTTCTGTGTTGTTTTTTTTTCATGAATAGTCAGTGTTTTGAAGTTTTTTGTTTTGTTTTGTTTTAAGATTTTATCTATTTGTTTGTGTGAGAGAGAGAACAGAGGGAGCAGCAGGGAGAGGAAGAAGCAGGCTCTCGAGGAGAAAACCTGATGTGGGGACTCAATCACAGGACCCTTGGGATCTTGACCCCAGCCAAAGGCAGACCCTCAACTGACTGAGCCACCCAGGAATCTCAGTACTTTGAAGGTCTTAGCTGTATAGGAGAAACTTCTGCCAGGAAAAAAAAAAATCAGTTATTAGAAGTAGGCAAATGAGAGACACCTGGGTGGCTCAGTGGGTTAAAGCTTCTGCCTTCTGCTCAGGTCACGATCTCAGGGTCCTGGGATCGAGCCCCACATCGGGCTCTCTGCTCAGCGGGGAGCCTGCTTTCCTCTCTCTCTCTTTCTCTGTCTACTTGTGATCTCTCTCTCTATCTATTTAATAAATAAAATCTTAAAAAAAGTTATATGATTTTGATAAGCTGTAGTCCGTAACACAATGATAGGTAGCCAAAACTTGTTTAACAGTTTGAACCTCAAGAATAGAAGATAAAAATTATAAGTTTAGGTTTCCTTAAAATTAATCCATATGACTTAAAAATATCTGGACACAAAAGACACACACTGGAGATAATTGTTTAAAATACATTTTTATTTGAAAGACTCTTGAAAGACAGATATTCCAGTATAATTAAAGTAACAAATATTCCTTTCAGAAATATTATTTTTCATTAAAATGATAAAATTACAGGTGAGAATGAGCTATTAAATGGTAATTTCCATTTCCTTATAAGTAGAATAAGATATTCTTATGCTAAAGTTTCTAA
Source organism: Procyon lotor (assembly GCA_028646535.1). Taxonomy (NCBI): domain Eukaryota; kingdom Metazoa; phylum Chordata; class Mammalia; order Carnivora; family Procyonidae; genus Procyon; species Procyon lotor. Next base: position 63,099,453 of record CM053613.1, read on the forward strand.
ATCTTAAAGGATTTAAGAACCCCACCTACTCAGTCACTTCTCATGGCTAGTGAATAGCTTCCAAGAATGATTATGCCAATTGCCTGTATATCTACAGTGGATGTTAAAAAATAATGTGACATGCAAAAACAACAGCCAAATTCATCAGTTGTAGCCATAGACTATGAATTCTTTCCTAAAAACTAAAGATAGATTGGATCTTGGAATGAATACAGCCCTGGTCTCCTCACCAAATACATCCTCCTTCAGCTCTCTACATCTTTCTGTTTAAAGGAAAGAATGCTCTCTTCATATGGTGGGGGAGGGAGACAAGTCACAGTGAAAGATTGCTTAGGAAATAATGAGCTGAAGAAATAATGAGCCATCAAATGTTGTATTTTTTAAGTAATCTCTACACCCAATGTGGGGCTCTAACTCATGACCTTGGGATCAAGAGTCACATACCCTGCACACTGAGCCAGCCAGGAACCCCTATTATATACAGAAATTTCATAAGGTAAAACCTGAAAGATTGATTTAAATATAATGAAGCATTCCTTTATGATAAATGAAAAACAAGTTTGTTTTGACTTAGACTTAGACTTCTAGCACACAAGACCTTGTGTAGTAAAAGGGCCTTTCCGTATTTCAGAGAAACCACTGAAACTTAAAATTGAAAAAGTGGCCATGATTAAACAAACATTTAAAACTTAAGAAAACGAAGATCTCTAAAAACTGCTATAGCTTACACAGTAGGA
>CM053613.1:63100289-63126863 GCA_028646535.1 Procyon lotor
ATGGTTCATCTCCTCCTCTGATTTCCCCCCATTCACCTTTCCCTTCCTTCTCACAATGCCCTCCATGTTTTTCTTTATGCTCAGCACGTAAGTGAGACCATAAGGTAATTGGCTTTCTCTGCTTGACTTATTTCACTCCGCATAATCTCTTCCAGTCCCATCTTAATCACCGTAAGAGAGAACTTACATAATGCTCGTCCATTCATAGATCTGTACTTATGCAAAGCTTAAAATTAGTAAATGAGACTCCATTCTCTGCTTATATTATAAAATGAAATAAATGACTAATGAATATTTTAGTGTAAATGTCAGAAGCAAAATTAATTATTCCTTGTAAGAAACATTAAAATGTTATTAATATGAACTAATGTGGACAACTTGCTCTCATTCTAAAACTATAGGAAATTATATGCTTTCTACTATTGAAAATGTTAGAAATTATCAGTTGTAAGAATGTTTAAATAAGTGTGTACTTCTTCAGTGTATAATGGCTGGGACTTGTTGGAATTTGAACCAATCATTTTGCTCCTAGGAAACAATTAAATATTCAAGGAAATGTGAGAAAAAGGAAAATTAAGACAAGAATTACAGAGATTTAGAAGTTGTAAGGCTTAATGTCTTCCAAAAAGTTTCAGAAATAATGAGAGGGAAGGGACATGGTTGCTTCACATTTTATTTTTTCCATTCATTTAACAGATGGTCTCATTTTCAGGTAGTTATAAGTCAGAGTATATTTGACCAACTAACAACACAGTTCAAACTATGAATTTCTAACTGTTGACACATAATGTACCTTCAGACATTCATTTACAAATTTCACATCACTGAAGTTGGTTTCTTTATCAAATTCCATAAATAATGGACAGCAGGACAGAGTGTGATAGTTAAAAAATTTGGTTTTATATTCTAGCACCAGAAGTACTTGTTTATGGGAGAGTGAGATCTGGTAGAAATTTTAAATATCCCTCAAGCTAAAGCTCTACATTTTACAGATAAAGGAAACAAGATGCAAAAATGTGAACTTCAATGCCCAATATTCCACAGTCATTATAATATAATAATCTGGTTTCCACAACTAAATCATCTTCCACTATGATACACTGAAGCTCATATTCACTGAGCCCCACCCACGAAAGATCGATATGTATTAAACAAGTTTGATTTGAAGTAGCTACTTAAACCCACATGTTTGAGTGCCTCCATTCTTAGATTTGTTCTTTTTTTTTTAATATTTTATTTATTTGACACAGGGAGAGAGAGATCACAAGCAGGCAGAAAGGCAGGCAGAGTGAGGGGGAAGCTGGCTCCCTGCTGAGCAGAGTCCGATGGACCCTGAGATCATGACCTGAGCTAAAGGCAGAGGCTTTAACCCATTGAGCCACCCAGGTGCCATTCTTAGATTTGTTTATAAGAACTATAAAATATATAAATAAGGTGGGGATATCCATGTCAGTACTGCACACAAAAGAGGATATAGCCATCATCATTTAGAATGTTCAAGAAAAAGAGTCTTAAAGACTGGCCCAAAAATCACAGTTAAAGAAAAAAAAAACAACCAAAAAAAAAAAAAAAGAAAAGAAAAGAAAACTATCAGAGAGGAAATGGAAGAGTTTTTCAGTATAGCTCCCTAAAAATTCCTTGGTTAAGATTAGGAAGTGTCAGAGAAAAGGGAGATAGGGAGATAGGTGCCAGTCTCACTGATTATAATTTCTACCAATTTTTGTGTACTGGAATCCTTACCTTTATCTTTCTTTTGTTTCCATTGATATAATGTCTGTGCATCTGTCTGAGGTTAACTTGTATCCAGTTTTCTCTTAGAATCAATCATGCAAAAATTGTTTTTCACCAATTTTATACCATTAAGTATTCTCTCTCTACCAGTTAATTTCCATGAGCACAATAATATACAGTAATGTCTTAAAAAAAAAACAATAAAAAATAAACAAACAAACAAAAACCCCTAAAGCCAAAGTAAAACATTCTTGGCATCTTTCCAAATTGCAATCACAAAAATAATAGTTAAAACATGAAAATCAAACAAGAAATCTGCCCCTTCCTTAAAAAAAAAAATGTAACTGCAGGGAAGGAAAGAAATTCACTGGAGTCCAGAAATAGCAAAAAAGCAAGAATCCCTAAAGGATGACCTAACATTGAAGCTAGTGTTTGTGTATTTGTCATTGGAGTATCTGCCAATCATTGCTGGTCTAGAGCCTTAGTTTTAACTAGTTACGTACTTGGACACACTACAAAGGCTAGGCCTAAGATTTGATGGACAGCTAAGAGACCCTAGAAATTGAATACTGTTAAAAAGAAATAGAAGGAAATAAAGAAACTGCTATTGCTTGCAGAGTATGTGATTGTATATGTAAAAACAAAAAATGAGCAGATTATTGTAACTAATAACAGAGTTTAACAGTTTTGTAGGATAAAAAGATCACTTGCAAATTTTAATTGAATTTCTGTACCCAAGCAACAATTAAGAAATACAGATATCTATTATTTATCTATACAAATACATACCACTTAAAATATCAAAATAAAATGCATGTATATAAACACATATCTAAAAAATAGCAGATATATGTGAAATATTGTGCTATTATTTTGAAATATAAAACTTTGAAAAGGAAAGGACATATGATGTTCATAGAGTGGAAAAAGCTATAAAATAGCAACTCTATTTTTCTATACATCAAATGATGTATAGATTTAACCCTTTTAAAATGACTACTATATTTTCTATGGAATTAGACAATGCCATTTTAAGTTGATACAATGTATCAAAGGGCTATAAAGTGCCAAAGTATTCCTGAGGAATCCGTAGGGAATACGGCTTTAATAGATATAAATGGTTATTATAGAGCTATATTATGTAAGACAATGAGCTATTTGTGTAACAACAGATAAATAAAAAGAAGAAAAGATCTAGATTAGAAGCATAATGTGTATGTGTGTATGATATTTTTGATATATTTAAATTTAAGAGTGCATAGGCAATTAGTGGAGAAGATGAGTAGTAAATAAATCATAGGGGGACTCTTTTTTAATTATACAGAAAAAAAGGATGATGATCCCAAACAAAATACCAAAAGAAATTCCCAACTAAACAAATTCTTACATGTTAGTGGCAACATTTTTAAAGATTTAGATAAATTCTAGATAATATCTTTTGATGTTAAGATGGGGGACATTTCTTAACAAGATGAAAAATGTGAAAGTAGTGAAAAAGATAAACTTGAACACACTGAATTTAAAAATTTATTTCATTAAAAAACACAATAGAAAGAGTAAAGAAACTAGGACTAGGAACAAACTAGGAGAAGATATTTGCGAAAGATGAGGCCAATAAAGAATTATCATGCAGAACATAAGAATAAATCCCCAAAATTGGTAAGAATCACACAAATAACAAATTGATTACAATCAGACAAATAACACACTGACCAAGATAAATAAAATGGCATTTTGGATAAAGAAACATAAATGAGGAATACACAGATTATATGATGGTCAAATTCACTAATAACCAAGGAAATACAAAATAAAATTATAATGAGATAACATAAAATCCAATGAAATGCCTGCAAGGATATGGAGCAGGGGAACTTTCTACATTACTGGTATAAATGTGTACAGACACCATGAAAAACAATTTGCCGGTGACAAAATTGATTGTATGCATACCAAGTATTAGAGAATATATAGATGGACAGGAATTCATACTTTGATAATAGAAGAGTAAATTGTTGAAACCACCTTATAAAGTAGTTGGATTATTTCCTGAAATTGACAATTCCTATATCCTATGCCATAGCAACTCCACTCCTAGGAATATGCTTAAAGGAAATTCTTGCACAGCTCAATGGGAGACTTGTACAAGAATGTCAAAAAGTACATTCACAATAGTAAACACCCGGACATGACTGAAATTCCCATCCACAAAACACTGAGTGATAAAACTTAAGTATAGTTTCATAATACAGTATAATTTATCATTCACACTAAAACCTTCAGGGATGTCTGGGTGTTTCAGTCAGTTAAGCTTCCAATTCTTGATTTCAGCTCAGGTCATGATCCCACAGACCTGGAATGGAACCACATGTTTCATAGGGCTCTGCACTCAGCAGGGAGTCTGCTTGAGATTCTCTCCCTCTCTCTTCTTCTGTCCTTCCCATCTCCCAGTTTGCAAGCTCTCTTTCAAAAATAAATAATTTTTAAAAAATAAATAAATACCTTCAGCCACAAACAACAATGCAGATGAATCTCTGCAGTATATTGATTGAAGAAAATATCAAAAGATTACATGCAAGAATGACATTTTTATCAAGTTTAAAAACAAATGAAATTACAAAATATTATTTATGTCAAATATCTGAAAAAATGCAACATAACTATATATAAAAGAGAACATAAGAATTATTCCATTTATGTCAAATTCAAAATTAGGTTAAATAAAGGCATATTAGAGATACTTATACAGAAGACAAATCTATAGAAAAAAAGAATGATTAACACAAAATATATTGTTTATATGATCTCGAGCAGCAGTGGTATACAATTGGGGAAGGCCACAGGGAGTGCTACAAAACAGGTAACTGATGTTCAATTTTTTTAAGATTGCTACCACTGATATGGGTATTTGATTAATGTTAATCTTTCTGACTACTATTATATTTGTCATTAAATATTTAAATATATTATGTAATCTCTTTTTGGAAATACAATTCACAGTGGAGAACATAGAAAATAAGTTTTAAAGCATTTGACAACTCATTAGTTTCTTGCCTGAGCCTCATTTGCCCTCTTGCAAAAACAAGTTTTTAGAAGAGTCTACTCTTTATGCAAACTTCTAATTCTCTCATTTGTTTTATTTTTTATTATCTTTTTTTGAGATTTTATTTACTTATTTGATATAGAGCAATCAAGAAAGCAGCAGAGGGAGAGAGAGAAACAGACACCCTGCTGAGCAGGGAGCTCAGTGTGGGGCTCAATGTGTGGCTGGATCCCAGCATGCTGGGATCATGACCTGAGCCAAAGGCAGTTGCTTAACTGACTGAGTCACCCAGGTGCCTAGTCTCATTCTTTTTTTTTTTTTAGACTTCATCTCACTAAGGCTTTAGATCCTATCACATTACAAAAGTAATTCTTGTTGAGATCACAGTGATCTCCATATTAAAATATCCCATCATAGTTTCTTAGTTCTTATCTTATTAGTACTCTCAGCCGTATTTCACAATTATGTATCCCTTCTTCCTGAAACACTCCCACTTTACCCTTGTAATACACTATTGTTTCTCCTACTACCTTGCCAGTTGTTTATTTTTAATTTTCCTTTCTTATTCCACCTCAACATTCTTCTCTATAAATGTTGGTCAACCTCACTTTACCTATTACCTATTTCTAGAACGAAAGAGGCATAATCCCACCTTGGAGTTTGTAGTTGGTATCTTCTCTCAGAAGTCATGCATTTCCCCCTCTTCTTCTTGATTCCTCTACTCAGATGTCACCTCATTAGAGAAGTCTTCTCTATCAATAACAGCAAACTCTTCCAACGGTATTTCCCTCCGTTACCCTAGCTTTTTCCCCCAAAGTTCTTTGTACTATCTGAAATATTTATTTACATATTTTAAAATTTATCTTCTCTTTGCCCATTCCTCTACCAACGAGATGTAAGATCCATGAGACAGACTGTGTCACAATCTCCAAGGAAGATTCCTGACATAACTTAGATTTATAATGAATATTGAAGAAATGAATGAACAAATGAAAAACAATTTTCACCCTGAGAAATACACAAAGTATATTAAATAGGATACAAGACTAAGCACTCAGTAGTTTTGTATGGCTTAGTGAGGAAAGTGGGTAAAATGTTAACAGTTTATCTTTAACATTTGGAGTCATTACACTAAGAGAAGGAGTTCAGTGTCACAGTAAAAGTCAGGATGTCTCCAAAAAAATAGAAAATTTGAGAAAATTTTCATTCACATATCAATGATATTAAAGATTGTTTGACTCTATGAAATCTGAGACCTCTATATATTACATTGTGATAAAAATAAAAACATTTACCAAGTTTTAATGTAACAAGTGACAATAAGAAATGTGCACACCTTTATTACTAAAATGCAGCTTCTAAGACTCTTCCTAAGGAAATTATTTTTTAAAAAATAGTCAAAGGTTTTCCTACAAATGTTTAATGTTGTAGGATGATTTTATTTATATTTTTCTATTTTTTTTACCTCTTGAAAGCTATTGTCACCCACTAAACATAACCATAAGAAGCTCCTCAAAATTAAATATATTGATTATAATATATTTAAGTGAATAATCAATGTAAATACTATTGATATTTTTATTCTATTTTATAGAAAATGAATCTAGATATAGAATATATTGGATGAATAAGTTTAAAATTGATATTTGTCATACACTGGTTGGAAAAATAAACTAATAAAGCACAGATGAAAAGGTTTTTTAAAATGAATTTCTTAAATTATAAGTTATGTAATTATAAATTTGTCTTAAATTATAAATTTGTCCTATCTGATAGAAGAACAAAGAAAGAAACAACAGTAACATAAAATCTGGGAAATGAAATAGCTTTATTAATGGGGGCTTTTTAAAATTGATATCAAGGTACATATTTGTACTTTGTATAATTAGATCAAACTAAAATAAAAATTATGATTATAACTAATTATTTACCTTGGGTTTTTCCTTGAATTCACTTTATAAATGCAATCTTTATTCCCTGAATAATAACTCATAACATTGTGAGGTTTTCCGAAGGAAAATAATAAAAAGGATCAAAGTAATATTGTTTGACACACAAAATACTATTATATTTAGTCTCATCATTCCCAACAGTGTTCTATTGGGAATAATGGCTTAGTGCCATTTGCCTATAAACAATAATGTAAAAGCAGGTCTGAAAATAAGAAAAGGGATCAAAATAGACTAATATACTTCATGAAATAGTCATTATTTATATGAACAACATGTCCATCCACATTGTTGCATTTTAAAATAAGCATTTTTACTTCCACAAGTAGCCTTACATAACTCAACATTATTCCCAATTTATAATTAATGACACTTGCTGAAGAATTTCCATAGGGTAAATTTATCTAGAAAATATTGGAGCCAAGATTTGAAATAAATCCTGGGTACATTAGGTTTTTTATTTACCTGTATCCAAGACCTACAGTTCATTAATACTTTTTAAAACTTCAATATTGGGGTGCCTGGGTGGCTCAGTGGGTTAAAGCCTCTGCCTTTGGCTCAGGTCATGATCTCAGGGTCCTGGGATCGAGCCCCAAATTGGGCTCTCTGCTCAGCAGGAAACCTGTTTCCACCTTTTTCTCTGCCTACCTCTCTGCCTACTTGTGATCTCTCTCTGTCATATAAATAAGTAAAATCTTTAAAAAAAAAAGTAATACTTTGCTAGAGAGCATGAAGAAAAGGAAGAAAGAAGGAAAGAAAGGGGGGAAAAGAAATAAAAGGTAAGGAGTTGAGGGAGAAAGGAAGGAAGAAGGAAGAGAGAGAAAGCAAGCTTATTAGTAGTTTTGGGATTTTTGTGGGGTTTTTGGTATCATCTACATTAGTATGATTGCATGAAACACAATAATGTGTATCAACTGATAATTACATTTGTTTAAAGTTATCTCTATTTTCAGAAATTGAATAATAGAACATTTCTCCAATATTATAACAATCTTATGCATATAATGAATATACTATTAAATTATGACAGCTAGACATATTCTAATGAATTTAGTGCAAAATAAGTTTATTGATACTTGAAGACAAAGACTAGAAACAAAAAGACACATCTTTGAAAAATAAAGACATTAGAATAAATGAAAGAATAAACTTTTTCCATAGAGTCTTATTAAACAGTTATCAATATAAATAGTAGAATTTGAAACATCTGTTTTTCTTCTCTTAACTAAATATTCTACCATATTTTAATAAGATAATTAGATAATTATAAAGTGGCTGATTCAAAATCTTTTATTATTTGAATTTTTTTATTTCAAAGTAATAAAGTTTCATTCTATGAAGACATAAGTGGCAGTATCAACAAAAACAAAACTTTGAAATATAACAAAACAGGTGAGCAGAATGTCTAATGAAAACTGCAATGAAAAATTATGTCTCAGAATATAGAATAATGGACTTTCCACTGAATATAACTGAAAGCACCAAGCCAGGGAGCAAACTATATTTTCATAATCTTAGATCATTTTCTTTTTGGCAGTTTGTTACCTAGTCACATACTGATTATTTTTCTCCTTTTCAAGTGACACATTCAGCGTAAACTGAGCTATTAATTATATGTATTGTCTCTGTTGTCATCTTGAAATATTCTTTATTCTTTTATTTAAGGTTTTATTGAATAATCATCAAAGTGTTGAAACTTGAATATGCTTAGAGAGAATCAGCTTTGTTTTTGGTGTCATTTTTTGTTGTCTCTGAAGAAAATACTTTCATTGACAGCACCAACAAAGTAAATAAAATTGTGGAAAAAAATGATTAATGGCTAAGGATTAAAGTACATAGACATTAGAGATCAGAGAAAGGGCGAGGAAGTCCTAGTAGATTTTGGCTTTCGGTCATTATTTTAAATTTCACATAGTTCAGTAGTCTTGGTAAGATATTACTATTTAATAGCTGAGACATATGAGACTAGCCATATCCTATAGCAATGGCAATGCATGAGAAAGAGTATGACTGGGCCCAAATTTGTGATATTCATACACACTTTTGATACATCTGAAAGCATGACATATGGTGAACATGGTTACCTGTAATCATGGAATAGTGAAAGGAAAATTAGTTACTTTTACATTGCAATTTAAGAAATAAAGTTTAGAGATATGTTAAGGTAGCAGAACACACTTTACTAACAAAGAATCATCACTGACATTCTGAAAATCCTTAGAGGAACACTAAAAAAAGTTGTGGCTTCTAAGTACCTGAGCTGGAGAAGAGTAAAAGAAAAAGAACATCTACTTTTCATGTCATCCAAATGCTTCCCCTCATGCTGAAATAATCTGGTGAAAAGAGATACATTTATACATATCTATCTGTATAAGTGTACATATGATAAACAGATAATAAAAAACATATTTCTAAAGCAGTTAAAGCTAATTATCAGTGATTTCTCATGATACATTTAACTGAATTCAAAAGATATTATTAACTACTTGTGATATACAGAGATAAAGGGTAGCTGGAAAATGATTGGGAAGACTCAAAGTTCATGAATCAAAAAGCTTATGCATTGAGGGGAAGAAATAGAACAAATGTATATAAAATAAGTCATTGTATTAATATATTTTATAATATCCTAAAAACATTTTAAGAAAGAGTTCTGATTTATTAGCAAGTCAGTAAGTCAAAGAACAAAAGGAGGTCTATATCCTGTCTTCCTTTCTCAAGCAAATGATAGCTCACTAATTCTGTGTCTTATCTATGGTCTCCTTAATTACTATCAACAATTCCTCCTTACTCAAGACCCAAAATCTCATGGGATAGTAAGTTCCAGCACAAGTAACATAGTAATCTGAGGAAAAATGCATTTAATTATACCTAAAGGAAAATGTATGGACTCTGCATTAACATAGTCATAGTCAATTTCAATGGTACCTCAAGATTGAAAGACTTTGAAGTTCATGAGCATTTCATTATTATGTCTAATTGTTGTTTTTTTGTCACTGTTGTTTTCATTCCAGAAACCAGATGAGTTCAATACTAAGTTTCCATAAATTCTAAGAATTCTATTCCAAGAATTCTAAGAATAAAAAAGGTTATTTTCAGTGTATAAATACATGTAGTGACAAGAATTTTACTGAGAATAAGAGCCGTTTTGTTTGAATTCAAGTGTCTGAGGAACTTCAAATAGGTGAAAAGCTGTGGGCTTTAGAATAAACATGATAGATTTGAAATGCCTTTCAAGTTAGTGATGTTCCTAAGGGTAATTTAAACTTACTGAGATTGATTTTTCTTATTTGCAAATACATATAATAATATATTTCTCACATGTTGCTATAAATACCAAATTGTTGTTTTATATATAACACATAATAAGAGCTAAGTAGATTTACTATTGTGTGTAAGTACTATTGTGTGTAACAACATTAACCCAATGTTTAAAAGGAAATGAGTTCAACATTTGACCTGATAGCCACCTCAGAAGAAGCAATTAGCAAGTGGGTCATAGAGAATGAGAATAGAAAAAAGAGAAATAGAGTGTAGAATATCAAGTCACATATGTTAAATTAGTTAGATTGTAAATTTGGAACCTTAAACTTGTCAACCTGAAAGGGTTAGGGAATTACTTATATCTATGAGGATCCTTTCTTGGATTTTATCATCTCTTATTTGGTACTTAACAGCAACTCCAGAAAGTTTTGGTAAGTGGTAATTGGAACTTACTTGACTTTTTCTCTCCTTTCCCCCCCCTTTCTTATGGTTTTATTACAAAATTACATAGGAAACCATGTTTTTTAATAAGATAACAAATAAAAATGTCCCTTCCCAACACCTGCTCACTCTCTCTGAGGTAAGCAGTGTATCCTTCCAGAAATGTTCCTGTGAATTTACATATGCACTTTTTAAACATGCATCTAGTTATTTTCACTACATCTTATTCTGCAACTTGCTTTTATTTTTACACTTAGCTATATATCAAAAGTTTCTGTGTGGTTGTATACAGGTCTACCTCATTCAAGTACTTGCAGTCTTCTGTTTCAAGTCATTTTACCTTTACTGTTTTTTATGATATCTTCAGTTTTTTATTTAAATTCCAGCTAGTTAGCGTGCGGTGTAATATTAGTTTCAGGTGTAGAATTTGGTGATTCAGCACTTACATACAATATCCAGTGCTCATCACAAGTGCCCTCCTTAATACCCATTGCCCATTTAACCCTTTGCCCCAGCCCACTTCCCCTCCAGCAACCCTCAGTTTGTTCTCTATAGTTAAGAGTCTGGTTTAGGGCACTTGGGCAGCTCAGTCAGTTGAGCATATGATTCTTGATTTTGGCTCAGGTATTGAGATCAGGGTCCTGAGGTCAAGCCCCACATGGGACTCTTTACTCAGTTCAGAGTCCACTTGTGCCTCTGCCTCTGCTCCTCCCCTGTCTCCTCCCTTCTGCTGGCACTCTCCCTTTCTCTCTCTCTCAAATAAATAGTCTTTGTATAAAAAATAGTCCATTTTATGGTTTGCCTTTCTCTTTTTTTTCTACCTTATGTTCATTTGTTTTGTTTCTTGAATTCCACATATGAATGAAATCATAGGGTGTTTGTATTATTCTGACAGACTTATTTCACTTAGACTAATACTTTCTAAGTCCATCCACATTGTTGCATGTGGCAAGATTTCACTCTGTTTTATGGCTGAATAATATTCCAGTGTGTGTGTGTGTGTGTGTGTGTGTGTGTGTGTGTGTGTGTATGTTAGTGTGTACTACATCTTATTTATCCATTCATTAGTCAGTGGACATTTTGGACTTTTCCATAATTTGGCAATTGTTGATAATGCTGCTATAAACATTGTGGGGCATGTATCCCTATGAATCAGTATTTTTTGATCCTTTGCCTAAATATCTAGTAGTGCAATTTCTGGCTTATAGGTTAGCTCTATTTTTAACTTTTTGAGGATTCTCTGGACTGTTTTCCAGAGTGGCTGTACCAGCTTGGATTCCCACCAACAGTGTAAGAGGATTTCTCTTTTTCCCCATCCTTGTCAACACTTGGTATTTCCAGTCTTGTTAATTTTAGCCATTCTGACAGGTGTGGGGTGGTATCCCACTCTAGTTTTGATTTGTATTTCTCTCGTGATGAGTGATGTTGAGCATCTTTTCATGTGTCTCTTAGCCATCTGGATGTCTATTCATGTCTTCTGAGCATTTTTTAACTTGGATTATTTATTTTTTGGGTGTTGAATTGTATAAGTTATTTATAGATTTTGCCTTTAGATTTTGCCTTCATAGATAACCCTTTTTTACATATGTTATATATTAATATCTCTTCCCATTTCATAGGTTGACTTTTAGTTTTGTTGATGGTTTCCTGCACTCTGTAGAAAACTTTTTATTTTGATCAAGTCCCAATAGTTCAGTTTATTTTTGTTTTCCTTAATTCCAGGAGACATATTTAGCAAGAAGCTACTATGGCTGATATCAGAGAGGTTACTGCCTATGTTCTTTTATAAGATTTCTGTGGTTTCCTGTCTCACATGTAGGTCTTTCATCCATTTTGAATTTATTTTTGTGTGTGTATAAGAAAGTGGTCCAGTTTCATTCTTTTCCATGGAGAAATGGATAAATTTCAGGAAACATATAAACTACCAAAACTGAAACAGGAAGAAATAGAAAACTTGAACAGACTGATAACCAGCCAAAAAAAAAAAAATTGAATCAGTAATCAAAAACTTCCCAAAAAACAGAAATCCAGGACCAGATGGCCTCACAGCTGAATTCTACCAAACATATAAAGAAGAGTTAATATCAATTCTCCTTAAACTATTCAAAAAAATAGAAACGGAAAGAAAACTTCCAGACTCAATCTACAAGGCCAGTACTACCCTGATTCTGAAACCAGACGAAGATTCTGCTCAAAAAGAGAACTACAGGCCAATAGCCCTGATTAACATGGATACAAAAATTTTCAACAAAATACTAGCAAATAAAATCCAACAATACCTTAAAAGAACTATTCACCATGATCAAATGGAATTTATTCCTGAGTTCCAAGGGGTTCAACATTTGCAAATCAATCAATGTGATACACCACATTAATTAAAGAAAGGGTAAGAACCATATGATCTTCTCAATAGATGAAGAAAAAAACATTTGACGAAGTACAACATCCATTCTTGATAAAAACCCTAAACAAAGCAGGGATAGAGGGAACATACTTCAACATAATAAAGGCCATATATGAAAAACCCACAGTTAATATCATCCTCAATGGGGAAAAACTGACAGCTTTTCCTCTATGGTCAGGAAGAGAACACGGATGTCCAATCTCACCACTGTTATTTAACATTGTACTGGAAATCCTAGCCTCAGCAATCAGACAACAAAAGTAAATAAAAAGGCATCCAAATCAGTGAGGAAGAAATCTGGCTTCCACTATTTGCAGATGACATGTAGAAAACCTGAAAAAACCACCAAAAACTGCTAGAACTGATAAACAAATTCAATAAAGCTGTAGGTTACAAAATCAATGTACAGAAATCTTGTATTTTTATACATCAATAATTAAGCAACAGAAAGAAAAGTTAAGAAAGCAATCCCATTTATAATTGCACCCAAAATAATGATACCTCGGAATAAACTTAACCAAAGAGGTGAAAGACCTGTACTGTGAAAACTGTAAAACACTGATGAAAGAAATTGAAGATGACACAAAGAAATGGGAAAACATTCCATACTCATGAATTGGAAGAACAAATTTTGTTAAAATGTCTATATTACCCAAAGCAATCTACACATTTAATGCAATCCCTATCAAAATATAACTAGCATTTTTCAGAGCTAAAATTTTTTCAGAGCTAAAAACAATCTTAAAATTTGTATGGGGCCACAAAAGAACTCAAATACCAAAGTGATCTTGAAAAGAAAAGCAAGCTGGAGGCATCACAATTCCAGAGCTCAGATAATATTACAAAGCTATAGTCATCAAGTCAGCATGGTATTAGCACAAAAACAGACACATAGATCTATAGAACAGAATAGAAAACCCTGAGTTGGATTCACGACTATATGGTCCACTAATCTTCAACAGAGCAGAAAGAATATCCAATGGGGGAAAATAGTTGAAGAGACTGAAGTGCTGACATTTTTAAATTTGATTCTTCTTACCTAGAAAAAATAATTATCTGTGCATCTGGCTATGTCGTTTTTATTTTGTGCATTATGTGAATGACTGTATCTAGATATGTGATTGCTTGTGTGTGTTTGTGTGCATATGTGCATAAGTTCATGTATCTTCTTAATTCAAGAGGCATTATGTTTTGTCATGTAAGTATATTTTGAGAACCTCCAACTATATTGAGTATCATGATTCATCTTCTCTGGTTTGCAGAAAGTGTGATCTTCTCAAAAAAATCTCATTTCCTCATATATGCCCACACTATCATAAATTATTTAATGGATTCTAAAATACTTATACTGTTCTACAAGGTTCTTTATGATCCTTGCTTATGTTATTATTACTATTTCAACACCATTGTCTCCCTTGTCTTTTGTAAGAGTCAGTAGGTCAAATGTTCTCCCTCAAAGGTCAAATGAAGGTGGTAAGAGATGAATTTTAGGGGTAAGAAGTAGTTAAGTCACTATGTGAGACCATTTCTCCTGGCCTATTTAACTTCTATATATGCTCATTTTTGTGTTTATGCTTACGATTCAGACTTGACTAAAGTGTTGTTTCCTCAGCCATGTCCCTCTCTAGCCCAAGTCTTGTCAGATTATTTTATTATTTTTTTATCCCTCCTCAACTCTTCTCTCAATTTTAAATTGTACATTTACTTGTGTGACCATTTATATTATCTATCAATCTATCATGTATTTATCTATTTATGTATCTACTTCCTTAAGACATGCAGTGAGTTCATTGGGAGGAAATAGCTCATGTGTTTTTGCTCACCATTAAATCCCCAGGGGTCTAGAATGTTACCAGATGCAAAATAGGTTCCAGAAAACACGTATTTAGTCAAAGATTAGCTGTCACATAACTTGATTCCTATGTTCTGCAGAATTTATTATTTTATATTTTTTGTGTCACTAAAGCTTTCAGAATTTGTATGACAGATTAATTGACCAAGCACTATTGTTCACTGATTTAGCAAGCAAATACTATCCTTAAGCTTTAAAATCTGCCTGAATATATATCATTTCTTAATGCAATTAAATTATGGAGATGATTATTTTATATCCACCTTTTTCTAATTAGAAAGGATAGCCTTATAATTTAATAACTTGTGTAGCCTCATATAATGCATAAAAGCAAAACCAGCCGTTTAAAGCAGATACATAAATGTGGTATCTTTATTCATAATGATCTTTTAAGTTCCTTTCCAGCCCTGAAATTTTATAAATCTACATGCCACCTTAAATACATGAAGTACTTTGTCTTAATCTCTTGACCCTGTCTTTTTATGATTTTAATTTGTCTTGATACTAGAACATCATCTCCTTTTATAACTTGAATCAGCAATCACTGGAAATCTTTAGGCTAATGCCAAGACCCATTAACCTGAATAGTGAGTCAGTAGAATCGAGTTAAGTAATGTAAAATATTTAAGATTAAGCTTTTCCCTCTATCAGTTTATTTAAAGGTTTTGTATAGGATTATCTGATTTAAGGTGTTGATGCTTTTAAAATTATGTAGTAACATTGCACTTTCTGAGGATTACCTTGGTGCCTTCTCAGTTATTTGATGTTGATAATAGGTTTTGTACATAGATGATTATAGTATTCTAAAGGCAGAATTTTCTAGCAGATCAAGAAACATGTAGAAATGTCCCAGGCAGATTTGGTTTCATAGAGCCTTTGAGTATTTAGGGACCCCTGTCAGGGGTAGCTAGTGCTTTCCCTAGAGAAGATCTAAGATGGTACAAAATAGAGTAGAAATTGTATAGAATAACCCATTTTGCCTTTTAGCTTTGACTTTTACTGAGAACATTTAGAATAAATCAACATAATATCTTCAGTCTAATACATCCCTACAGGTTTTTTAGGTAATTTTCAGGAAACATTGGTTTGAGATAATAATGGTATAGAGTAGACAATCTAGATACAATTCAAAAAGGACAATACTTCATCAATAATCCCATTCTCTTGCATCACTGTCTTGCTCTATTGTTTTTGAAATTAACCATCTCATCATAGCCTATCTGATACATACAATTCAAATGAAGCAATCTTAATTTCCTTAATTATTTCCTGTATTATATGATTTTTGTATCTCACAATCTTAATCTAATCCCTAGTGAAATATACATATATTGGTCCATATACATTTAAGGAATATCTTCTTTGTACTATACACTGTGCTAGACATTGTATTAGATATAGATACTATTTTCTGTTTTTAGTAATGCTCCAAGATACTCTGCAATGTTTACTTTAGAGATGATACAAAGAGATAGTTTCATTTGAGTTGATGCAATCTTTCAGTACATGGGAAAGCTTGTTACTTTTTTTCTTTATTTATTTTTTAAAATATTTTATTTATTTATTTGAGAGAGAGAGAGAGAGAGCCCATGTGCATGCATACAAGGAGGGAAGGGAAGCAGGAGAAGGGGAAGCAGACTCCCCACTGAGCAGGGAGCCTGATGCAGAGCTCCATTCCAGGACCCTGGGATCATGACCTGAGCTGAAGGCAGACCCTTAAGGACTGAGCCACCCAGGTGCCCCTGATTGTTACTTTCTTATACATAACACTTTATTTCAAATTTCTTTTCAACTTGTATCAGCTACTCTATATGCCTAAAATATTTTTTCCCATTTTTCCACCCTGGATTATATATATTTTATATATAAGACTAAGTTTAAAATTATCTCTTTTGTGAGTCTTTCATCAAATTTCTTGGCTAAATTTGTCTCTATCCAAAGTTATATATTTATTTTCAAATTTTACTTCCAATACTTAAATTTGTATTTCCATTATTTGGTAAATGATTGTCTCCTTTGCTAGTATTCTAGTAGTCTAGCAAATGATATGGAGTTGTTTTTTTTTTCTTTTTTTAACATATAACTTTATATCGTTACTATCTTCACCAGTACATGGCACACATTATGAATAACTGAAAATTATGGATCCAATGTGGTGAGACATAACACTGGTTTCTAACAGTATGGATTTATGGGACAGGAAATAGGAAGATAAACAATTCTAGACCTCTCTCTGTATTTTTGCTTGTAGCTCCTTTTTATCAAGTTTAGCAAAACAAAGGACATCCACTTTAAACCTACACAATTTTCATCAGTCATAATCATATTGTCATCAGCTCTGAAAGGTAAGAGGGTTGGGATGGAAATGGACTGCAACAGTAAGGTCCAAAGAAGGAAAAAAAATACTCAAATCTAAGAGCTAGAAGTTTTTCCCACATTATTATTATACCTGAATATTGTTTGAAAGAAGTTTGTTAACTCTCATGAAATAATCAGTTTTCTTATATTTTACTTCTGTTTGACTATTCCTTATACAATATAACATAATGCATATAAGTAGTTTCATGTTGAAATACTTGAACAAACTAAACCTAATCCATATTTGAAACACTGGGACACTTCTATAAATTAATGTTAGATAGATAGTGTCTCTAGAAAATAGTGCTCAAACTACTTTCCTGTTGGTGAGTTACCTTTTTTTCCACTCAGCTGAAAATATTGCATAATATCCAAAAGAAACACATGAAGAGAGCACTACTGAAAGAAAGAGTGAAGGTGGTAAATGGAACAGTCAAGGAAAAGAAAGGAGTACAGATTTGTGTATATAATAGCAACTCTACTAGCCTTAGTCAGCTGAATCAAAGATTTGCAAAGAGGTGCCACCCACATCTGTCTAGAGCCAAGGACCTTCCCTGGTGCTGCAATGATTTATCATTATTTTTAACTATTGGGCCTAGTTGATATTCCATTAATCCACTAGCAATTTCCTAAAAACCAGATGCCCTCAAGATACTGGTAATGCCAGATTTCCCACCTTGGGTCACAAAAAAATTCCTAAGTAATGGTGTTGAATAAACAGTTTTATTCTGGGTCAGTTTCTATATATCACAGAAAATCAGTAAAGAGTTATGTGTCCTAGTTATTACAATAATGGAGGACAGTTGTGAGCTCTGAGCACTGTGAACACTTTTGGGGCCACAGGAGTAAATGCAGTATCCAGGTCTGCTATCATTTCTAACAAGGTTAAACATTAACAAAAATGACTTTATGCATATATGAAAGCTGACTTCTTCTTTTTGAAAAGATTTTATTTTTACTTATTTGACAGAGAGAGAGAGAGAGATCACAAGTAGGCAGAGAGGCAAGCAGAGAGAGAGGGGGAAGCAGGCTCCCTGCTAAGCAGAGATGATGTGGGACTTGATCCCAGGACCCTGAGGTCATGACCTCAGCCAAAGGCAGAGGTTTTAACCCACTAAGCCACCCAGGTGCCCTTGAAAGTTGACTTTTAATAAAGATTTTTTATTAAAAAGTTTGCAAGTGTCTGTTTTCACTTCAAAAACAATACTTCCTGTTAAAAAAGACTGACTACTCAGGTTTAGATTTCTTTGCTTATTATGGCTATAAAGTCAACACACCATAAAGCTATATATTTAAGGATTCAAAAAAGAAAATTAAAATAATGCTATTTATTTAGAATTAGGTATTTTTTTTTGGTAACCAGATTTTATTATACCAAAAAGGAACTACCCGCCCACTGTGTCACATTTCTAATATTAGAAAAAGAAATTCTTCTGGCTCCTAAGTTTGTTTTCACATGTTATAAAGATTTTCTAGATTGAGTTGCTTGTATCCTGGCCCCTTGTCTGCATTTAGAGGTGGTAATAAGTACCTGAGATATGCCACCCAAACCTCCCTTCAAAGAGGAATGTGCTCCTACTTCAAGGAAGATGGTCAACAGAGAACCTACAGTTTCCAGCTCCTTCATGCTCTTCTTTAGCTGCAGAGAGCCACCTTACCCAATGTCCTTCCTTTCCCATGTCAGTTCACCACATTTAGTGACTGAATGAATAAGGGGAATAATGACCCAGTAATTTTGCATGCCCATCTCCCAGTATTGAGAAGGGTGATATATGCTCCTGAGCTATTACTAGGTTGGATGAAGCTTTATTGGCTCTGCACTGTAGTTCTAATTCTACCCTCACTGGTTCTGCTTTGTCTATCTTTTTTTCACAGGTGCTGACATTAGTAAATATATGGCACTCTAAACTCCTGTTGCAGCATCTGCTTACAAACTATGTCACAGAATCTGCTTCTGGAGAACCTAATCTATGACAGTTTTACCAGAAGTGGTTGAAAAATGCAGGTGGTAAGGTTTTATAGCTAAATAACAGCCACTTGGCTGGCAATAAATACCTCATCATTCTTAGTGGTTGAAATACAGACAGTCCCTGGCACAAGGTGGCAATTTGATTGCTAAAACCAAAGATGAATCTTGATCTTATATAGGTTGAAGTGAATGTATTAAATGACTCATCAGACATTTGAGACATATGAAAAAGATAGTAGATGTTAGGAAGTGTTATTATATAAGCATTGCTATGCATGATCAATGCTCTCTAGAGAAATAATGAGCTCTGAGGTAAAGAAACTGACACTTGAAAGTCAGGAGTGAAAAGCTGAGGGGTACTTTGGTTGCATATGAACAATACCTAACCTCCTGCAAGAAGGGGATAGAGAAAGCTAAGACCCAAAACCAGGACTGTGGTTAAACATCAAAGACAGCTAAACACCCAACTGAAGTAAGCATATTTTGCCAAGATCGGAACTGTTTGAGAAGAATGAGACCCTAACAGATGAATCTCATGAACCTTCTGAGCCTATGGACATGATGGGTTCACCATGGTGGGTTACCAAGGACCACCTTGGTAAGAGGTAGCATTTCCTTTAAACTGAAAGTTAATGCAGGTGCTGTTTTCTTAAAAAGTATCAATCTGGAGCGCCTGGGTGGCTCAGTTGTTAAGTGTCTGCCTTCGGCCCAGGTCAGATCCCAGGGGCCTGGGATCGAGCCCCGCATCGGGCTCTCTGCTCTGCAGGAAGCCTGCTTCTCCCACTACCAGTCCCTCTGCTTGTGTTCTCTCTCACTGTCAAATAAGTAAAATCTTTAAAAAAAAAAAAGTATCAATCTCCTGGAATCATTAGAATTTATCTATTCAAATGACTTGAGCAGAAGTCTTTTTCTTTTGGGGGGGGGAGTGTTAAATCCGTAAGTTATATGAGTTTGCAAATAAAAATAAAATTATAGGGCATTGCATTAGTTAGAGATCAATAGTAATAGCTTTAAACCATTAATTTTTAAAAGAATATATAACCATTATTGATTTTTCTCACAATCAATGTGAAATCATACACTTTTAAGTTAGCAATAAAATAATAACATTTATATTAAAAATACAAACAACAAAACCCCTTGATTCTCCCCCTCCCCCTCAGGAACTTTCCTACCCTCCATATTGGCCACTTGGCCTGTACCTACCATTAAATCACAGAATAACCCAAATGAGGACAAGCTGGGTCTGAGAAGCAGGGAATGGGCTGTTACAAAGGTACTGTAATACTTATTTAGCCTTTACCTGACAGGAACCATAGGACTATACGTGGAGCTGTATACTTGATTAAAGGAGCTGGAAAATAAAATTGGACAGGGAAGTTTTGTTGACTTGGGAGCACTCTTCTAAAATCTGGTATTTAATATCTGTTCAAGACAACATAAAATGCTGTGACTCATTACGAGGATGGCTCACAGAGGTGTGGAAAAAGCAATAACTTTTCCAAGTAAAGTTGTAATTCAGATGATAGAGGAAAGAATTCAAAGCCTGAGTGAAGTGGGCACACTGGAGTGTCGCCAGAAGACCTGCTGGATGACTATATTTTATGGGAAAGCCTGGAGGGTACACATTTATTAAATTTACAATGAATACACTGGTGACAGTGGAACTTGCATCATAAAATATTCATTGTGGCTCTAAACTATAGGCCAAGGCTGTCAACTGGAGAGACTATTGCAGGACTCAGATCACTGATAACAATGAAGATGAGAGAATCCCAAAACTATAGAGGATAAGCAATGCTAATTAATTGCCAAAAGCCGAGAAAACAAGCTTAATAATGATAAGCAAGGTTTCAGGGGAAGTCAAGGGAGACTGATTCACCAAGAGTTATAGAGATAGTTTATAGACCACATACCCTAGTGATAAAATAGATAAGTATCTAACAATGGTACTATCCAACTTTTATTAGCAGGAGAAATCAGGAATATGTGGCCAGAGAGAAGGGAGTAGATCATTCTCTCCATTAAAAAGTGGTGCAATGTCATATGTCCATTTTATTTTTCAATAAAACTAGAATAGGGAAAGGGATAAAACACATGTCAAAGAAAAAAGTCATGACCTTTTGATATATACCTGGAGACAAGTAACTTTTCAAACCAGGAATCCATTGACTAAAGCAATAGTTGGGTCCCTATAAAGACAGATACATGGGAAGAACACATGAAGACTCAGTTACTAGTCCAACATGTAAGAACTTTAAAAGTAGCCATCCATCCTGACAAGTAAAAATCTGAAGAAGCTAAAATATCACTACCTCTTATTAAAGCTATGAGAAAAATGACTTCCCAGGGAAAATTTCTGCCCACCAAATTGAAAAGACAGGCAAATACAGAGAATCATAACTTAATGGAGGAGGAACCTATGAGCAGAAACTTTCAGAGGAAGCAATACTGGGGTGAGAAAAGCTGGACTGCAGTTGGTGAATTGCTAGAGGTTTAATGTGTACAAGTCTGAGATTGAAAACCTTCAGGGACCCAGCCTTTGAGGGACCCTCACACTTTTGTGTTTTACCTGTAGGAGCTTTACAAGGTTCATAGTGGAGATCTGAAAAAAAAAAAAAATCCCCTCATGTTTTCAGCTAGAGGAGGTGAAAAATTCCCTTTTGAAATACACCAAAAATCTGTACTTTGTGACAGTCCCACCCATAGGAGAAACTATATTACCAGACCCTAGGCTGCTATGATGTTAGCAAAGTCTAACCAATATGGGGGAAAAGAAATACCCAACTACAGCCTCTAATAGCCATTCTGAGATTGGAAACAGGCTTGATGCAATGAACAGCTGACTAGAGTAGAGGAATGAATTAGTGATATGGAGAACAAAATAATGGAAAATAATGAAGATGAACAAAAGAGAGAAAGAAGAATTATGCAATATAAGAATAGACTTAGAGAACTCAGTGACTCCAACAAATGTACTGACATTCATATTATAGAAGTCCCAGAAGAAGAAGAGAGAAAAGGGTAGAAAAATTTATTTAAGGAAATAATAGCTGAAAACTTCCCTAAACTGGAGAAGGACACAGACATCCAGATTCAGGAGGCACATAGTATGCCTATCAACGTCAATAAAAGTAGGTTAACACCAAGACATACTGTAATAAAATTTGCAAAATATAGTGATAAAGGAAAAAATCTTAAAAGCAACAAAACGAAAGAAATTCTTAACATGGGAAAGTCCATGAAGTTAACTGCAGATTTCTCAACAGAAACTTGGCAAGCCAGAAGAGAGTGGCATGATATATTCAAAATGCTGACTGAGAAATATCTGCAGCCAAGAATACTCTATCCAGCAAGGCTATCATTCAGAATAGAAGGTGAGATACAGAGTTTCCCAAACAAAAGCAAAGCAGTTTTTTCTTCCCCCCCCAAATATGTTTATTTTATTTTTTAAGTGTTACAAGATTTATTGTTCATGCACCACACCCAGTGCTCTATGCAATACGTGCCCTCCTCAATACCCACCACCAGGCTCGGCAAACCCCTACCCCCTCCCCTCCAAAACCCTCTGTTTGTTGCTCATAGTCGACAGTCTCTCATGGTTCATTTTCCCCTCTGATTTCCCCCATTTACCTTTCCCTTCCTTCTCATAATGCCCTCCATGTTTTTCTTTATGCTCAGCACATAAGTGACACCATAAGGTAATTGGTTCTCTCTGCTTGACTTATTTCACTCCGCATAATCTTAAAGGTAAAACAGTGTGTGACCACTAGACCAGCCCTGTAAGAAACATCAAATGTTGAGTGCAAAGAAGAGACCAAAAGTGACAAAGACAAGGAAGGATCAGATAAAATCCTGAAACAATGACAAAACAAGTAATAAAATGATAATAATACAAATCTATCAATAATTACTTTGAATGGAAATGGTTTAAACACTCCAATCAAAACACAGGTTGTCAAAACAGATAAAAAACAAGATCTATCTATATGTTGCCTACGAGAGACTCATTTTATACCTAAAGACACCTGCAGATTTAAAGGGAAGGGTGTGAACGGATGTCAAAAGAAGGCCTTACTGTTATCAAAGTACACATTAAAAGAAAGGCTGCAAAGAGAGACAGAAAATGGCATTATATAATGATAAAGGGCACAAAGCAACAAAAAAGATCTAACTATTATAAATATTTATGCCCCCAGAATGGGAGCACCAAAATATATAAAGCAATTAATAACAAAAATGAAGGAACTATAATAATATGATAATAATAATAGACTTTAACACTCCATTTCCATCAATGGATGAATCATCTAAACAAAAAGTAAACAAGGAAAGAATTGTTTTGAATGTCACTCTGGACCAGATGGACTTAACATATAAATACAGTACATTCCGTTCTAAAACAGCAGAATACACATTTTTTTTCAAGTGTACATGAAAAATTCTCCAGAACAGATCACATATTAGGTCACAAAACAGGACTCAATAAATACAAAAAGACTGGAATCATAATATGCACCTTTTCCATATGACAATATGAAGCTAGAAGTCATCCATAAGAAAAAATTTGGAAAGACCATAAATGCATGGAGGTTAAATAACATGCTACTTAATAATGAATTGGTCAACCAGGAAATACAATAAAAACAAAAACAAAAAAATACATGGAAAAAAAATGAAAATGAAAATACTACAGTCCAAACCTTTGGGATGCAGCAAAAGTGGTCTTAAGTAGGAAGTATATAACAATGCAGGCCTACCTCAAGAAGCAAGAAAAATTCAAATAAACAATCTAACCTTCCACCAAGGATCTAGAACAAGAAAAACAAACAAAGCCTGCAGCCAGTAGAAGGAAGCAAACAATAAAGATTAGAACAGAAATAACTGATATAGAAGCTAAATAAATAATATATCACAGATCAGTAAAATCCAGGAGCTGATTCTTTGGAAAAAAACCAATAAAATTTATAAGCCTCTAGTCAGACATGTCAAAAAGAGAAAAAACCCAAATAAAATCACAAATGAGAAAGGAGAAATAACAACAAACACCACAAAAAATATAATTATAATAGAATATATGAAAAACTACATGCCAACAAACTGGACAATCTGGAAGAAATGGATAAATTTCTAGAAACATATGAACTACCAAAAGTGAAACAGAAGAAACAAAAAACTGGAACAGACCCATAACCAGCAAAGAAATTGAATCAATAACAACAACAACAAAAAAATCCAACAAACAAAAGTCCAGGGCCAGATGACTCACCACTGTTATATAACAAAGTACTGGAAGTCCTAACCTTAGCAATAAGACAAGAAAAAGAAATAAAAGACATGAAATTAGCAAAGAAGTAGTCAACCTTCTTATATATGCAAATAGCATGATACTTTATATAGAAAACTGGAAATACTCCACCAAAAACTGCTAGAACTAACAAACAAATTCAGTAAAGTTGTAAATTGCAAAATCAATGTGTAGAAATCTAATGCATTTCTATACACCAATAATAAAGCAACAGAAAAAAAAAATCAAAGAGAATCAGTCCCTTTTATAATTATACCAAAAATCTTAAGATACCTAGTAATAAACCTAACCAAAGGACTAAAAGACCTGTATTCTGAAAACTATAAAACATTGATGAAAGACATTGAAGATGAGAGAGGAGGGGCAAGATGGCGGAGAGGTAGGACACCCTGTTGCAACCTCTCCCCAAAAGTGAGCTGGATATCTGCCAGACCATGCTGAACACCCATGAAATCAGCTGGAGGAGCAAGACTTTTCACTTCTGGATCTCTACGGGAGCAGAAGATAGCAGAAAAGAGGTAAAGCAAAGCGGGAACACTCGAAACAGTATCAGAGGATAAACAAAAGGGGGAGGGAGCCACCAGAAGCAGCGCAAGGACAGTAATACCGCAAAGGAAAGTGCCGAGTAGTTGCAGAGCGGCAATAACTTAGAGCCCGGTTAAAAACACTTTAAAAGGGCATAAGGTTCTGAGGAGCAGCCAGTGGAAGGGGGTGGGCATAAGCACAAGCCTGGAACCACGCCCCTGGGAAGGACACCGCTCGCCTCAAAGAGAGACCAGTGGGGGGCGGGGACCCGCTCACTGCTTCATTTTGTGGGCCGGGTGTGCGCGCTCCTGAAAGCACCTCAGAGAGTCTGCTGTGTCCCGGAGCTCACACCACAGCTTGTCTCCGTGTACAGCGCTCTCCAGATGGTGCACCACCAAAGGCAAGAACTGTGCTGCCTGCGGGTGCAGTAATATTGGCAAGAATGTGACCACACCCGGCCACGGCCTGGAGCCCCTAGTGCAGGGGAGCGCGCTTAGTCACGCGGAGCCACCAAACTGCTGAGTGTGCGCCACCTGGAAAAGGCAGCTGCGCTGGAAGATTTGCAGGGGGGAGTTTTCCTTCTGGTCCACCCAGAGGGGAGCAGACTAGGGCTTCTCTGTGACAGGGAGGTCTGGGTAAGGACAGACAGATCCCTCGCTCAGACTCGAAAAGGAGAAAAAGCTACAAAAGGCCAAAAGCCTTCAGAGAGCTAGAGACTGAGAAACCGGGTTCCACAGAGCTCTGCCCCATGACTGGGGGGCAGGGTGACTCAACCCAAGCAAGATTGAGTGGAAAACAACTGGCCAGGCCCCTCCCCCAGAAGACAAGTAAAAAAATAAATAAATAAAAAAGACTATAACCACAGAGTCACCATAAGACTTTTAAACCCCCAACATCAGGGGAAATCAATATATTAAGTGTTTGATAATACCCTCAAACCTGTATATTTCATAGATAAAGTTTTTTTCTTCATTCACTTTTCTTTTTTTTTTTTTGTTTAATTTTTATTCACTTGTTTTCACATTTCTTGGTTTGATTTTGTTTTTTGTTTTTATTTTTTTAAACAACTTAACATTATATCTAGAGGCTTAATACAACGATAAATAACTGTCCTCGCACATAAGGAGTTATAACCAACCTCCCATCTTATCCTTCTGTCAGAGTTTCTGCCTATTTGTTTTTGTTCTGGTATTATAGAAAAACTTATTCCTGGGGTTCATTCTGACTAGGTTCTTTTATTTCTTATCTACTCTCATCGGTCTATGTGTTTGTTATTGTTGGTGTACATACTTCATAAATCCTATTGTTGGGACCCATTCTGGCTGAGACCCCCTCTTTTTCTGTTCCTCTCTATCTTTTTCATCCTGATTCTTTCTTTTTGGTGGTGAATCCCAATTGCTCCTAAACCTTCCAGAGTGCACCCTGCTTGGATCAAGGGCGAAATATCCAATTATACATCCTCTCATCCACCTACCATCAAAATGACTAGGAGGAGGAACACCCAACAGAGGAAGAACCCAGAGACTGCGCCATCTCCCTTAGAACTATTAGACATGGACATTGACAGCATGTCAGAAAGGGAATTCAGGCTGACAATTATCCAGGTAATGGTTAGGATCAATGACAATATAGAATCTCTAAAGGCAGAAATGAAATCCAGCATAGCCGATGTACGAAGTGCTATCAGTGAGATCCAATCCAATCTAAATAGTTTAACAGCTCAAGTTACA
>CM053613.1:63127363-63137363 GCA_028646535.1 Procyon lotor
AAAATGTTCATCATCTTTAGCCATCAGGGAGATTCAAATCAAAACCACACTGAGATACCACCGTACACCAGTTAGAATGGCCAAAATCAACAGGACAGTCAACAGCAGATGTTGGAGAGGGTGTGGAGAAAGGGGAACCCTCTTACACTGTTGGTGGGATTGCAAGCTGGTGCAGCTACTTTGGAAAACAGTGTGGAGATTCCTCAAGAAGTTGAAAATGGAGCTACCCTATGACCCTGCCATCGCACTACTGGGTATTTACCCCAAATAAGCAGATGCATTACAAAGAAGGGCAACATGTACCCCAATGTTCGTAGCAGCAATGGCCACAATTGCCAAGCTGTGGAAAGAACCAAGATATCCTTCAACAGATGAATGGATAAAGAAGATATGGTACATATATACGATGGAATATTATGCCTCCATTAGAAAGGACGAGTATCCAGCTTTTGTATCAACATGGATGGGACTGGAAGAGATTATGCCGAGTGAAATAAGTCAAGCAGAGAGAACCAATTACCTTATGGTCCCACTTACGTGCTGACTGTAAAGAAAAACATGGAAGGCATTATGAGAAGGAAGGGAGGGGTGAATGGGGGAAACCAGAGGGGGAGATGAACCAAGAGAGACTGTGGACTATGAGCAACAAACCGAGGGTTTTGGAGGGGAGGGGGGTGTGGGTTGGGCGAGCCTGGTGGTGGGTATTGAGGAGGGCACATACTGCATGGAGCAGTGGGTGTAGGGCAAAACAATAAATCTTGTAACACTGAAAAAAATAAATAAATAAAATTAAAAAAAAAGAAATTGAAGATGATACAACAAAATAGAAAAATGTTTCATGCTTACAAATTAGAAGATCAAATATTGTTAGAATATCTCTACTACCCAAAACAGTCTACACATTAAGATACACATTGCATTAAGCAATCTCTAACAAAATATCAGTAGCATTTTTCAGAGCTAAAAGATAAAACAATGCTAAAATTTGTATGGAATCACAAAAGACCTTGAATAGCCAATAGCCAAAGCAATCATGGAGAAAAAACAAATAAAACAAACAAACAAAAAGCAAAGCTGGAGGCATCACAATTCCAGACCTCAGGTTATATTACAAAGCTGTAGTGATTAAAACAATATGGTACTGGTACGAAAATAGACACATAGATCAATAGACTAGAATAGAAAACTCATAAATGAAGCGACAATCATATGGTGAACTAATTTTTGACAAAGCAGGAAAGAATATCCAATGGAATAAAGACCATCTCTTCAACAAATGGTGTTGGGGAAACTGGATGGTAATATGCAAAAGGATGACTCTGGACCACTATACACAAAAATAAGACTTAAATATGAAATAGGAAACCATAAAAATCCTAGAAGGAAACATAGGCAATAACTTTTTTGACATCAACTATAGCAACTTTTTTTGTAGATAAGTCTCCTAAGGTAAGGGAAACAAAAGAAAAATAAACTATTGAGACTACATCAAGATAAAAAGCTTTTTAAGATATTTGTAAATTATATATCTGATAAAAATTTAGTGTCCAAAATAAATCACTTATGTAACTCAATATCCAAAACCAAATAAGCCAATTAAAAAAATAGGCAGAGGACAGGAATTAATATTTTTCCAAAGTAGACACATAGATGACCAACAGACATATGAAAAGATGGTTAACATCATTCATTATCAGGGAAATACAAAACAAAACTACAGTTAGATATCACCTCCCACCTATCAGAATGACTAAAATTAACAACATTGGAAATGAGAAAGTGTGGCGAGGATATGGAGAAAGGGAAACCCTCTTTCACTGTGGTGGAAATGCAAACTGGTGCAGTCACTCTGGGAAACAGTATGGAGGTTTCTCAGAAAGTTAAAAATAAAACTACCCTCTGATGTAGCAACTGCTTTACTAGGGATTCACCCAAAAGATACAAAAATACTAATTTGAAAGAGTACATACACCCGATGTTTTATATATACAAGAGCCAAATTATGAAAAGAGCCCAAATATCCATCTTTTGTTAAATGGATAAGGATGTGGTAAACATATACATACAATGGACTATTAACCATAAAAAAGAATGAACCACAATGAGACATCACCTCACACCAGTCAGAATGGTTAAAATTAACAAGTCAAGAAATGACAGATGTTGGTTAGGATGCAGAGAAAGGGGAACCTTCCTACACTGTTCATGGGAATGCAAGCTGGGGCAGCCACTCTGGCAAACAGTATGGAGGTTCCTCAAAAAGTTGAAAATAGAGCTACCCTACGATCCAGCAATTGCACTACGGGGTATTTACCACAATGATACAAATGTAGTGATGCAAAGGGGCACATTCACCTTAATGTTTATAGCAGCAATATCCACAATAGCCAACCTATGGAAAGAGCCCACATGTCCATCAACAGATGAATTGATAAAGGAGACATGGTGTATATATACAATGGAATATTAGGCAGCCATCAAAAATGAAATCTTGCCATTTGAAATGATGTTAATGGAACTAGAGGGTATAAGGCTAAGTGAAATAAGTCAATCAGAGAAAGACAATTATCGTGTGATCTCACTCATATGTGGAATTTAGGAAAAGGAAACAGGATCATAGGGGAAGAGAAGAAAAAAATAAGATGAAGTCAGAGAGGGAGACAAAACATAAGAGATTCTAATCATAGAAAACAAGCTGAGGGTTGCTGGAGGGGAAAAGTGTGGGAGATGGGGTAACTGGGTCATGGGCATTAAGGAGGGCATGCGATATAATTGGCACTGGGTATTATATAGGACTGATGAATCACTGACCTCTACCTCTGAAACTAACATTGATGTATGTTAACTAATTGAATTTAAAGAAAAAACATTTAAAAAAATAATGAAATCTTGCCAGATTGAATGACATGGATGGAGCAGAGAGGATTATTCTAAGCAAAACAAGTCAGTCAATATGTTCTTCTGATATGTTGCATAATTTATAATTTAAATATTAATATGCTTCATATGTAATATACATTCTCTATAGTGATATGCTTTAATCATTCTTCAGTGACATGGATGGAGCTAGAGAGGATTATTCTAAGCAAAACAAGTCAGTTAGAGAAAGAAAAATACCATATAATTTCAATCAAATGTGGAACTTAAGAAACAAAACAAATGAATACAGTGGGTAGAAAAGAGAAAGACAGAGAGGTAAACCAAGAAACAGACTTTTAACTATAGAGAACAAACCACTGGTTACCGGAGTGGAGAAGGGTAGGGGGATGGGTAAAATATGTGATGGGGATTAAGGAGTTCACTTGTTATGATGAGCACTAGGTGTTGTATGGAAGTGTTGAATCACTGTATTGTATACCTGAAACTAATGTCACACGGTATATTAACTAACTGAAGTTTAAATAAAAACTTAAAAAATAATGACTGAAAATTTACCTACATTAATGTCATATTCCAAAGCACATATCCAGGAAGCTCAGAGCACTGTGTGTGATAAATACCAAAAAATAAAATAAAAAACACACAAAACTATACCTAGGTATATCATATGGAAATTGCAGAAAATCAAAGATTAAGAAAAAATTTAAAAAGGCAAAAGGGGATAAAAAGACAGGCTAGCTATAGAGAAGCAAAGATGAGAATTACACCCTATTTTCCTCAGAAACCATGCAAACAAAAAGAGAGTTTACTAAAATATTTCAAGTCTTCGGAGAAAAGACAAGAACAACAAAAACAGCAAACAAAAATCCTGTACCCTGCAAAATTACCCTTCTAATGTCAAAGAGAAATAAAGACTTACTCAGACATCAAAAATAAAGAAATTTTTTGCCTATAGACTTGTTTCACAAAGAAAAGGTTGAAAAAAGTTCTTCAGTGAGAATGGAGATGATATAGATCACAAATTCATACCTATATAAAGAAAGGATGAGTATAGGAAAATAAAAGTAAAATAAAATAACTTATTTTCCTTATTCTGAAGTGATTAAGGAGATAAGTTTGTTAAAAATGTTAATAACAAAATGTATTAAACATATATACCAATATATAGGCATATACTTATGTATACCTTATATATACACTATATATATATATATATATATTTAAGTACATATACACTATATATAGCACTATATGTATATACTTTTGTATAAATGAAATGAATGACAGCAACGGTACAAGGGATAGAAGTAAGGGATTAAGAATATTTTGCCTTTATAATGTATTCACACTAATTGTGAGGAAAAATATAGTGTTATTTCTAAGTACATTTGGATTTGTTATAAATTATATGGCAAACTCCAGGGCAACCAGTAAAGGAAGTGAAAAAAAAAAGAATATAATTGATAAGCTAAAAAGAAGAAAAATGGGATTATATAAAATGCTCAATTAAAACCACAAAAGGTAAAAAAAAAAATGGAAGACAGAAATAGCAAAAAAGAACAAAGGTAACAAATAAAAAATAGTAAGAGCTCTGATAGACTAAACCAAATATACTATTAATCATTTTAAACATCAGTGGTGTAAGTACAGCAATAAAACAGCAACAACAGAGATAGACTGAAACAAAAAGCAGACCCAACTACATTTAATCTATAAGACATCTATATTTATTTTTATTTATTTATTTATTTATTTATTTATTTATTTATTTATTTATTCATTTTATTTATTATTTATTATTTATATTTATTCTTTAATTTTTATTATTTTTATTTCTTTAAAATCAATAACAGAGTGTATTAGTTTCAGAGGTAGTTCAGTGATTCATCAGTTGTGTATAGCACCCAGTTCTCATTACATCATCCCCCCTGGGTAATCCCCATCACCCAGTTACCCCAAACCCCCTCCCATCTCCCCTCCAGAAACTCTCAGCTTGTTTCCTATAGTTAAGAGTCTCTTATGGAAGAAAACCACTTCAAATATAGTTATTAGTAGGGGTACCTTGGTGGTCCAGTTGATTAAGTGTCTAATTTTTTTTTAAAGAAGTATTTATTTATTCATTTATTTGAGAGATAGAGAGAGAGAGAGAGAGAGAGAGACAGAGAGAGAGAGCACCTGTGCATGAGTAGGGTAGGGGCAGAGAGACAAGCAGATTCCCCATTGAGCAGGGAGCTGGATGTGGGGCTTGATCCTAGGACCCTGAGATCATGACCTGAACTGAAGTCAGATGCTTAACCAAGGGGGCAACACAGGTGCCCCAGTGTCCAATTCTTTATTTCAGCTCAGGTCATGATCTCAGGGCTGTGAGATCAGGCTCCATGGAGCCTTCTTGAAATTCTCTCTCTGCCTCTGTCTCTCTCTCTCTCAAAGGGAAAATATATATATGTATAATATATATATATATATATATACACACAGACACACACACACACACATATGTATATATATTTATATATATTTATAAACACACACATATACACATATATATGTAAATCACTTTTTGTAGCATTGTATTTTCCATTTTGCATCATTTATTTAATGAAAATGTATTATTTTTCTTTTATGTTACAAGCATTGAAGTGATAAATAGGACATGACCTCTGTTTTCAGTGTTACAGTTGTAATAGCAATATGGCAAGTGCTAGAATAGAAATGTGTATGAAAATCTATCTTTGGAGAGTTTCTTAAGTTCCAAGCAAATTTTGCATCAGGGTCATCAGTAAGCTTGTTAAAAATCAGATTCATGACCTCTATCGGGCCTGTAAATCTTAATGTCTCAGAGTTGTTTAGTAAATATTTGTAAAAACTATTAACTGAACTGTAAACTAGATAGGAGATAAGTGTTTCTTAGCAGTGGTAGAAGTTGGAAAGGGCCTAAAATAAAGAACAAGAGGATACGTTTAGCTGGTAAAGAAGCAAGAATGGGTGTGAGCACTCTGAGAGGGAGGAGATAGCATTTGGCAAAGCATATAGGTATGAAAATTTAAGACATACTCTGAAATCTCCATTAAATACATAATTATGTTGGTAACTCATTTTACAAATGAAGGAGTTCAGAAACAATGTTGTTAATAACCTGAGTTCACTCATATGACCACTTATGATTGAGCTAGTATTAAAACCACTTCCCACAAATCAAATAATCCTATAGTCTCTCCAAAATTTAAAAGACCAGTAGCATTTGAGCTCCATTGCCATTGTTAGAAGCACTCTGCACTTCCCCGAATGATTGCTATAAAATGGAATGCAATGATTTTTGAGGTACTGCAACCTCCATCAGATAACAAAAGTACATTGAACTACTTGATACTTATGTTTTTATATCTTCAGTCTGGGCCTGATTTGAAATGGGAAACCACTAGTGGGAGAGTTATTTTACTCTAAAATAGATTTGGAAAACATCTTGGCTAGTATGTGCCTCTACAAGGCTAAGAAACAGTTAATGTGCTAATATCAAATAGACAGTTTAAGAAGGAACTCTTCTAGCCAAAAGTAAGATGGCATCCTGGCATTATCTCAAAGTCCTTCCTTCAAATCTATTATTTCCTTGTTTCCTTTTATTGTGTACTTGCCATGGTGTTATCATTAGTGCTTCTGCTTCTGACAAGCCTAAGGACAGCTGGGAGCCTGATGGCTCGAGGAGACAGCTTCACAGTGTGTCATCTTGTGGGTTGTGATGCTGTAAATCTCAGCATTTTGTGATCTCTCCTCTCTGAATTCTCAATGAGCATGGAGGGCAGCAGAACAAACTCCTGGTAGGATGATACATCTGAAGTTCCTTGGGAGGAGAAGCAGCTCTAGGAAGGGGAAATGAAAGTTGCCAACATATAATTATAGCCTCTGAGCAGGAACTTGTCCAAAACACAGGATTATCATTCTTCTCTTTCAAACATGTTGTTGCACTGACTAGGGGGGCTTGGCACAGTACAGGGCTGGCAGCAGATTACTCACTGGGGTCATCAGGGGAGAAGCAACACTTTCAATGAAACTCTAATTTCTGTAATATCTTATTTTTTGCTTTCATATATTTCTTGAGTTCTACCAGCTTACGTTTCATCTTCTGGTATTATAATCTTCTCCTTGAGGCCTAGCACTTACTTTTTGGGCTCTTGTTTAGTGAATGGCACTCTTTTCCTTGATTTCTATGAAATTCATGTTTTATAATATGTTCTTCTGATATGTTGCATAATTTATAATTTAAATATTAATATGCTTCATAAGTAATATACATTATCATGATATCCTTTATTCTTCAGTGAATATCATGTCTGTTAAATATTTTGAGTAAGATATAAGTATTCTGAGTGGAAATATTCAATTTTTATGCAGTAAGTTCTAAGCAGAAAAAAATAACACCCAGAATCATAGAGCGTACTTTAGCTTTTATCCATAATTGTTAATTTTTAAGTCACAAGAGAGAAATGAGAGGTTGGCTACAAAGGAAATATGATAACCTATTTATCAAGGATAAATGAGTGATATCTTTGATGATATGAAGGGAAATTTGTTTGGTTTAAGAATTTTATAACTTCACCTCATTTAAATAGGTGTCTCATTCCCCATTTTGAGATATGCCTCATTTTTGGCTCCTGGTTTCCTATTGGAAGCATGACTCTGATTCCAAGTTTTTGCACAGCTTCAGATAAGTTTCTACACCATGGAAAGCATGACTCTGGCTCAAAATTTTGTTTCTGTGGTTCAATTTGAGTTCTAATAATCTTAGGCAATGGGGCTTTGATCCCATTGGATTTTTAGCTGTATCTTCTTTTAGAGCCCCCGTCAATGTTTCTAGTCTACAGTTTTCTGTTTCTAATATTAATAATGCAGACCTACATTTATTAGTACTTAAAATGGTCCCTATCATTCTGATGTGTGTGTGTGTGTGTGTGTTGGGCAGAATTAGTCTTACATCATACAGTTTGTAGTTCAGCAGGATAGGAGATGTATTATTAAAAATATATATTAAATATAATTTGTTAAATAAGAAATGCAGAGATTGTGAAATTTAAATTCTTTGGAGGTGCCATGTTACTGCTGACCCATCCTACAGGTTTGATTTCAATGCCAATCAATATTCTTATTGCTTTAGTCCTTTAGAGCAAGAAATGGCACTTATAAGCCCATGATGAGGCACAGGCAGTGCCACTGGACATTTTTTTCCTTTGGCTATTTAATAAATTGCTATTCAAGGCTGACGGTCATTTAAGTTGGAGCGAAAGGCTTGTATATGGTTCCAAATCTCTAGTAGATTTTCCAGATCAAAAGTGTTTGGGTTATAACTTGCACAGAATGATGATAAGCCATTTATTATTAGTAGTAAGCAATTTGTTATTAATCCTATTGTTCTTTTTTTCCATGAATTTAATTTAGGACCAAATTAGTTCATACCATGTTACCTATCATGCAAATATTTATATTTAAGATTTTCTACCTTCACATTCCACATTATTTAAATATACTATTAATACATGCTTTAAAAATAAGTTACATGTAATACAGATTTGCTATTAGTGACATTCTGCATTAACATGTCAATATTTCAAATCATATTCTGAATTCAAAACCATTATATTAATTCTATACCTTTAAAAATGACCACAAAAATCTATAACTGTGTCTAAATATTATCTACCCTATGAATTCTGTTCAATCCAATTGAAATTTTATGAAAATTGTGAAATAAATAAAGATGCAGAGGTGAACCCAGGGGAAAAAAACAAATGAGCCAGTCAAATCTGTAATGCTAATACTAATGATAGACCTCCTAGAAAACAAACTAATGATGTTTACTACAGGGAGATTTCTTATCTATAGAATGCTATAGAAAGATGTACCTGGTTTGCGTATAGCAATGTTCATAGTAAAAAATCTATAATCTATATATTTCCAGTACATGGCTTTAAAAAAAATCCTATGTAACCATCTGAGTATAAAATGGAAATGTTTAATGATAAAAACAGATCTTTGTTTTTTGTAACTAATGCAACTTCATAAAGTAATTAGAGAACCTCATATTTAATGTGGGCAAGAGCACATCCAATGTAGCAAGGGCAGTCAAGCTGACAAAACCCCAGTGTCTTCCAGTTGTATCTGTGCTTCAGGGTTATGTATATATTGAATATTTAGTTCATCTTGCTACTTGATAAGATCTCTGATTTGTGTGTGATTCCAGCCTTTGCATTTAAATATATTGCTATTAGAAATCTTTATTTTCCAAGGGATATATGAATGAAATACTCCTAAAGTGGATTTTACCATTTGGATTTTACATGTTGCATTCATTTAAAGATGCATCTTTGTGCTAAATTAAATTGAGTTTCCTTCTGAAATTTTGTAAGATTGTATAATGTCTTTTCCTTTTGGTAATATCCCTTTAATTTCATATTATTTTCTAATATTACATTGGTTTGGGCATTTGTTGCATTCATTTTGTTGTTGTTATTTTATTCTGACTGTAAGCATTGAAATAGAAGAGGATTTCAATTAGTTCCTTTATGTTTGGGTCTGGAAAATTTATTATTATGTATGAATGTCATTAGAGTTGAAAGGACCTACTGCAAACATGAGGATATTAAAGTGCCTTATTTAGACAAAAAGGAAGATTTGGGCAGCAAAGCATGTGATCCCTAAGTTGAATTTAGTAGTTGGAATCATAAAAAATTAACATAAAAATCTCATTTTACTTGTTAAACAGCCTACAGATAAATAAAATCTGATACCTGTATCTGGGCATTTTAATAATGAAGCAAGACTCACAAACATGAAGATGTTAATATTCCTTGAGCTGATTCATCAATCCAATGCAATTCCAATGAAAATCTTAGAAGAATTCTTTGAGGAATATGATAAGTTCATTTTAAAGTTCATGTGATAGACAGAAGATCAAAAATTAGATCATTCCCTGGGGCATCTGGGTGGTTCAGTGTGTTCAAACCTCTGCCTTAGGCTCAGATCATGATCTCAATGTCCTGGGATGGAGCCCTGTATCTGGCTCTCTGCTCAGGAGGGAGCCTGCTTCCCTCTCTCTCCCTGCCTGCCTCTCTGCCTACTTGGAATCTCT